>CM065379.1:7305000-7655000 GCA_033060915.1 Euryodendron excelsum | reverse complement strand
AAACTTCAAAGGTGCCCCCGATTCTTCGCTATATGCCCAAGTTAAAGAATAGTGAGGATCAGGCTTTGAAAGGTTTGACCTTTCCTATCACCAGCCTTAGTCCGATGAAGCTTTCTGCGCCATTGAAGGGATTCGTGCGACCAACACAAGGTTCTGTAGTGTAGCATGGAGATTTGCCTTCACAAAGAACAAAAGAAGGTTTTGACCCAATCGCTTATAAACTTCTTGCAAGGGTCAGGTATGGTCCTCAAGAGTCCAATGCCTTAGGGAAACTATCATCTGAAGCCATTGGGGAAAAAGCTTATGGTTTAAATTCAACTCAAAACACACTCAAGTAAAAGGGCTATGCTGTTCAAAATTCTCATATTGGTCTTGGGTACACTCCACCTACTCCTGTGCGTATCATGATAAAAAAGTCAACTAATCACTATATCATAGTTGAAGAAAATGCTTCACCAACTCCAACCAAGCCTTCTGTCTTTGATCGCTTAGGTAAGCCAAAGTCAAGAACCTCAGTCTTTGATTGACTAAGGCAATCAAGCACGATCTCTACATCGTCTGTTTCACGTAGGTCTGTACACGAGAGGTTAGGTGTTTCAAGCCTCTCCAAGCCCAAGGAAGTTAAGAAAAGGAAAAGTACAATTTCCTTCTTGGAAGATGATGAAAAGCTGAGAAGTGCAATACCGTCACGCATGAAATGCCATACTACTATGGTAGTGACTACTGACGAAGTATTGAAGATGAGACTAAAAACAGTGGTAACCACTAAAACTCTCCCCGAAGTATCGAATATGCCGTTCACTATAGAAAGTGTTGCGTCTTCATACCATATTACTACTCTTGATGAAGAAGACCATCCTGAGGAAGATACGAAGGATGCTCCACTAGCTTTTGAAGAAGGCGTTAAATCCACTGTTGATGACTTGAAGAAAATCAACCTTGGTACATTAGATGACCCTCGACCGGTTTACGTAATTGCTCTTCTCACTTCTGAAGAGAAAAAATTGTACGTGGAGTTGCTGTCTGAATATAAGGATGTCTTTGCTTGGAGCTATAAAGAAATGCCTGGGCTAGATCTTAAGGTGGCTGTCCATAACTTGGCAGTAAAACATGGGGTTCGACCAATTAAACAAGCACAACGACGCTTTCGATCGGAGTTGATCCCTAGAATTAAAGCAAAGGTCAATAAGCTTATTGAAGTTGGTTTTATTCGAGAAGTCAAGTACCCAACATGGATTTCAAGTATTGTCCCTGTTAAGAAGAAAAACGGACAAATTCGAATTTGTGTTGACTTTCGAGACCTCAACAATGCTTGCCCTAAGGATGACTTTCCATTGCCCATAACTGAGCTCATGGTAGATGCTACTACTTGACATGAGGCATTATCCTTCATGGATGGTTCATCTGGTTATAATCAGATTCGAATGGCGCCACAAGATGAGGAGTTAACGGCTTTTCGTATGCCAAAAGGAATTTATTGCTACAAAGTCATGCCTTTTGGGTTGAAGAACGCTAGGGCTATATACCAAAGAGCAATGCAGAAGATCTTCGACGACATGCTTCGTTAAAATGTTGAATGTTATGTTGATGATCTAGTCGTGAAGACAATAAATCGGTGCGGTCATCTTGAAGATTTGAAGAAGGTGTTTGACCGATTGCGACGATACCAAATCAAGATGAATCCTTTTAAGTGTGCTTTTGGAGTTACATCTGGAAAATTCTTAGGATTCATTGTACGACATCGTGGCATAGAAAGCGATCAATCAAAGATTGAAGCTATTCTAAAGATGCCTGAGCCTCGAAATATTCACGAGCTCAAAAGTTTGCAAGGGCGGTTAGCTTATCTGCGTCGGTTCATATCAAATTTGGCTAGTCGATGTCAACCATTCAGTCGCCTTATGAAAAAAGGAGTTCCCTTTGAATGGGATGAACCCTGCAGTAATGCCTTCAAGAGCATCAAGTCTTATTTAATGAAACCTCTGGTATTGGTTGCTCCTGTTCCTGGACGACCATTAGTTTTGTATATTGCTGCTCAAGAGCGTTCAATAGGGGCTCTTCTTGCTCAAGAGAATGATGAGGGAAGGAGAATGCTCTTTATTACTTGAGTAGGATGATGACGCCTTGCGAGCTAAATTACTCTCCAATTGAGAAAATGTGCTTAGCTTTGGTATTTGCTGCTCAAAAGTTGCCCCATTATTTTCAAGCTCACACTGTTCGTCTCATCTCTAAGGCTAACCCTCTCAAGTACATCATGGCAAAACGAGTCTTGTCTGATCGATTAGCAAGGTGGTCTCTTCTTCTTCAAGAGTTTGAGCTCATTTATGTGCCTCAAAAAGCAATCAAAGGACAAGTCTTAGCTGATTTCTTGGCTGATCATCCCATACCTGCTGATTGGGAATTATCTGAAGAATTACCAGATGAGGACATCCTCTTCGTTGAAGTGCGACTACTGTGGAACATATATTTTGATGGTGCTGCCCAACGTGAGGGTGTTGGTGCTGGGGCTGGTATAGTGTTTCTCACTTCGGAGGGAGACGTGGTACCTTATGCCTTCACTTTAACACAAGTATGCTCAAATAATGAAGCTGAATATCAAGCTCTCATACTTAGGCTAGAAATAGTTGTTGATATGAAGCAGCTACGACTTGAGGTGTATGGGGATTCCAAGCTGATAATTAATCAACTTTTTAACATTTATGAAGTGAAAAAGCCTGAACTTGTGCCTTACTACAATTATGCCACCCGAATGATTGGATGGCTCAGTGATGTCACTCTAGAGCATGTGCCAAGAAGGGAAAATAGACAGGCAGATGCATTGGCAAAGCTTGCATCTTCTCTTGCACTACCCGACGTAGAGGCCCGAATTCCAATATGTCAAAGATGGGTAATTCCTCCACACTTTAATGATGAGCATAATAATGAATGGGAAGCTAATGCTATTTCGGTGTTTGAAGTTGAGAAAGAAGATTGGCGGCAATCGCTCATCGATTATCTACAACATGGAAAGTTGCTTGAGAATCCACATAGAAGAACTGACATAAGGCGGCGTGCTCCACGTTTCATTTATTACAATGGTACACTTTATCGCCGTTCTTTTGAGGGATTGCTCCTTCGTTGCCTTGGAGAAGATGAAGCAATGCAAGCCTTAGAAGAAGCTCACTCTGGTCTATGTGGTGCTCACTAGTCAAGCCCTAAGCTGCACTTTTAAATCAAGAGAATGGGCTATTACTGGCCAACCATAGTAAAGGACTGTCTAGAGTTTGCCAAAAGATGTCAAGCATGTCAGTTTCATGCAAATTTTATACATCAACTACCAGAACCGCTCCATCCAACTGTTGCCTCTTGGCCATTTGATACATGAGGGCTAGATGTAGTAGGGCATTTGCCTAAATCTTCTGCGGGTCATCTTTATATTTTAGCTGCAACTAATTACTTCTCCAAATGGGCTGCAGCTATGACACTAAGGGAGGTGAAGAAAGAACCCGTCGTGGAGTTCATTCATACAAATATCATCTTTAGATATGGTGTGTCGCGCTACATCATTACAGACAATGGAAAGCCGTTTATAATAGTCTGATGAATAAACTTTGTGAGAAGTTTGGCTTTAAGCAACATAATTCTTCTATGTATAATGCACCAGCAAATGGTCTCATTGAAGCATTCAACAAAACCCTGGGAAATTTGCTAAAGAAAGTGGTAGCCAAGTCAAAAAGAGATTGGCATGAGAGAATCGGAAAAGCTATTTGGGCGTACCGAACAACTCATCGAACAGCTACCCAAGCTACTCCTTATTCACTGGTTTATAGAGTAGAAGCTGTTTTGCCTCTTGAGCACCAAATTCCCTCACTACGAATTGCCATTCAAGAAGGTCTCACTCAAGAAGATAATGCTCGTCTACATCTTGAAGAATTGAAAGCCCTTGATGAAAATAGACTTGAAGCGCAACAACGATTGGAATGCTATCAAGCTCGCCTTTCTAGAGCCTTCAATAAAAGAGTTCGCCCCCATTTTTTTAAAAAGGGAGACTTGGTGCTTGCTGTGAGAAGACCTATCATCACCACGCATCGGATGGGAAATAAATTCACTTCCAAGTGGGATGGCCCATACGTAATACAAGAGGTTTATTCCAATGGTGCTTACAAACTTGTTGCTGAAGATGGCTTGAGAATTGGCCCTATTAATGGCAAGTTTTTGAAGCGATTCTACCCCTGAACTCAAGAGATGCTTGTGGCCCGCACGAGCTTAAACTGTGAATGACAACCAAAAAAAAAAAAAAAGGTTTTCTTCAAAATTGAACTACGCTTGGCTTGATCCCCTTTTGGGTACGTAGGCAACTTGAAATTTTATTTCAAGTTTAGTCGTCTTTTAAAAAAAAAAAATTTCAAAAGTTGAACTACGTTCGGCTTGATCCCCTTTGGGGTACGTAGGGATCTTGGAATTCTATTTCAAGTTTAGTCCTTTAAATAAATTTTTTTTTTCAAAGTTAAACTATCTTAGTTTAAAACTAAAGAGGAATCTAATTTCATTTTAATCAAGAAAAGGAAAAACTGTTTCTACATAAACTTCTTTCTAAAACAAAATAAATGAAGAGAGAAAAAAAAAACAACAAAGGAAAGAGTTTGAAATCTGTTAACTCTTTTCGACTTGTTTCAAGTAATTCCTCCATCTTCGCCAAGTATTAGGTGTCTTCATCACTTTGCACTTGTGCATCCTCAATGGCGGAAACTTCTTCTTTGAGGCTCAAGACATTAGCTTGCAGTTTTAATAACTTTTCTTCTCGCTCAAGCAGTGATGACTTCACCTCTTCTCTCCGGATGCGTAGGTCTTCCAACTTTTTCTTCAATTGGACTTCTTCAGAGTCGATGTTGGCAACTGTTGCTTGAAGTGTTTGTACATCTTTAATCATTTCACCTTCTTCAACTTCAGCATCAAAAACAGAATGCTTGGCCTTTTTTAATGACTCTATTTTCATTTCTCTCGACATTTTCTCCATAGAAGAAGAGCGAGCAGAATTATAGTGTCCGATGTTTTGAAAGAATGTTGTAAGTAAGTTCTTCAAGGGCAAGACATCCACCATGTTAGTTCTCTTCATCTCTTTCATCACTTTTCCAACTTCTTCTTCGAGAGAATTAAGAAGATCTAAACGGTGTCTAGCAATCTTTTAAGAGGTTCCTTTCCATAAGGACTAAAGATAGTTGCGTTGGCATTCAAAAATATATTCCTCTCCTTGAAATGTGGAGATCACGGAAGGCGTATGACGTGCCGGCATTGTAGGAAGTTTTGGTGATGCCTCCATAGGAGTGATATCTGAAGTCCTTTCACGAGCAATTGATTCAGGTGTAGCTACCAGCTCCAATGCCTTGGTTACAATAGGGTCTTCACATCTTCGAGCAAGTAAGTCAAAGGAGTTAGGACCGTCGACCGAACCCACACTTCCTTCAGAAATTGACACAGTGTCTTCATTAGGCATCTCGAGATTCTCCAATTGCAACCCCTCTGCTAGGTCTTCCAGTGGAATAGAAGCAGAAGGCACACCATTAAAGAACTTCTCCCCAAGTCTTAAATCATCTACGACAGAGGGTTTTGCTTTCTTTGGTAATCGCTTCCAGTTGCAGTCTTCCTTGCTTGTGCTGCTTTCTTCTCCTTCTTGAGGAATGGCACGCTTGTTGATTGCATTACGAACCATCGTAGGTTTGCCCAAGGGTTTGGAAACTATACGGGGAAGGCGGCAAGAGGGAGTCTCCATGTTCTTGGCAGCTGTTGCTTTGTTTGAAGCGCTTTTCATATCCTTCACATCCTTTGCAATCTTGGTTGGAGGCTTGGCTCCTTGAAGTGTTTCATCTTCCTCACCTTTACCCTTTTTAGCTTTTGTTAGATCAGGATGGGTACTTTGTGCAAGAAGATCTTTTGCCTTTGTGAGATGATCATCATGTACCTTTTCCCACCATTGCTGAAAAGAAGTAGTAATATGTCTTCTAAAACTGATTAGTGAGGAGGGGAACAATGCTTTGGATTCAGTTTTATAATGAACACTAATCTGCCAATGTCTAAGGGCCATGTCTGAAGTGGTGGAGCGTTCGTCTCTTTCGAGCTCATTGGGAATCTCTTGACAATATCCGAATTGGCGACCAAAACGATGGGGGCTGTATGGCTCTACAAACAAAGAGTCACCGTTGCGAAGGACTAAGCGACTAGAACGGATGCTGATGAAATAAGCAAGGCCTTGAGGATTGTCTGCGACTTTCTTATTAATAAATAGCCCCTTGACATTATTAAAACGTGAAGTAGAATTCCAAGATATACCATCGCCTTTATGGATGAGAGTTCGAGCGGCGAGTCCGTCGAAATACTTAGCGGCACCCTCTCTAAAATATTTAATCATCTTGGGGCCAACTAGTGCGATCGGGATGAGGTAATGAGTATAAAAGTAGTATGCAAGCCATGCGTAAATATAGTGAGCAGGAAAATAAGACTCTGACCATCCAGGAGTGGATGAGTTTGCAATCTTGTTCAAGCCCTTATAGATACTTGTTAAGACAAGTATAGCAAGGCAGAATTCTTGACCAGATGCCATCATGCTTGCAACTTTGAAGGTGGCCGGCCGGATAGTGTTGACTTCTTCGCTTGGAAGGACAAAGGTGCATAACCTGTAAGACAACAATGCGGCAAGATAAGTTTGCTCCACCAAGTCATCGTTAATACCGAGGCTGACAAAAACAGCTTTGGCTTCTTTCGACCGCTCCTTAGGCTCGCCAATGTATCCAGTTGAATTCCAAGTGGCTTTGCTCTAAGAATACCTCTTTGCTTTCCGTGGTGGAGGTTTAACATATGATGAGGCTCCCTTATACCAGAATGCAATCCAATCTTCAATAGAAACACTTTCTTTCTTATCGTCATTCGTAAGAATAGTGTGGAATGCTTTGAATAAATATTCGCAGCTTTTCGGAGTAAATTTTTTGCCCAGTTCTTCTTTGCCAATCAATTCCGCCGCGCATGGGATATACTCATCATAGAACTTCCCAAATATAGGGAGTCCTCTGAGGATGTGTAGGTCCCAGAGAGAAACAGACAATTCTCCTACAGAAGTATGTAGTGAATTTGTTTGAGGGCACCGCACTTCACAAAATGCTCGAAAGAGGTCAGAATTTCAGTCATAAGTGAACAAAGATGCATACACGACCTTATAAATGCACGCTCCCTTCAAGATTTCATGACTGCGACTTGAGACATCTTCAAGCCATTCCCAATAATTGGGAATAAAGGAAAATTCGCCGTAAATCTTCAAAGTGGGGCCCCAACGTGGTTTGTCAAAGATAATTCTGCATCCCAGAGTGGAAAATTCTTTGGAGTAGCTTGGTGAAATCTTGTGGAGTATAGATCGCAAGAATATTTTAGAATTGCTGTCCCGAGTGGCTGTTAATGTCCAATTGGACAGATTGGGAAAGCTATTAGGCTTGGGCCATGTGTCGGCAAATAAGCCGATCAATGGTTTGTGAATAGGCAGTTTTATGGCATTCTCCTCGAGCTCGCTTTCATTCCTCAAAATAAGCAAATACTTCTTCATTAAAGAAGAAAGATCTCTAAATACTACCATTATATGAGCTTTTCCTGGAAAAATAAAGAGAAAGGAAAGTGAGATCGGGAAACTTGTTAGACAGAATATCAAGAAGTTGAGCATTATAGAAGCAACAATAGACATGACTATGACAATAAAGCAATGTATTGATCATCAGTGGCTTGATGTGCTAAAATTTGCAAAGCAAGGAATAAATATTGTGGGCAGCATGTATTTGGAAGATTTCCCATGAAGGTTCAATCCAACCATGGTAGTGGCACCATAAAGGAACAATAGAACTTATGGAAAAAGACTCGTCAACGACACAACGCCTAGAGAGTGAATCCCAACATCAACTTGATGGATTGTGAAGGGGCAGCCCTTCATCAATCAGAATGGATTTGGCGATCTTTCATCAAAGATGGGTGACGTCGACAATTCGTGAAGGGGCGGCCTGTCGCGCCCAGATTTTTCGCACTCGAGGAATACTCACCCAAGCGGGAAAAATACTGTACTCTCTCGTTAGAACTCACCCTCCTAAAAGAATGAGTGCGACTAGGTTTGAATTGAAAACATGTTTGAATAAAGGGCTTTTTGAAAAAGATTCGGAGTCGCCACCTAACTTGATTAAGGTGAGTTAGGTCACCTAAAAACTAAGAATAATCCGAAGACTACACTTAGGGTTTTTGAAAAACAATTTTGAAAACATCTCCTCAAGAGAGGGTTTTTAAGAAAACAGGTTGTTTGGCAACCTTTGGAAAACATTTAGCCCTTTTTAGAAAAATAACTCCTTTTTGGTCTTTGAAAACAGTGATCTAGGTTCGGAGGTTGGTTACGTGTAGGCAAGACGCACTAAGCTATCACCCTACCCCGCCCTTTCGGTACCTACATGTCAATCTACCCTAGATTCACCTATGAGAGTCTTTAATTAACCCATGTTCAATCCTATTTCACTTTAGAAAAACAATGTTTGAAAAGAAACTAACATGATGCATGGTATGCAAGTGCAAAATAACAGAGAATTGAAAAATAGATTTGGAAAGAGATTGATTTGAAATTGATTTGATTTGAAAATAGACTTGAAATTGGAAAGATTTGAAATTGAAAAGTTTAAAAATTGAAAGTAGAAATTTGAAAATAGAAATTTCAGAATTTTGAAAATAGATTGGAATTTGAGATTTGAAAAGATTTTGGAAACCGCACCCATGAGGGTGGAATTGAATGTTTGAAAAGTATTGTGACCGCACCTATGGAGGTTGCCTACGTATCCCTTTGGGGGAATCAGGTTAGTCGTAGTTCGGACTGGAGTCCGATTGAAAAGAGAAGGGTTGATTTGAAAGAAAGAGATTGAATTGGAAAAAAGAAATTGAATTGAAAATTGGATTTGATTTGAGATTAGAAGAGGAGATTGGAAATTGAAATTGAAAAGATTGGACTTTGATTTGAAGAGATTGATTTTGGAAAGACTTGGTTTTGGAAAGATGGAAGTTTAGGAAACCTACACTTAGGAAAGATAGGAGACCTAGGGAAGACTTGAGATTAAGAAAGATTGGATTGGAATGTTGGATTTGGAAAATTTAGAAAGATTGAATTTTTGAATTAGGAAAGGTCCGTTTTAGGAAGGTTTTGTTTTCGGAAAGTTTTGAAATTAGGAAAGTTTTAGGTTTAGGAAAGTTTTCGAAAAAGGAAAGGTTTTCAGATTAGGAAAGTTTTGAAAATCGGAAAGTTTTGATTTTAGAAATGTTTTGAAAAAGGAAAGTTTTGAATTTGGAAAGCTTTGAAAACAAGGAAATTTTGAAAATAAGAAAAGTTTCGTTTTGGGAAAGGTCTGAGAAAGGAAAGTTTTCAACTTAGGAAGTGTTTGAATTAAGAAAGGGAAAGTTTTGAATTAAGAAAGCTTCATTTTAAGGAAGGTTTTGAAAAAGGAAAGGTTTTGAAAATAAGGAAGTTTTGAAAATAGGAAAGTTTTGGATTTGGAAAGATGTTGGAGTTTTGGAAAGTTTAGAATTTAGAAAGCTTGGAAGTTTAGAAAGATTTAACTTAAGAAAGTTTTGAATTTAGGAAACCTTGGATTTGAAAAGATTTGAAATTTGGAAAGTTTAAGATTTAAAAAGTTTTAGAGTTTTAGAAAATCTTGAAATTAGGAAAAGCTTGAGTTTAGGAAAGGTTTGAAAACTTAGATTTGAAAAAGATTTTGGAAAAGGGTAGAATTAGGAAAGGGTTGAATTAGGAAAGATTTAGAAGTTGAGTTCTAAAGTTTTGGAAAGATTTTTATGTTCAAGTTTTGGAAACTTAAGATTTAGGAAAGTGAAAGTTTAGGAAGGATTCGAATTTAGGAAAGATTTGGATTTTGAAACTTAAGGAAAGATTTGAAGTTTAGGTTTAGGAAACTTATGGTTTAGGAATGTATTGAATTAGGAAAGGTTTGGATTAGGAAGGGATTGGATTTAGTTTCCTAAACGGAGAGATTTGATTCGGTTTCCTAAAGGGAAGGTAGGATTTGGCTAGGATTTGGAAAGGAAAATTCTAGAAACCCCTAGATTTGGAAAATTGTTGTTTTGACGTAGAAAAGAGGTTTTGAAAACATGTATAGTTTTGATATAGAAAACAAAAGATTTTGGAAACCTAGGTTTGGGGCAAAGTTTGAAAATCATGTTTTTGGAAAGAAAACTAGGATTTCCTAATTGTGGGTTCTAGGGTTTGGTTTGGGCTCTAAGGAAAGAGTTTTCTTTGGAAAACGCGTTTTTGGAAACGAAGGTTTTCTAGAAGGGAATCATAGGGAGGAGTTTTTTGGAAAGCATGATTTTGGAATCGTAGACTTTAGAAAGAAAATCCTATAGGGGAATTTCTAGAAGGAAGATTCCGGGAGGAGTGTTTTTAGAAAGATTTTTAGGGAGTGTTTTTGGAAAGTGAATTTTGAAGAAAGAAAGTTTTGGAAAGGAGTTGAAAGAGAGAGTTTTGAAAAAGAGATTTTGAAAGGGAGTTTTTGAAATCAATTTTGAAGATGGGAGTTTTAGGAAAGTATGTTGAAAAAGAGATTTTGAGGAAGAGATTTTTGAAGAAAGAGTTTTTAGAAGGTGTAAAAACATTTCATTTTCCTAAAGCAATTCTAACCATAAGAAGGCTAGAACCACTTTAAGAAAGCAGTTTTGAAAACAAGGTTTGAAAATATAGACTAAAAGGCCACTTTTAATATAACACTTTCCTAAAGCAAACCTAGCCATGGAAAGGCTAGAATCACCCTAGGATTGTGATTTTGAAAACATGTTTTTGAGAAAGAGCTTTTGATGCAATTTTGAAAACAAGTTCGAAAACGATTTTTGAAAACAACTTTTTGAAAACGAATTTTGGAATATGCAAGACTATGATATGCACAATGCAATTTGGGGTCGTGAACATACAAGGTTAAGGCTTTACCATATAATCATGGGGGCCGGACCCACGTGGTCTTTGGTTAGACTAGAAGAAAGCCCCCGACACGGTGACTCTCCCATAGTCCAATCCTACACATGGACTGGGAATCCCCTTGTTTCAAGTATGCAAAGAAAGGGGGGAAAGAGATGGGGGATTAAAATAGAGAAAACCCAAGTGGGTTGGAGAGAGAAGAGAGAGGGGGAAAGTGCAGAAAATTAAATAGGGAGCCTACCTTGTTTCTTGTTTATTTTGCGCGCTGTGCAGCCTTCGGTCTTGGGTTTTCGGTCTTGATCTTCACCCTCAGTCTTCAAGGATTGTCTCCAAGCTTTGAATGGCTGCTCTTCAAGTCTTGGGAGAGTGGTTGAAGGCTAGTGTATGAGTGTATAGGGGTGTGTATGAGTGTATAGGAGGCTAGGGTTTGTGTATAGTGGCTAGGGTTTGGAAAACCTAGGGAGGCTAGGGTTTTTGGAGGTGCTCGAGCTCTGTGTATCGAATTGTGTGATTTTTAGGTTAAGTTTGCAGACCCCTTTCACGTTGAACGAGGCTCTGTATTTATAGAAAGAGGACAAGCCTGGCGCCTGTTGCAGTGGCGCCAGGGCAAACTTTACACTGGCGCCACTATTAGTGGCGCCAGGCCATTTTTTGGCTTGGCGCCACTGCTAGTGGCGCCAGCCATTTAGGAAACAATTAAGGTCGGCAAGCAACGTATCTTTGACCAGATTTGGGCGCCTGTACTAGTGACTACCATGTAAATTTTAGCCTAGCTTCACTAGGAGTGACTCCGGAAAGTCCGGGAATGATTTGAAGGAGCCGGGAGTGACCCGAAAGGTCGGAAAGGAGAAGAAACACTTAAAATAGTGTCCTGGAGGTATTTGACTTGAAAAGTGAGGGTAAGATGTGTCGGAAAGGTCGACCAGGCCTTTAGGGGCAAAACGGTCAACCGGACCAGAAAACTGTCGGGACAGACTCAGACTATCCCAGAAGAAGACTTGGAATCTGGAAACATTATTTAGAATGTTCCCAGAGGTTGCCGGTTTGATTCCCAGAGCCGGTGTGGTCGGAAAAGGAGACCGGCCCACTAGGGGCAAAACGGTCATTTTGCACTGGGTTTGCCGGAACTGACTCGGAATGGTCCGGAAAGGTAAAGGAAGATTGAGAATACTATAAAAAGTATTCTCGGGAGGTTACTGGTTTGATACCCAGAGCCGGTGTGGTTGAAAAAGGAGACCGGCCCTCCAGGGGCAAAACGGTCATTTTGCACCGGGTTGGCCGGAACTGACTCGGGATGGTCCGGAAAGGTAACGAAAGGTTGAGAACACTATAAAAAGTATTCTCGGGACATTACCGGTTTAATACCCAGCGCCGGTGTGGTCGGAAATGGAGACCGGCCCACCAGGGGCAAAACGGTCATTTTGTACTGGGTTTGCCGGAACTGACTCGGAATGTTCTGGAAAGGTAAAGGAAGGTTGAGAATACTATAAAAAGTATTCTCAGGGGGTTACCGGTTTGATACCCAGAGCCGGTGTGGTTCCCGGGGCGTTCGAATGCCTAGGGGCAAAATGGTCATCTTGACCGAAAAGTCTCGGAAAAGGTCCTAAGGGTAGTCTGGTCCTTTTTCACCGAAGTGAGCTGACAAACACGGGTATTGACCTAGGTTTTGAGTGTTTCCGCCACTCTAACGGTGTGAGTATTTCCGCTACTCGGACGGGGTGGAAGATTTGTGAGTATTTCCGCTACTCGGACGAGGTTGATGATTTGTGAGTATTTCCGCTACTCTAACGGTTGATAATTTGTGAGTATTTCCGCTACTCTAACGGTTGTGTGAGTAGTTTTGCTACTCGGACCGTCTCGAGGAATAAACTGTCTCGAGAGATGGATTAGAAAGGGGTCTTATCGTCTCCGAAGAGACGTGCCTGGATTGGAACCGTCTCGAGGAATAAACTGTCTCGAGAGAGGGATTGGAAAGGGGTCTTACCGACTCCGAAGAGACGTGCCTGGGTTTTGAGTGTTTCCGCCACTCTAACGGTGTTGTGAGTGTTTCCGCCACTCTGACGGTTTTGTGAGTGTTTCCGCCACTCTGACGGTTTGGTGAGTGTTTCCGCTACTCCGACGGTTTTGTGAATGTTTTACTATTCGGATTGTCTCGAGGAATAAACTGTCTCGAGAGAGGGATCGGAATTGGAATAAGAAAGGACAATGCCCTTAAGGGCATTTTGGTTATTTTGCCTCTATTTGGGCCTGACAGGCCCACGAAGCGATGGAAAGATGGAATTTGAAACTAGAGAATTGGATTCGATAGGAATATGCCCAAAATGACTTGAAAACAAGTCTGAACGGAGTGTAGACTGCCGAGCGGTCAAAAATGGGGTGTGCTTACACGGCCCTTCATCGAATTGAAAGACTCCGGCGGCGGAACAATTAACAGATAATGTCTAATTGTGAAGGGGTGACCCTTCATCAATCAGAATGGATTTGGCAAACTTTCATCAAAGTTGGGTGACATCGGCGATTCGTGAAGGGGCGGCCCTTCATCGAATTGAAAGGCTTCGGCAACGGAACTATTAGCAAATAATATATTTAATTGTGAAGGGGTGGCTCTTCATCAACTTTCACAACTCCGGTGGTCAACTCCCCCAAGTAATGTCATATGATCATCAGCAAAGGAAGCAGTGGATCACGAGGCTTATCGTCTTTGTCATTTTATTTATTTATTTTTTTGGCAATGGAAAACTTGCAGACATTGTTATCAAGGTAGCCACTGATGCTCAATACTTAGATCAGTGTCCAGCACTAACGGCCATGCACTGGTGGAAACCGAAATAATTTCATCCATCGAACCAAGAAATACAAGCGACGGTTGTAGTAGTATCACGGTCACAAGCACAGGCTGGTCTTCCTTAAACAATGGCATTGTGATTGCTTAACTATGTTCCGCTCCAGCCGACATAATTCCATGAAGAGAAGTCATGGACGATGACATATTGTGGTGCTCTCTATTGATTTATCTACATGGTTTCCTTGCTCTAAAAAATAATAACATATATACAGAGCACATGTAATAAAATAGATAAAGCACTTACTTGGTTGCTGCAAAAACCAAAAAGAAGATCCCTGTGATTTGCTCGTTGCTTCGAGGAAAAATTGGGTCGTTGCTTCAAGAGAAACAAAAGGCTTCTTGGACGAACTCTCGTAGTAAACTACTGGGAATAAAAATTTTCAATGGTGGCAAAATCAAAGGGATTCAGTTCTTTTATAAAAGGGGAAAAGCAGTGTTTGTTTTGAAATTAAGACTCCTAAACCCAGGGAAAAAAAAAGAGAATTACAAAACTGCAGGCCATAGTAATGGCTTGTGGAGAAAATTATGTTTTCTGCGCATGAATGTTGTCCAGATTCTTTTTTGAATTCTCAAGGTTTGAAATGTTCGGTGCTAAGGAGTTTAAGTAAAGGTGGACTTTAAAAGAAACAAAAAAAAGCAAAGAAAAGAGAAAAACTTTAAGAATTGTTTACGGGTAAAGTGCAGCTCTCATCAACAGAAGGCATACATATGTTCATAGAAAGAGATTTCTTGCTACACTACAAGAAAGAAAGTATGTATATATATATATATATATTTTGATCTGTTCATGAAACCGGTTTTCAGGTGATGATTTGTTTAAAAAATATATTATTCTAGGGGTTGGGCAAAGGCCAGATATAACATATCTCTTTGACATAACAATAAAGTAAACGAGGCAATTATTTGTACTAGTCTATACACGTATACAACACATACCTGGTTGCTCCAATGAGAAGAGAAGAAAAAAGAACTTCTTGCTCAAACTGCTCGCTGCTTTCAGAGAAAGGTTGAGTCCCCGAGCAACTCCCGTGGCATGTGGCTTGCTTACAAAATATTGGTTGTTGAATCAATTGTGACAAAATCTGAAGGATTGAGTTCTTTTTATAGAAGAAAAGGATAAATCTTTCTACAATTATGAATTTAATTCCTACTCAAAATCGGATCTCGATTCCTCAACAAATTGGGAATTATGATTAATCTTAAGGAGATCAGATTTGTCTTCAACTATTAAATTTGTTGAGTTCTTTTCTTTCTACAATTATGAATTTAATTTCTACTCAAAATTGGATCTCGATTCCTCAACAAATTGGGAATTATGATTAATCTTAAGGAGATCAAATTTGTCTTCAACTATTAAATTTGGAATTGTAAAATCAAGCCAATTCCTTATTAAATTTGGAATTGCAAATCTCAACAAACTCATTTCTTATTAAATTTGGAGATTCAAGATTCCAACTCAAGAATGACTTACATCAAATTTCAAGATCAAAAAGCCAGTGATAAACACATAGAAAATTTTCACTGACGAAAAATGTGATCCAAATTTCGAGACCTGCTCACTTTTACCACTACTGCAGCATGTACATGGCAAGTCTCAAGGGGACATTTGTACACACGCGAAATTTAGCCAGTCAGAAGTCGCTAAGTGTTTTATAAAGTCATAAATTTTGACTAATCAAACATTGCCATGTGTCAAAACCTACAAGACAGGGCGAATAAAATGCCCCCACGTGTCAGAATGATACATCCCTTAAATGACAAGTTTTAAGCCAATCAAAGTGTGCCACTTGTTCAAATGGGACCTACAAGAAATAAGACACGTATTTTCTCCAATTAAAGTTGAACACGTGTCTATAAATATTCTCATTGATTATTATCTTTTAAAAATTAAATAAAGATAATTATCATGAGGAAGTTCAAGCTTATCAAAATTCTCCATCCTCAACTATAAATAGAGGGTGACTCTTAAAAGAGGGGGGGCACAGAAGACAAGATTTTTGTCTATACAAGTAAGAGAGAGCTCTGCAGATCAAGCATAAAAGCCCTAAAGAACTTTCTCCTTCAATCATCTTCTTCGCATAAATTGGAAAAGAACACGGCATGCGATTCGGGATCAAGCTTCAAGCCCTCGAGTCAACGTTCTAGAAGAGAAGAATCAGAGGATTAATTTATTTGATTAGCAATTATTTCAGAAATTGTAATCCGCTCATTTAAAAGTAATAAAATCAATTTGTTACTACGATTTCTGTCTTATTATCTTAGATAAGAAATTTGTATATACAATCCTACTATGAAGTAGACATAAATTTATACAAATGTAAGCTACTATGACGTGAATAATTCACGGTGAATTAAAGAGAACATTCAAAATTTCCAGCATACCGAGTTTTCGGTGATGCAAAAATGAACAATTAGAAGGGTCACCGTTAGAGCTGCAAAAACTAACCCTACTAGGGTTGAGCAGTTACAAACAAAAAAAATGCCAAATGAATTGAAAATCAATATATCCCTTGCACTGTATCAAGCCTTGCCACATTTTGCAAACATTTTTATACAATGGACCACTATAGAACCTATAATTTCATAATCCCCCTGAACAGCTCATTGACTATGTAGAGATTTGTTTGTAAAGAATTTCATAAAAGAATACTTAAGTCCCTACCCCATTTATTATCACGCAAATCTCACAGTTTTTAAAGTCATGCCCTAGGGTCTTCCTTCCCATTACCCTCATAAAAATAAGTTAGTTCCACCAGTGCCAACAAAAAAAATAGAATGACTTTCACCCAAACATGAATAAACTTAATCCTATAATCATTATTAAGCTGCCAACTACCAAACCTATAAAAAAAAATACAAACTTCTGAGCTCAAACACTTCACACAATACATATATTAACACAGAGCAGACCCAGATCCTCTATATCACCAAAACACGTTGATATAAAACTCGTAAGCATGAATCACTAACATAAGTAAACTTTATAATATCCGAAAACGGCAAATAACAAGGAAAAATAACCAACCATTAGAGCATTTGTTCTTGGCAGAGAGAGTGGAAGACAACTGAGGGGGATCGAGCTGCTGCGACTTGCCGCCGCTAGCGGTAGAAGTGGATGGCATAGACACTCTCTCTTTGTCCTTGCTGTTGGTATTCAAGCCCCTCGAAGTAGACGGCGACGACTTCTCCAAGTGCTTATCTAACGCGTCGTTGATCCGCTTCCGATCCAATGGCCCACCGACGATCTCCGACTTCGAGGATCCACCTCCACCTCCACCTCCATGATCTCTATACATATCCCGCCGTAAATATGAATATCTATATATATATATATATATATTCAATTTCGGGAATTAAAGCTCTGGCTATAGATTTTGGAGCTTTTCATCGAACATCATGTGAGCAGGGTCTACGAAAACCCTAGATTTCGGAGGGAATGAATAGAGATCTGAAACAATTGAGAAAGCGTATGTACAATTAGAATAGAGAAGGGCAGGGTTTCGAGAGACGGGGAAAACTAGGGCCTGTTTGGAATCGATTCGATTTCGGTTCTATTTTCGTTTTTCGTATTTTTAAAATTAAAAAATTTGAGAACATTTTATTTTTTTTATTTTTAAAAATAAAAAATAAAACCATCGAAAATACTATCATTTTCATATCATTCTCATTTTTGTATGAAAACGGTTTCAAAAATTCAGAAAATACCTTTTTAATGATTCCTGAAATTAGACTGTTTTTTAAAAAATTTTCCAAAAACAAATTTCAAAACCAGTTTACCAAAGGCGGTTTCGACGAAAATAGTTTCTTCTAAAAAAATTTTTGAAAATAAATTTCAGAACCAATTTACCAAATGCGGTTTTGATGAAAATAGTTTTCGAAATTAATCTACCAAATAAAATTTCGTCAAATTTCAAAAAATAAAAACTGAAACCACAACCAAACGGAGCCTAGGCTTTCATCTTCGTTAGGGAAGGGAACACGAGCTCCACTAGGCTCTCTGTTGTTTTTCTTGTTAACAATGATTTTTTTTTTTTTTTATCTTCTTTCCTTCTTTTCTTTGTATCTTTTTTTTCCTCTCCCCCGCTCCTTTCCTTTTCTCTCACACACATTACAAGTATCTTACCACACGTCACTTTCATTCTTCTGGTCAATAACAATGATGTACCTTAAAGCATTTAATAATTACAAACAGTTTCTCTATAAATTTTAAAAATAACATTGTCCTCCTCTACTTTATCTAATAAATGCAAGAAGCCCCCTACATGAAGAAACCCTTAAAGGCATTGATGAAAAATGCTGACGTATCAATCTGCAAATTTTAAATGTCAAGATTATCCTTAGTTCAATTAAAATAATTTAAATGATTTACACAATTTTTGTTTAAAATAAATACTAAATAAATAACCATATTATTTTGTTTCAATCACTTCGTGCCACATCATCACTCTTCATGGATACCACTACTATCTAATCGCAATCTCATCATCTTCTGTACCTAAATACACACAGCCAAACACCAGGCACTCTTCCCATCAAACCAGTCCTAAATTCGTCGCTAGTTAGTCTTCATCTTCAACCCAATCAACACTATCCTCTGGCCACTGCCTCATCAACATCATCCTCCGACTACCCACCCCATCATCATCTCTGCCCAAACACCTCTCTCTTACTGGACCACCTCATGCTCACTGCCCACCATCGTTTTGCCGACATACTCCCCATCACTGCCCATCAAACCTTTAATTAATTTAGAGAGAGACGATAAATTAAACCCCTGTATGTGTGTGTGTGTGTGTGTGTGTGTTTTTTGTATGTATCACAAATTGATATTTATAGTGGTGGAATATATACATTGTATATATATAAACGCATACATATATATGCGGTGGGTACTTTGATTGTGTGAATCAAACTTTTGGGGTGGTGGCTGTCATTGAAGAAAATACCATTTAGGGTTATAGAGGGAGGTAGAGGGCAAAGGGGCAGCCAAAAAATTGGACACAATTACCAAGATCAGTGGAAAAGGTGATAGAGTTGTAACTTTGCAGGTGGCGATTGATGGGAGTGGCCAATTTGCAAAGGGTGGTGAGAAAGGGATGTTACAGTGAGCATGGATAAGGGACAGGTTCAGGGGTGGTGGTCGCCTGGAAAAAATGGGGGTGATTTGGGGTTGTTTGGTTGCTTTAATAGAATTTTGGGTAGTTGTGAACGACAACGATGGTATCCAACAGAGATGGGTTTGCCATAGAGGTGGTCCTATAGTGGTAATAATAATGATAGTGGGGTGGTGGTTATCGGTGGTTTGGTCGATATGTTCTATATTAGAGATGAGGGATGGGTTGTGGAGATGAGGTGATCGTGCTCAGGTGGCGGCCTTGCAGTGGTGATGGATTGGGTGATTGGGCAGTGGTGAAGATTGGTGGTTGTCCCTTCCTTCGCTAATAGCTTTCTATGACTTGATGGAGATTGCATAGTCGATTTCTTTGTCTCATGAGGTCTGCACTCTTGTCTGGGTAGGGGGTCACTTGGGTAGAAAAGAGATGGGGGACGAAGAGAGGGAGGGAAGCAGAGGAGGTGGACCGTGGGTGGTGTGAGCAGTTGTTAGTGGCAGCAGCAGTTGGGCGTGTTTAGTGTTAGTTTGACTGAAATGAGGGGAAAAGATGTGAGATAAAGAGAGATAGAGAGAGAGATGGTGAAGAGGGTAGCAGTGGGTTGTAGGGAGGGTCAGAGTTGTGGAGAGATGTTTGGTTGTGAGAATAAATGGAGTTAAGGTGTTTGGTTTCAGGGTTTGTTTGTCACTGTGTCACAGGTTGTTACCCGTGGTACATCTGGGACCGCGAGTAACCTTAGCGTGGGGCATGTCTGAGTATGGTTGATTGGTGGCATGGCAATCTCATAATTTGTATTTTTCATATTTATTGAATATATGGATTATGACTTCTCGAGGGGGTAGGATATTTCCTCCTATCAGTTTGGATATGGCTCAAAATGCTATTATAAGGGGGATATGATGTTGACTTTACCACCTTCCAGTGCTACTGAAAGGGATAACACTCAAGTGAGTCCCCCAAGGGAGTGGGCGAGATTTGGGGGCCGGCTGTGGCACGTGGTTGCAGTCCTCATACTAGTCAAGGGGATACATGGGCAGCATTGTGTCCGGTGGAGAAGATATTGGGCATTGGCGTCGAGGATGGGGTTGTGACATATGCAGCTACTATGCCGCATTCATATCATTTCGGGACTTATGTTCATGACGGATTGGGCCTCAATGTGCACACTTGCATGCCGTGTGTCTTGTGTGCACTTGCGTTTTGGGTTCACGCTTGCGTACACGGCCGCTTGGTTTAGCTAGCATTGGTGTTACTCTTGGCATTATGTTGTGGGCTTACAGCTGCTATTCAATGGTGCCTATCCTTGTGGGCAACAACCTTGACGCGGAGCGCTAAGTGCTTAATGGTTGCGGGCGTCGTACCTAACGGGTGATGCTTGACTCACGTGCATGTCCAGTTGCACATTGGTAGGTTACTTGTGTTTCGAGAGAGACTAGCGGTAAGCACATTGCTTGTCATGGGTGCGCGCATTTGAGAATGGCATTGCTATTGCCTATAGCTTGGGTTAGCCTTATGGCTTGAGCATCAGAGGTCCGAGTTTAACAATATATGCAGGACATTACGGATGGATCCTGGACGAGCGCATAATCTTATGCCTCGGTGTTTAAGTTTGGCAGAACTATTTCTTGGTGCATAGTCGTCTCACGGGCCATTTTCGCTGCGTATGATCATGGCGGGTCGCATTACTATCACCGTGTGGTGCCCGGTTTGCCAGCTCGTAACAGTTGGTATTAGAGCACTAACCATCTGTGGTGTGCATTAATTGGATGTTGCTTCTCTTATTCATGTGGGCATACTCTTCATTTGTAGTGGACTTCTCCCAGTGGGTTGTTTGCTTTAAATTGTTGGTTGTCAGTTGATCGATGGAGCGAGTATCATTCCATCTTATAACGAATGGATTGGTGGCCCCAGCTAGCAGTTTCTAGTCTATGTGGGCTAAATTCTTATGGTATCAATGGACTTGGTTGCTGTTTGAACCCCTTTGGTATCGTCTTTAAAATGGCCGCTTCAATAAGTTTTAGACGCGCGCTCGGTCCTTTGATTGTGGTCGTGGTGCACTGTGCAGCAGACCTTCTTAAGGATATGCATGGGACTGACTTTGTAGTGCATAAACGCTTTTGTGTGTCAGATCATTGATTTTGGTGCATAGCTAGTAGTGCTACTTTGTTGGATTGGTAGGTTGTTTCTACGGCATATGAGCTTGTTCGAAAGAACTTACTTCGTGTTGTGGGGATTTGCTTACCTTCATTTGACCCTTAAGTTGGCCAAAACCGTTGGCAGCTTTGCTCGTATTGTTGCATGGTTACTTTGTTGGCTTCGTGCTCGCTTAATGGATTGTGCTCATTTCTGTGCTTGGCTGTTGACATTTGTGAAGAGTTTGTTTTATTTCAAACTTTGGGTGGTCTTGCCTCGTTGTGATACGTGTTGGCTAGTGTATGCCAGGTGACTCAGAGGAGTTCATCGTTGATATATTGCCACGTACATAAGACAGAAGAAATTCATGGAGAAAATCCTTGTCTTTTTGTGATTGGAGTGAGTCTCTTTATACTAATTTTTGCTTATATTGTCTTTTTGCAATAATAATTATCCAAACACGACACGACTACTAGTAGTATATACTGTAGCCCTTATTTCATAATCTCTCTCTCACTCTGGGTTCAACGGCGAGAAAAGGGCGACAATTAAATACAAATCCTTGTTTCTTATCCAATGTTGCCCTGCAAATTGTGTGGTTTGACAATGATTTTCCCAAGAGAGATTGATGGTGTTGGTATTTCAGTCAGTTTAGGCACCCATGACTATACCCAACCCAAAACCTATGGTGGTAATTGTTGTAACTACCCATCTCTCTTGAATGGGTCACTAAGAAAAAAGTTACATCTCTCTGAAATTATATAGACATAGATACAGGCTGCTTATGTGTTATCTTTCTTTTATTTTTTAGAATTTTTCTCAAAAATATGAATACGAAGAAAGTACTAGAGTTGTGAACAATGAAGATGTAGCTAGCCTTGGCAAGGGTTTATGCAAATTAATAAATGAAACACTTTCGGTTCGAAAACTGGAGTTTGTCTTTTGAATTTCACTCTAAAAGATATGCTCGAGTTATGCTTCCGCAACTAGTACATAATCTAAAGATGGAATGCCCCTTGGATGAGGAAATGGGATTGAAAGGATTCAAAACCTCATCATCTCTGATAGATTTAAATGACTGGACCCCCTTAGGAACTCTATGAAACAAATCTTTCACAGCAAACTGCAATCATATCATAGGGTGCAAGCTGCCAGATAAGTGGCAGCTTCCATCGTCGTGCGTGGCGATTTTGGGAAAAAAACTAATTAGAAATAGCAAAATTTGAAGGAAAAATGAAAAAAAAAATCAATAAATTTCCAACACGTGTATTAGTTTTGTTATTAAAAAAAGAAAAAGAAATGACAAACTCAAAGAGTATCCAATGAATATAAGGACAAATTTGAAACTTGGCAACCCTCTTAATGTCAATATCTTGTGAATTCTTTAGTTCTGACGTGAATAACATTCCTTTGACCAAACTATAAAAGAGATTAGACGAGCTATTGGTAAGCTGTCACGAACACCCTGACCGTAATGAAAAAAATAAATACAAGAGATGACAAATATTTGGAAAAATAACTAAATAAAGTGTGAAGAGATACAAAAAGAAAGGGTAAATTACAGCAACCTCTCTTAAAGCATTTGACAATTACAGACAATTCCCTTTAGGTTTTTAAAATTACATTGACCTTTTCTGTCAGACTTGTCTCCTTAGTGGAGTTAATAGAAAATATTATTTTATTATTTTACCCTTACAACGTGTCACGGGCTGACAGGCCGGGCACCATACGGTGACAGTAATGCGACCCGCCATGATCATACGCAGCGGAAATGACCCGTGAGGCGACTATGCACTAAGCAATAGTTCCACCAAACTCAAACACCGAGGCATAAGATTATACGCTCGTCTAGGATCAATCCGTAATGTCCCGCATATATTGTTAAGCTCGGACCTCTGATGCTTAAGCCATAAGGCTAACCCAAGCTATAGGCGATAACAACGTCATTCTCAAATGCGCGCACCTATGACAAGTAATGTGCTTAGCGCTAGTCTCTCTCGAAACACAAGCAACCTACCAATGTGTAACTGGACATGCGTATGAGCCATACACAACGCCTCCAACCATAAAGTACTTAGCGCCCTGCATTAAGGTTGTTGCCCACAAGGATAGGCACCATTGAATAGCAACTGTAAGCCTACAACATAATGCCAAGAGCGACACCAATGCTAGCCAAACCAAGCGGCCGTGTGCACAAGCGTGAACCCAATACGCAAGTGCACACAAGACACACAGCATGCAAGTGTGCACACTGAGGCCCAATCCGTCATGAACATAAGCCCCGAAATGATATGAATGCGGCATAGCGAGTGCGTATGTCACAACCCCATCCTCGACGCCAATGCCCAACATCTGCCCCACCGGACACAATGCTGCTCATGTAACCCCTTGACTAGCATGAGGACTGCAGCCACGTGCCACAGTTGGCCCCCAAGTCTTGCCCACTCCCTTGAGGGACTCACTTGAGTGTTGTCCCTTTTTATAGCACCGGGAGGTGGTAAAGTTAACACCATACCCTCCCTTATAATAGCATTCTGAGCCATCTCCAAACTGATAGGAAGAAACATCCTACCCCTTCGAGGAGTCATAATTTATATATCCAATAAATATGAAAAATACAAATTACGAGATTGCCATGCCACCGGCCAACCATGCTCAGACAAGCCCCACACCAAGGTCTCTCGCGACCTTAGACGTGCCACAGGTGACAACCCGTGACATTTTCTACCACTTTAACCATCATCGTCCTTAATTATGCCAAAGCACAGTGTCAACTCCTGGCACTCGCCACCATCAGTGCCAACTCTTGACACTCTTCACCACTCGAACAATCAACGCCCTTGTTGATGCCAAGTATAAAGCTGAATGCAGTAGTGTTTATATGCCCCCACGATGAGTTGCCACCATTCCTCGCAGACTAACACCTCGGTGTTGATTGCCTACAAATCCGGTCTCCACCAAATCTACCCCCACAGCTACTCGAAGCAAAGGTTCGCCCAGACTCCCATGCTGAACTCGGTAAAGCAAAACTAGATACCTTTTCCACCACATAAAGCAAACACAAACTCCTTTGAGCAAGTGCCCCGTACCATATTGCTCCATTCGTCGGTAACATGCACCTGAATAGGCGCTGTCCGTCGCGCACTAAAGAAAGGCCTGCGTTGACCGTCGCGTATCCTTCGCCACTTCAAGGGGTCGATGCCTTCATCGACGAGCACTCCACGTGTAATATGCGCTATCTGTCGCGCAGTTAAGGAAAGGCATGCGCTAACCGTCACGCACCCTCCTCCACTTCAAGGGGTCGATGCCCTTATCGACGAGCACTCCATGTGCACCCTCTACACAAACTCCGCAGTTGAACCCACAAGCTCACTTGACATCAGAATTCACCTTGTGCACAACCCAAAAGTGCTCTCACGACAACCTGTGGTTCTGTCCCACACTAGTTCCCAACGGATCGGCACTCCCACCAGATGCAAGTCCGTCTACACTATCGAAGCAAACCCTGCCCACTAGCAAACGGTTCCAACTGTTGAAGTTCCCACAATGTTGCTCCGGTACCTCAGTCCTTAGATTTCACTCGAAGACAACCCATGCTGTTCCAGTACCTCGGCTTTCTAGCCTTCACCTGAAATTAGCCCACACTATTCCAGTACCTCGACTCTCTAGCCTTCACCCGAAATCAGTTTGCAAAGCTGCAGTGCCTAATCCTCTGATCTTCACCCGAAGTCTGTCCACATGCAGCTCCAGTGCCTGATTTTTTGATCTTCACCCGAAATCTGCCCACAATGCCTCTCTTCAGAGGAGAACTTTATGTCTTGATAAACCCTCGCTACACGGCACGTATTAAAACTATGTTAGAAATCTATTTATATTCATACTAAATTTTAGACACCAATTATAGAATTACTATATATGTAGAAGATATGTAAATATAAATAAATATATAAATATATAATCAAATGATATGTTATCATGTACATAAGGCATGAGAAATTCCTCCAACTTCAATAGGAGAAAATAGTTATCCATCACGAAAAGCAACTTTCTTGGAGTTTGTGTGTGTGGATTTGTCACCAGTTTTAGTGCAATGCGGAGATTACCTTAAAAGAGCTATTTCCTAAATGAATTTTCCATTGTCTCTTTTTTTCATTCTTCTCCTCTTTTGTTTATTTTCTATAGTGAATTTCTTCTTTCAAATAGAATTTTGATATAAAGTGATGTGCTTATTTATGATCATTTCATTTTGGTCTAAAACATTCACTATTTTGACTCATAATTTTAAAAATTTCGCTGCCACATTATCCTTGTAAAGTTTTTTTTTTTTGTTTTATACAAAATGCTGTAAAAATATCATTTCTATAATAACATTTTACTGGTAGTAATTCGATAAGACTTACTTACAAGTTGCTTTGTTCTTTTTCCTTTTTTTCCATTAAATATTTTCTCTTAGTTGTTTTTTCTTGTACTAATCAATAATTAAGGGTTTGGATCTATAAATTAGTTACCAATGAAATCAACTACTCCTTATTTAAAATCTCTCGAAGTTGAAATGGCTGATTTTCAAGGCTTCAAAAGAAACCACTGTACAACGTGACAAGTGGCGTTTTAATAGAAGATTTTGATGTGGTTAAGGAAAATTACTTCAATGACACTCGGTATTACAAGAGTATAAGGATTTTCCTCAATTTAGGATTCAGTTATTAGTAATTATTATCAATTTTAAAGGTATATATAGTTATTGTTATCTATTTGTAACCCGGTATTGTAAGAGATTATCGTGATTTCATCAATATAAAATTTTATTTTCAAAACTTTAGGAGTAGTTCTAACTTATTTTAAGAGTATGATTAACTTTGAATTTTCTAAAGAAATGTTTCACTACTTTGCTACAAGTACAACTCCAAGTTAGAAGATTTATCTCTTTCTTATTTGTTCCTTGATTTGATTTGTGGTATCTTACATTGGACCATTTGTAAAAATTGAAAATCCTCTCTTTTATTTTTTATACTTTCTAATAACTTAGAACCTTTCGAGAAGACCACAAAAACTCGTCGGCAACAAATATCAAATAATGCATACAAACACAAATCGGCAAGAAATATCAAATAATGCATACAAACACAAAGGTCAATGTAAATCACATTAAAGTTGGGCTCACAGAGATAGGTCATTTTCGCATAATTAAATCGATTGTCTTTGAGAACGAGAAAAAAAAATACAATTTCGGATGTCACTCTTTTTCAAAGTTGGCCTCACAAAGATTGGCCATTTTCGTACAATTAAATCGATTGTCTTGACAACGAGAAACAATACAACGTGGGTAGCAGGCATATGTGTTGGGTAATACTATATAATTAAAAAATTTATCCAAAATTTATCATCAAAATAATGTGATTAAGTTATGGGTCTATCACTTCAAAATAAAGAGTCTATCAAGATGTTTGTTAATTATAAAATTATTATCGTCACATCATTCTGGTATAAAATTCTGTATAAAAATTTTGAAAGAATAACATTTTTTCATATTTTTAGGGTATTACATCTGTTAAGATCTTTATCATTTGTATATTTAGTTAGTCCCACCCTATAATGCTTAAATCTTTCAGGTAACACTATATATACTAAAAATTCATACAACATATCCCTATAATAAGGATTTTCTCTTACCTTGCATACATATTAAAACGGTGTTATTAGTCAAATTATATCCTTTTTATATCTTAAGCATCATTCATGAGCCTGTAAAAGATATTTAAATAAAAGATAAATATATAAATATATAGTCAAATGGTATGTTATTATACGAGCATAGTAATTTCTACAATTAAAGAATTCCTACAACTCAACTTGTAGAAAATTTATACCATTATTATATAATTCTAGTAGAGATAAGAATAAATTGTAAACTCAAATTTCATGAGTTCATAATTTGGAAACCCTCTCGAGACAAGGTGCAAGAGATTCATCCCATGAATCCTTAGTTCTGATCGGATAACTTACTTTAGCATGATAAAGAAGGTGAACAGTTCGGATACGCGTAAGCTGATCGAACACGCCTTGAGCATAGGATAAAAACAATAATTGATAGCCACAAAAACATTTCTTTTTTAAAAAAGCTAGCTGTCACCGACCGATCGACATATCATTTAGCTACCACTTATCCAGAGTTCAAATCTGGTACTATTCATGGAGCCTCATAATTTCAGGTGCATTGCATGATCTCTCTACCCAAAACTCTCTCTCTTTCACTCTCTCTTTTTGAATATCAACTTCAATAAAGTCCTTATCTTTATCCCCTAAAAGAGTCAGGAAAATAACAATAACATGGCTTACAAAGTGAATACAGTCGTGGCCAATCTAACCATTCTCTCTCTAACCTTCACTGTTGTCATGTATCTTTGCATCTGGGCTCACCCCGCCTCCAAATCCTTCATTTCAATCCAGAACTACCCTTGATCCTCAACCATACCCGGTAACAATCATTTACATATACATATCTGTATCTGTATGAGTTTATATACTCACACATGACACTAAAACTATTCTTTCTACTGTTGCAGACTGTTCCAACAGACGAGCTTGAAGCAGCTTTAGACAGAGCTTCAATGGCGAACAAGACTGTGATCATCACTGTCATAAACAAAGCTTACGTCGAACCACACAGCGAATCGTACCCTTCAATGCTTGATCTTTTTCTGCAGAGTTTTTGGCTGGGTGAGGACACTAGGCCGTTGCTTGATCATTTGTTATTCGTCGCGGTTGATCGGACGGCGTATGATCGGTGTAAGTTCCGACGACTGCACTGTTACAGATTGGGAACGGACGGTGCAGATTTCACGGGAAAGAAGCTTTATATGTCAGATGATTTTATCAAGATGATGTGCAGGAGAACTCTCTTCCTTTCAGATGTGCTCAGGCGTGGCTATCACTCTATTTTCACGGTACAGTTCCTTTAGTATAGATTCCATAGATGCATACATACCTACACACTTTTCGTACTTACATATACAAGCTTGTAAAAAGTTTAAATTAAGAATTTAGTAAAAAAGAAAAAAGAAAAAGAAAAAAAATATAAGCAAAAAGAGAATAAAATTTTAAATTTTTTTTCTCACATTCTTTTTTCTTGATAAATTTAAATTTTAAATTCAATTTGGAAGAACTGAAGTGAAAAACGTGGCCACAAAATATGAAGAAAGAAAAACGAGAACTATTAAAAATTTAGTTGGGAAACATGCTAGAAATCTTAGTAAAAAGTTTTGCAAAACTCAAAAAGAAACATTTACAAAATTTAGTGAAAATTTTTAAAAAATTTAGTGAAAATCTATATGAATAATTCATACTTAATTAGAACTTTAAAAAATATATAAAAAAAATTAATGCTTCGAGTTTTCAAATAATTTTCGCAGAGTTTTCAAGAGTTTCTGAAACCTTTCCCAATTGGTTCCATTAAATATTCAAAAAGTATCATAAATGTTTTTCCCCTCTATTTTCATAACGTTTCCAAGCGTTTTTAGAATGTTTCTCTTAAATTTTAAAATGTGTTTCGTGCTAGTACCAGATGTGCGTTTCCTTTTAAATGAGTTTTCCGACAACTATGAGTTCAACTTTTGGGAGAGTAGTATGCAAACATAATTTTTTTTTTTAAAGAATTTTCATATAACTTATGCTATGCAAATAAAATTTTTATATAGTATTTTTATACAAAGTGACGTGTTTGTTTGTGATTTTTTTTATTTCAAATTAAAATAATTATTAGTTTGGTTTATAATTTTAAAAATAAAATTGTCATATAATTATGATGTAGTTTTTTGTATAAAAATTTGTGAGAATACATTTTTTTTATGCAAATGACATGGTTGTTTATGATTATTTTATTTTAAATTAAAATACTCATTATCTTGACTCAAAATTTTAAAAATAACATTATAGTTGCGGCAATTACATAATTAAATGCCATCTTGGGAATCAAAATGGTAAGTTTAAATTCAGTTATATTATTTTATATTATTTTTAATTTTTCATGGATATTATATATTTGAATAGTATTAGTTACTCGCTTTAAAATAATAAGTATTTTAATTTAAAATGTGAAAATCAGAAGGAAACATATCATTCAACACAGAATTCTAAACAAAAATTCTTTGTACGACATTAGTCTTGTACATACTCCTGTGTTTGATGGTGCTTTGTTTTTTAGTATCATCAATTGGATAGTGAGAGTGGATGTCAATTTACAGCTTACAAGGACTGTCTGTTACCTATATGGAGAAAATGACCTATTTTCCACCTAGCCCATCCACCTCCAACCTTCATGCATGCTCTCTCTCTGTCTCTCTCTCTCTCTGTTGCGAGCTTCAATTATAGGGAGTACAATCCCGGAACAACGGGAGAAAAACGGGTGTGTTTGGTTTTTGTTTTTTGTTTTTTTAAAAATAAAAACATAAAAAAAATATTAAAATAAATAGATTTTTTTATTCTAAAATATTGATATAATATTTTTAGCTGAATGATAACCTATAAATGTTATCATTAGACCATAAAAAATAAAAAACAAAAATAAAAAATAGAAACAGACAACAAAAAATAAAAATTGGCAGCACTTCCAAACAGAAGACTTTATTATTTTTGTTTTTTATTTTTTTTAAAAACACAAAAAACATCGTTTGTTTAAATTTATTTTTTAGTTTTTTACAAAATTTTAAAAAAGAAAACTAAAAATATTAAATTGGGTGCATTCTCTCTTATTAAAATATTGGTCTAGTATTATTGGCACAACGATAACCTACAAATACCTATCATCAAACTACTAAAAACACACAGTAAAAATACACAATAAAAATACACAACAAAAAATAAAAACTGACAACGCTACTAAACAAACCTTAATGCTCCTGGAAGAGCACCACTTCATTCGTGTTTATCTTTTTACATAAGAGTGAATTTTCATATATGGTGAAAGTAAATATCTTACTTTATAAATGAAGGATTCACTTCTCTTGTAGAAAAAAGAAGAAAGAACAAGTGATATTTCAAAAACACTAAATAATTTTTAAAGAAGGTGAGCTTTGACCTGTGTTACAAACTTATAGCAGTAAAAAATATTTGAAGGGTTCACATCCATAATGAATTTCAAGTAAAAACGACCAATATGCATGGGTTTATGATTTTGCTGATGAACATGAATGATGCTGACTGTTAGCTTACTGGAGAGGTCACGTCGAAGCCGACATAACTCGATAGGCTTGATTGCTACTTAGGATTCAGGTAGAGCTTTTTTATCTAGTTTTTTTTTTTAATTTATAAGTTTTTTTTTTTACTTTATTGTTTTTTTACTTTTAACTTATAAAAATAAAACAATAAAAAAAATTAAATTTTTCTTATGAACTAAAAAAGTAAAACAAAAAAATTAAAAAAATACCAAACAAACCCTTAATAAGTAAGGTTGTAAAACGGACAATCCATTCAACTTGACAGACTTTATTGCTACTTAATAAATTATTCAAATTTGACTCGCAGTTCGTTCGATAAAAATTTGTTTAAAATTGTTTCGTTATATAAATAAGTTAAATTTTTATATATTTCAAAATTTAAAATTATTTTAACTCAATTCTATAAACTTATGTATACACTAAAAAATAAATTTAGGACATAATTAAAACTCGTGTCAGTTAGTTTAAACAAATTGATATGAACATATTTTGATATTCGTTGACCAATCCGTTGCTCAGCTTTTTATGTTCATACGGTTTCAACCCTGACAATTTATCTTGACAGGATACTGACATAGTCTGGCTTAGGAATCCATTTCCAAGGCTTATCAGCAACGGAAGCCAGGAGGATCTGCTAATAAGTACCGACGTGTTCGATAGTCCATTTTCGAAAGACTTGATCAACACCGGCTTCTACTACGTCCGATCAAACAACAAGACCATTTCACTGTTCGAGAAATGGTACGCCATGAAAGACAACTCTACAGGTATGAAAGAGCAGGACGTTTTGGTAAGATTGAGAGCTAAGGGCGTGTTTAGACAGTTAGGCCTGGTGGTAAGGATCTTGGACACCTTGTATTTCAATGGATTCTGCAATAATAGCACCGACGTCGGAGAAGTGACGACCATCCACGCTAATTGTTGCCGGAGTATTAGCGCCAAGGTCATCGATCTGATGGCAGTTCTTCGCAACTGGAAGAAGGCCAAGGCCTCCGTGGCTGCCGGTGAAGCAGCAACTGCTGCTAGTGCAACAAAGTCCTTGCGATGGTCTGAGCACTTTGCCTGTTTGGATTCATGGAGAGAGCCCAATAAGCCTGTTGTTTAGGGATGGTTCTTTGTTGATCTTTTATTTCGATTTAGCGAAGTAGTACTCATACACATAGAACATATATACGTATATATCGCTAGGATGTAGGCAATATAAGAGCATCTCCGAGAGTAATTTAAAATGACTCTCTTTGTTATTTTTTTAAAAAGTCACGTTAAAAAGTAGCTCTTCAATAAACTCTCTATTTTAGATATTTTTGCTTTGACGCTTAAAATATAGAAAGCTAAAAATGACTCTTTAAATTTTAAATATTATTATTTCACAAATCTCTCTTATTCTTTTTGCTCTTTTTATCCTCCTTTCTTAGAATAATTGTTAAAAAAGAATAATTAATGAGGTGGCTAACTAAAATAGAGCGTATAGTTGGAGGATTTTTTAAAAAATAGCTAACTAAATAGAAAATAGAGTTTTTAAGTATATTTTGACTAACTACTTTATAGAGTAGGGTTGGAAATGCTCTAAATAGGGCAGGTAGGTGATTCAATTGAAATAAAAAAAAATATTATTCTTCTAAAAAATATGTACTGAAAACCCTTCTAGATTGAGGTGAAAGTAACATTATTGTAATTAAGAATCATTATGATGAATGTTTTACTTTAGAGTGAATGACTCTTATCCATCCACATTACTTTAGTGATAAATTTTGTGAATTTTTATTTTATTTTATAGCATTACCCTAAAAAAATATGGAGAAAAAATTAATTTGAACTTTTAAAGCATTTATAATTGGAACTTGTGGGAGGGTAATTTTCTCTTTCCTTGTTTGATTTTACTTAAGATAGAAATGAAAGGAAAAATGAGGGAAAAAAAAAAACAAACACACACACACTCTCTCTCTCTCTCTCTCTCTCTCTCGCTTTCTCTCTCTTGTTTTCGTCCATATTCTCTTTATTTTCTTTACAAAGTCAAATAGGAAATGAAAAATAATTTTCATTCTTTTTCTCTTTTGCTTCTCTTTCCTTCCGTTCCCCCCTCCAATGTCCAAACAGGTTGTTAGAGTGATACTACTGCATTTTATTTTCCATGACATTTAGAAAGGAGTCCAAATTTTGTTCCCTTCAAGCACATTACAGCTAATTTTTTTTGGGTAATGCTACACAACTAAAAAATTCACACAAAATTTATGTATAAAAAGATGTAGTTAAATGAGAGCGTTCTATTTTAAAATGAAACACGTATAATAGTAACTCTTAATTACATAAATATCATTGTCATATCATTCTATGAAATTTTATGTAGAAATTTTCAAAAAGATTAGCATTTCCTTTCTTTTAATGTTAAAGCTTCCAGTGGTAAGAAAATTGAAATGAGTTACATTCCTATCGAAAATTTGTATGTTAAGGATAATGCTATAAAATTAAAAAATTTGTATACAACAGAATTATATGGTTGAATAAGAGTTATTCACTTTAAAATAAAACATTTATCATAAGAACTTTTAATTATAAAAATTTTACTGTCCCATCATTTTGGTAGGATTTTTTTGTACAAATTTTCTTAAAGAATAGCATTTTTCATATCTTAATACTCAAGTGCAGTTTTCTTTTGGTAGTTTAGAATTATTAATTTTTAGTTAGCTTTCTAATAAGTGGCTCATGAAGTTGTTAATGCTGCGAGTTGAAATCCTCTATACTGAGGGCCCGTTCAATACAACTATTTTCAAGTTTTTTTCTACCAAGCTTTTTTGGTTTATAACAAAAAAAAGCTGGAATTTTTAAATTTTTTTACTTTTTTTTTTTATAACTTTTTTACTTATCTTAGTTTATAAAAGCAAAAGGCTAAAAAAAATTCAGCTTTTTTGGTTTAAAAGCTTAAAAAATCCATTTTTTTGCTTATTAAGAGAAAAAGCTAAATTTAAGCTCTACCAAACAGAGCCTAAATATTTGCTTAGTGATCCCTAGCTCTCTTTTGTTAATCGTTTCCCGCTTCCCCTTTCTCTTGTATTTTTTTGGCCATGTATCCCACTCCCGATTCCGTTTCCCCAATGTTTCTAGCTTCCACTTCCTATTTTTGTAATTATAGTTATTGGTGCGACTTCAGTGAATGCTTGGAGCTTCCTCTAGCAATTGGAGTAGATTTAAATTGCCCGCTAAAGAATAAGACTTCAAATGAATAGGTGGATGATTTAGCAAAAAGAAGATTTATCGCCAATAATTCAAACTTGAAAAAAAAAAAATACTATGACTCCTTGAGCCATGTCTCTAGTGTATGGGATGTTTGTGATGTAGCTTTGTGTTGTTCTGCTGGTTCTCTATCATCTTTTATCTCTCTTTGAAGGATACCTTGTTATTCACGTATTTATTCAATTAATTGTTATCTTTTAATTTTTTAAGAAACAATGATGAAAAAGCCTTTTGTTGACAAAGAGATACAATGTATAGAGATTGAATCTCTAGTTTTTAATCAAGAGAGTAGGTCAAAAAAATAAATGAGAACGAGGTATTCATGTCTTTCTAGAAAAACAAAAACTACCAAATCCATACATCGTAATGGACCATAAGAGGCTCATAATGCTCATTACAGCCCATATCAAACTGCAATGACTTATAATTACTATACCAATGTGAATTTCTCTCCCACAGATATATTGGTCGTTACTTGTAACTGAACGTCCGGCTACTATTAAGTGGTAGATAAATGTAAGGCATGGTCTGAATTTATGAACATCCTACCATGACATAGACATAAATTTATACAGATGTAAGTTACTATGACGTGAATTAAAGAGAACATTCAAAATTTGCAGCATACAGAGTTTTCGGTGATGCAAAAATGAACAATTGGAAGGGTCACCATTACAGCTGCAAAAACTAACCCTATCAGGGTCGAGCAAGTACAAACAAAAAAAATGCCAAATGAATTGAAAATCAATATATCCCTTGCAATATAACAAGCCTCGCTACATTTTGCAAAAATTTTTATACAATGGACCACCATAGAACCTATAATTTCAGAATCCCCCTGAACAGCTCATTGACTATGTAGAGATTTGTTTGTAAAGAATTTAATAAAAGAATACTTAAGTCCCTACCCCATTTATTATTACGCAAATTTCACAGTTTTTAAAGTCATGCCCCAGGGTCTTCCTTCCCATTACCCTCATAAAAATTAGTTCCACCAATGCCAACAAACAAAATAGAATGTCTTTCACCCAAACATGAATCAACTTAATCCTATAACCATTATTAAGCTGCTAACTACCAAACCTATAAAAAAAAAAATAGAATGTCTTTGTCCTTGCTGTTGGTATTCAAGCCCCTCGAAGTAGACGGCGACGACTTCTCCAAGTGCTTATCTAACGCGTCGTTGATCCGCTTCCGATCCAACGGCCCACCGACGATCTCCGACTTCGAGGATCCACCTCCACCTCCACGATCTCTATACATATCCCGCCGTAAATATGAATATATATATATATATATATATATTCAATTCCGAGAATTAAAGCTCTGGCTGTAGATTTTGGAGCTTTTCATCGAACATCATGTGAGCAGGGTCTACGAAAACCCTAGATTTCGGAGGGAGTGTATAGAGATCTGAAACAATTGAGAAAGCGTATGTAGAATTAGAATAGAGAAGGGCAGGGTTTCGAGAGACGGGGAAAACTAGGGCCTGTTTGGAATCGGTTCGATTTCAGTTTTATTTTCGTTTTTCGTATTTTTAAAATTTAAAAATTTGAGCACATTTTAGTTTTTTTATTTTTAAAAATAAAAAATAAAACCATCGAAAATACTATCATTTTCATATTGTTCTCATTTTCGTATGAAAACGGTTTCGAAAATTCAGAAAATACTTTTTTAATGATTCCTGAAATTAGACTGTTTTCTGAAAAATTTTCTAAAAACAAATTTTAAAACCAGTTTACCAAAGGCAGTTTCGACGAAAATAGTTTCTTCTAACAAAATTTTTGAAAATAAATTTCAGAACCAATTTACCAAATGCGGTTTTGACGAAAATAGTTTTCGAAATTAATCTGCCAAATACAATTTCGTCAAATTTCAAAAAATTAAAACAAAAAATTAAAACTGAAACCACAACCAAACGGAGCCTAGGCTTTCATCTTCGTTAGGGAAGGGAACACGAGCTCCACTAGGCTCTCTGTTGTTTTTCTTGTTAATAATGAATTTTTTTTATCTTCTTTTCTTCTTTTCCTTTTTATCTTTTTTTTCCTCTCCTCCGCTCCTTTCCTTTTCTCTCACACACATTACAAGTATCTTACCACACGTCACTTTCGTTCTTCGAGTAAATTACAATGATGTACCTAAAAGCATTTAATAATTACAAACAGTTTCTCTATAAATTTTAAAAATAACATTGTCCTCCTCTACTTTATCTAATAAATGCAAGAAGCCCCCTACATGAAGAAACCGTTAAAGGCATTGATGAAAAATGCTGACGTATCAATCTGCAAATTTTAAATGTCAAGATTATCCTTAGTTCAATTAAAATAATTTAAATGATTTATACAATTTTTGTTTAAAATAAATACTAAATAAATAACCATATTATTTTGTTTCAATCACTTCGTGCCACATCATCACTCTTCATGGATACCACTACTATCTAATCGCAATCTCATCATCTTCTGTACCTAAATACACACAACCAAACACTAGGCACTCTTCCCATCAAACCAGTCCTAGATTCGTCGCCAGTTAGTCTTCATCTTCAACCCAATCAACACTATCCTCTAGCCACTGCCTCATCAACATCATGCTCCGACTACCCACCCCATCATCATCTCTGCCCAAACACCTCTCTCTTACTGGACCACCTCATGCTCACTGCCCACCATCGTTTTGCCGACATACTCCCCATCACTGCCCATCAAACCTTTAATTAATTTAGAGAGAAACGATAAATTAAACCCCTGTATGTGTGTGTGTGTGTGTTTTTTGTATGTATCACAAATTGATATTTATAGTGGTGGAATATATACATTGTATATATATATAAACGCATACATATATATGCGGTGGGTACTTTGATTGTGTGAATCAAACTTTTGGGGTGGTGGCTGTTATTGAAGAAAATACTATTTAGGGTTACAGAGGGAGGTAGAGGGCAAAGGGGCAGCCAAAAAATTGGACACAATTACCAAGATCAGTGGGAAAGGTGATAGAGTTGCAACTTTACAGGTGGCGATTGATGGGAGTGGCCGATTTGCGAAGGGCGGTGAGAAAGGGATGTTACAGTAAGCATGGATAAGGGACAGGTTCAGGGGTGGTGGTCGCCGGAAAAAAATGGAAAAAATGGGGGTGATTTGGGGTTGTTTGGTTGCTTTAATAGAATTTTGGGTGGCTATGAACGACAACGATGGTGTCCAACAGAGATGGGTTTGCCATAGAGGTGGTCTGATAGTGGTAATAATAATGATAGTGGGGTGGTGGTTATCGGTGGTTTGGTCGATATGTTCTATATTAGAGATGAGGGATGGGTTGTGGAGATGAGGTGATCGTGCTCAGGTGGCGGCCTTGCAGTGGTGATGGATTGGGCGATTGGGCAGTGGTGAAGATTGGTGGTTGTCCCTCCCTTCGCTAATAGCTTTCTATGACTTGATGGAGATTGCATAGTCGATTTCTTTGTCTCATGAGGTCTGCACTCTTGTCTGGGTAGGGGGTCAATTGGGTAGAAAAGAGATGGGGGACGAAGAGAGGGAGGGAAGCGGAGGAGGTGGATCGTGGGTGGTGTGAGCAGTTGTTGGTGGCAGCAGCAGTTGGGCGTGTTTAGTGTTAGTCTGACTGAAATGAGGGGAAAAGATGTGAGATAAAGAGAGATAGAGAGAGAAATGGTGAAGAGGGTAACAGTGGGTTATAGGGAGGGTTAGAGTTGTGGAGAGATGTTTGGTTGTGAGAATAAATGGAGTTAAGGTGTTTGGTTTCAGAGTTTGTTTGTCACTGTGTCACAGGTTGCTACCCGTGGTACATCTCGGGCCGCGAGGAACCTTAGTGTGGGGCATGTCTGAGCATGGTTGATTGGTGGCATGGCAATCTCATAATTTGTATTTTTCATATTTATTGAATATATAGATTATGATTTCTCGAGGGGGTAGGATATTTCCTCCTATCAGTTTGGATATGGCTCAGAATGCTATTATAAGGGGGGGTATGATGTTGACTTTACCACCTTCCAGTGCTACCGGAAGGGACAACACTCAAGTGAGTCCCCCAAGGGAGTGGGCGAGATTTAGGGGCCGGTTGTGGCACATGGCTGCAATCCTCATACTAGTCAAGGGGCTACATGGGCGGCATTGTGTCCGGTGGAGCAGATATTAGGCATTGGCGTCGAGGATGGGGTTGTGACATATGCACCTGCTATGCTGCATTCATATCATTTTGGGGCTTATGTTCATGATGGATTGGGCCTCAATGTGCACACTTGCATGCCCTGTGTCTTGTGTGCACTTGCGTTTTAGGTTCACGCTTGCGCACACGGCCGCTTGGTATAGCTAGCATTGGTGTTGCTCTTGGCATTATGTTGTGGGCTTACAGTTGCTATTCAATGGTGCCTATCCTTGTGGGCAACAACCTTGACGCAGAGTGCTAAGTGCTTAATGGTTGCAGGCGTCGTACCTAACGGGTGATGCTTGACTCACGTGCATGTCCAGTTGCACATTGGTAGGCTAATTGTGTTTCGAGAGAGACTAGCGCTAAGCACATTGCTTGTCATGGGTGCGAGCATTTGAGAATGACATTGCTATTGCCTATAGCTTGGGTTAGCCTTATGGCTTGAGCATCGGAGGTCCGAGTTTAACAATATATGCAGGACATTACGGATGGATCCTGGACGAGCGCATAATCTTATGCCTCGGTGTTTGAGTTTGGCAGAACTATTGCTTGGTGCATAGTCACCTCACGGGTCATTTTCGCTACGTATGATCACGGCGGGTCGCATTACTATCACCATGTGGTGCCCGGTTTGCCAGCCCGTGACAGTTGGTATTAGAGCACTAACCATCTGTGGTGTGCATTAATTGGATGTTGCTTCTCTTACTCATGTGGGCATACTCTTCATTTGTAGTGGACTTCTCCCAGTGGGTTGTTTGCTTCAGATTGTTGGTTGTTAGTTGATCGGTGGAGCGAGTATCATTCCATCTTATAACGAATGGATTGGTGGCCCGAGCTAGCAGTTTCTAGTCTATGTGGGCTAAATTCTTATGGTATCAATGGACTTGGTTGCTGTTTGAACCCCTTTGGTACCTTCTTTAAAATGGCCGCTTCAATAAGTTTTAGACACGCACTCGGTCCTTTGATTGTGGTCGTGGTGCACTGTGCAGTAGACCTTCTTAAGGATGTGCATGGGACTGACTTTTTAGTGCATAAACGCTTCTGTGTGTCAGATCATTGATTTTGGTGCATAGCTAGTAGTGCTATTTTGTTGGATTGGTAGGTTGTTTCTACGGCATATGAGCTTGTGCAAAAGAACTTACTTCGTGTTGTGGGGATTTGCTTACCTTCATTTGACCCTTAAGTTGGCCAAAACCATTGGCAACTTTGCTCGTGTTATTGCATGGTTACTTTGTTGGCTTCGTGCTCGCTTAATGGATTGTGCTCATTTCTGCACTTGGCTATTGACATTTGTGAAGAGTTTGTTTTATTTCAAACTTTGGGTGGTCTTGCCTCGTTGTGATACGTGTTGGCTCGTGCATGTTTGGTGACTCAGAGGAGTTCATCGTTGATATATTGCCATGTACATAAGACAGAAGAAATTCATGGAGAAAATCCTTATCCTTTTGTGATTGGAGTGAGTCTCTTTATACTAATTTTTGCTTATGTTGTCTTTTTGCAATAATAATTATCCAAACACGACACGACTACTAGTAGTATATACTGTAGCCCTTATTTCATAATCTCTCTCTCACTCTGGGTTCAACGGCGAGAAAGGGGTGACAATTAAATACAAATCCTTGTTTCTTATCCAATACTGCCCTGCAAATTGTGTGGTTTGACAATAATTTTCTCAAGAGACATTGATGGTGTTGGTATTTAGGTCAGTTTAGGCACCCATGACTATACCCAACCCAAAACCTATGGTGGTAATTGTTGTAACTACCCATCTCTCTTGAATGGGTCACTGAGAAAAAAGTTACATCTCTCTGAAATTATATAGACATAGATACAGGCTGCTTGTGTGTTATCTCTCTTTTATTTTTTAGAATTTTTCTCAAAAATATGAATACGAAGAAAGTACTAGAGTTTTGAACAATGAAGATGTAGCTAGCCTTGGCAAGGGTTTATGCAAATTAATAAATGAAACACTTTCAGGTCGAAAACTGGAGTTTGTCTTTTGAATTTCACTCTAAAAGATATGCTCGAGTTATGCTTCCGTAACTAGTACATAATCTAAAGATGGAATGCCCCTTGGATGAGCAAATGGGATTGAAAGGATTCAAAACCTCATCATCTCTGATAGATTTAAATGACTGGACCCCCTTAGGAACTCTATGAAACAAATCTTTCACAGCAGACTGCAATCATATCATAGAGTGCAGGTTGCCGGATAAGTGGCAGCTTCCATTGTCGTGCGTGGCGATTTTGGGAAAAAAACTAATTAGAAATAGCAAAATTTGAAGGAAAAATGAAAAAATAAATAAATAAATTTCCAACACGTGTATTAGTTTTGTTATTAAAAAAAGAAAAAGAAATGACAAACTCAAAGAGTAGCCAGTGAATATAAGGACAAATTCGAAACTTGGCAACCCTCTTAATGTCAATATCTTGTGAATTCTTTAGTTCTGATGTGAATAACATTCCTTTGACCAAACTATAAAAGAGATTAGACAAGCTATTGGTAAGCTGTCATGAACACCCTGACCGTAATGAAAAAAATAAATACAAGAGATGACAAATATTTGGAAAAATAAATAAATAAAGTGTGAAGAGATATAAAAAGAAAGGGTAAATTACAACAACCTCTCTTGAAGCATTTGACAATTACAGACAATTCTCTTTAGGTTTTTAAAATTACATTGACCTTTTCTGTCAGACTTGTCTCCTTAGTGGAGTTAATAGAAAATATTATTTTATTATTTTACCCTTACAACGTGTCACTGGCTGGCATGTCGGGCACCATACGGTGACAGTAATGCGACCCGCCATGATCATACGCAGTGAAAATGACCCGTGAGGCGACTATGCACTAAGCAATAGTTCCGCCAAACTTAAACACTGAGGCATAAGATTATACGCTCGTCCAGGATCAATCCGTAATATCCCGCATATATTGTTAAGCTCGGACCTCCGATGCTCAAGCCATAAGGCTAACCCAAGCTATAGGCGATAGAAACGCCATTCTCAAATGCGCGCACCTATGACAAATAATGTGCTTAGCGCTAGTCCCTCTCAAAACACAAGCAACCTACCAATGTGTAACTGGACATGCGCATGAGCCATGCACAACGCCTCCAACCATAAAGCACTTATCGCCCCGCATTAAGGTTGTTGCCCACAAGGATAGGCACCATTAAATAGCAACTGTAAGCCTACAACATAATGCCAAGAGCGACACCAATGCTAGCCAAACCAAGCGGCCGTGTGCATAAGCGTGAACCCAATGCGCAAGTGTACACAAGACACACGGCATGCAAGTGTACACACTGAGGCCTAATCCGTCATGAACATAAGCCCCGAAATGATATGAATGCCGCATAGTGAGTGCGTATGTCACAAACCCATCCTTGACGCCAATGCCCAACATCTGCCCCACCGGATACAATGCCGCCCATGTAACCCCTTGACTAGCATAAGAACTGCAGCCACGTGCCACAGCTGACCCCCAAGTCTTGCCCACTCCCTTGAGGGACTCACTTGAGTGTTGTCCCTTTTTATAGCACCGGGAGGTGATAGAGTTAACACCATACCCTCCCTTATAATAGTATTCTGAACTATCTCCAAACTGATAGGAAGAAACATCCTACCCCCTCGAGGAGTCATAATTCATATATCCAATAAATATGAAAAATATAAATTACGAGATTGCCATGCCACCAACCAACCATGCTCAGACAAGCCCCACGCCAAGGTCTCTCGCGACCTTTGACGTGCCATAGGTGATAACCTGTGACATTCTCCACCACTTTAACCATCATCGTCCTTAATTATGCCAAAGCCCAGTGTCAACTCCTGGCACTCGCCACCATCAGTGCCAACTCCTGACACTCTTCACCACTCGAACAATCAACGCCCTCGTTGATGCCAAGTATAAAGCTAAATGCAGTAGTGCTTATATGCCCCCACGATGAGTTGCCACCATTCCTCGCAGACCAACACCTCGGTGTTAATTGCCTACAAATCCGATCTCCACCAAATCTGCCCCCATAGCTACTTGAAGCAAAGGTTCGCCCAGACTCCCATGCTAAATTCGGCAAAGCAAAACTAGACACCTTTTCCACCACATAAAGCAAACACAAACTCCTCTGAGCAAGTGCCCCGTACCATATTGCTCCATTCGTCGGTAACATGTACCTAAATAGGCGTTGTCCGTCGCGCACTAAAGAAAGACCTACGTTGACCGTCACGTACCCTTCGCCACTTCAAGGGGTCGATGCCCTCATCGACGAGCACTCCACGTGTAATATGCGCTATCTGTCGCGCAGTTAAGGAAAGGCATGCGCTAACCGTCGCGCACCCTCCTCCACTTCAAGGGGTCGATGCCCTCATCGACGAGCACTCCATGTGCACCCTCTACACAAACTCCGCAGTTGAACCCACAAGCTCACTTGACATCAGAATTCACCCTGTGCACGACCCAAAGGTGCCTTCGCGACAACCTGTGGTTCTATCCCACACTAGTTCCCAACGGACCGGCACTCCCACCGGATGCAAGTCCGTCTACACTATCGAAGCAAACCCTGCCCACTAGCAAACGGTTCCAACTGTTGAAGTTCCCACAATGTTGCTCTGGTACTCGAAGACAACCCATGCTATTCCAGTACCTCGGCTTTCTAGCCTTCACCCGAAATTAGCCCACACTATTCCAGTACCTCGGCTCTCTAGCCTTCACCCGAAATCAGTTTGCAAAGCTGCAGTGCCTAATCCTCTGATCTTCACCCGAAGTCTGTCCACATGCAGCTCCAGTGACTGATCTTCTGATCTTCACCCGAAATCTACCCACAATGCCTCTCTCCAGAGGAGAACTTTATGTCTTGATAAACCCTCGCTACACGGCACGTATTAAAACTATGTTAGAAATCTATTTATATTCATACTAAATTTTAGACACCAATTATAGAATTACTATATATGTAGAAGATATGTAAATATAAATAAATATATAAATATATAATCAAATGATATGTTATCATGTATATAAGGCATGAGAAATTCCTCCAACTTCAATAGGAGAAAATAGTTATCTATCACAAAAAGCAACTTTCTTGGAGTTTGTGTGTGTGGATTTGTCACCAGTTTTAGTGCAATGCGGAGATTACCTTAAAAGAGCTATTTCCTAAATGAATTTTCCATTGTCTCTTTTTTTCATTCTTCTCCTCTTTTGTTTATTTTCTATAGTGAATTTCTTCTTTCAAATAGAATTTTGATATAAAGTGATGTGCTTATTTATGATCATTTCATTTTGTACTAAAACATTTACTATTTTGACTCATAATTTTAAAAATTTCGCTGCCACATTATCCTTGTAAAGTTTTTTTTTTTTGTTTTATACAAAATGCTGTAAAAATATCATTTCTATAATAACATTTTACTGGTAGTAATTCGATAAGACTTACTTACAAGTTGCTTTGCTTTGTTCTTTTTCCTTTTTTCCCGTTAAATATTTTCTCTTAGTTGTTTTTTCTTGTACTAATCAATATTTAAGGGTTTGGATCTATAAATTAGTTACCAATGAAATCAACTACTCCTTATTTAAAATCTCTCGAAGTTGAAATGGCTGATTTTCAAGGCTTCAAAAGAAACCACTGTACAACGTGACAAGTGGCGTTTTAATAGAAGATTTTGATGTGGTTAAGGAAAATTACTTCAATGACACTCGGTATTACAAGAGTATAAGGATTTTCCTCAATTTAGGATTCAGTTATTAGTAATTATTATTAATTTTAAAGGTATATATAGTTATTGTTATCTATTTGTAACCCGGTATTGTAAGAGATTATCGTGATTTCATCAATATAAAATTTTATTTTCAAAACTTTAGGAGTAGTTCTAACTTAGTTTAAGAGTATGATTAACTTTGAATTTTCTAAAGAAATGTTTCACTACTTTGCTACAAGTACAACTCCAAGTTAGAAGATTTATCTCTTTCTTATTTGTTCCATCATTTGATTTGTGGTATCTTACATTGGACCACTTGTTAAAATTGAAAATCCTCTCTTTTATATGTGATAGTTTCGCTTTCGAGAAGACCACAAAAACTTGTCGGCAACAAATATCAAATAATTGCATACAAACACAAAGGTCAATGTAAATCACGTCAAAACTGGCCTCACAAAGATAAATCGATTGTCTTTGACAACGAGACAAAAGTACAATTTAGGATAGCACCCATTTTCAAAGTTGGCCTCACAAAGATAGGCCATTTTCGTACAATTAAATCGATTGACTTGACAACGAGAAAGAATACAATGTGGGGGTAGCACTCATGTTATTAATAATGTTATACAATTAAAAAATTTATATATAATTTACTACTAAAATAAAATGACTAAATTATGGGTATATTATTTTAAAATAAAGAGTTCATTAAGATACCTGTTAATTATAAAATTATTATCGTTATATCATTTTATTACAGAATTTTATATAAAAATTTTGAAAAAATAACATTTTTTTATATTTTTAGGGCACTATGTCTGTTAAGATCTTTATCTTTTATGTATTTAGTTAGTCTCACGTTATAATGGTTAAATCTTCCGTGTAATACTATATATACTAAAAATTCATACAACATATCACTAGAATAAGAATTTCTTCTTGCCTTGTGTACATCTTAAAACAGTGCTATTAGTTAAATTATATTCTCTTTATATTTTAAACACCATTCATGAGCCTGTAAAAGATAATTAAATAAATATATAAATATATGATCAAATGTATGTTATTACATATAAAAAAGCGTAAAAATTCTTACGACTTATAAATTCTTACAACCCAACTTATAGGAAATCCATACCATTAGCGCATCATCCTAATAGAGATAAGAACAAGCTTTAAAGTCGAACTTTACGTGTTCATAACTTGAAAACCCTTTTGGGGTTAGGTGCAACAGATTTATCTCATGAATCCCTTAGCTCTGATTGGATAACTTACTTAGACAGAAAAGGAGAACAGTTGGGGCACACGTAAATCCCAACGCATAGAAAAAAAAACAATAATTGATAGCCACAAAAAATTTCTTTCATAAAAAAAGCTAGCTGTCACCTACCGATCCACATGCCATTTAGCTACCACTCATCAAGAGCTCAAATCTGTTACCATTCATGAAGCCTCATAATTTCCGGTGCATTGCATGATCTCTCTACCCAAAAGCGCCAAACCTCTCTCTCTTTCTGAATATCAACTTCAATAAAGTCCTTATCTTTACTAGGAATCCCCTAAAAGATTCAGGAAAATAACAATAACATGGCTTACAAAGTGAATACAGTCGTGATGAATCTAACCATTCTCTCTCTAACATTCGCTGTTGTCATCTATCTTTGCATCTGGGCTCAACCCATCTCCAAATCCTTCATTTCAATCCAGAACTACCCTTGTGATCCTCAACCATACCCGGTAACAATCATTTCCATATACATATCTGTATCTATATGAGTTTATATACTCACACATGACACTAAAACTATTCTTTCTACTGTTGCAGACTGTTCCAACAGACGAGCTTGAAGCAGCTTTAGACAGAGCTTCAATGGCGAACAAGACTGTGATCATCACTGTCATAAACAAAGCTTACGTCGAACCACACAGCGAATCGTATCCTTCAATGCTTGATCTTTTTCTGGAGAGTTTTTGGCTGGGTGAGGACACTAGGCCGTTGCTTGATCATTTGTTATTCGTCGCGGTTGATCGGACGGCGTATGATCGGTGTAAGTTCCGACGACTGCACTGTTACAGATTGGGAACGGACGGTGCAGATTTCACGGGAGAGAAGCTTTATATGTCAGATGATTTTATCAAGATGATGTGGAGGAGAACTCTCTTCCTTTCAGATGTGCTCAGGCGTGGCTATGACTTTATTTTCACGGTACAGTTACATAGATGCATGCATAACCTACAAACCTTTCGTACTTGTATATACAAGCTTGTACGTATAGGAAGCGGAAATAGAAAACACTCACTTTTTGAATTAAAGATTTAATAAGAAAAAGAAAAGAAAAATATAAGTGAAAAGAGAATAAAAATTATATTTTATTTTGTTTTTTTTTTCACATTTTTTCCTTAGCTTTTTTCTTAATAAATTTGGATTCCAAACTCAAAAAGTGGCCACAAAATATGAAGAAAGGGAAATGAGAATGATTAAAAATTCAGTTGGAAAACTTGCTAAAAATCTTAGTAAGAAGTTTTGCAAAACTCAAAAAGAAACATTTACGAAATTTAGTGAAAATTTTTAAAAAATTTAGTGGAAATCTATAGGAATAATTCAATAGATACTTAATTGGAACTTTAAAAAAATATATAAAAAAATTAATACTTCAAGTTTTCAAATAATTTTCGCAAAATTTTCAAGAGTTTCTGAAATCTTTTCCAATTGGTTCTGTTAAATATTCGAAAAGTATCATAAACGTTTTTGCCATCTATTTTCATGATGTTTCGAAGCGTTTTTGGAATGTTTCTCTAAAAATTTTAAATTGAGTTTTGTACTCGTATCAAAAGTGTGTTTTCTTTCAAACGAGTTTTCCGACAACTATGAGTTTAAGTTTTGGAGGAGTAGTATACAAACATAATTTTTTTAAAAGAATTTTCATATAACTTATTCTATGCAAATAAAATTTTTGTATAGTATTTTTATACAAAGTGACGTATTTGTGATTCTTTCATTTCAAATTAAAATAATTATCATTTTGGTTTATAATTTCAAAAAAAAACTGTCATATAATTATGATGCAATTTTTTGTATAAAAATTTGTGAGAATAGATTTTTTTTCATACAAATGACATGGTTGTTTATGATTATTTCATTTTAAACTAAAATGCCCATTATCTTGGCTCAAAATTTTAAAAATAACATAAAATAACATTATAGTTGCGGCAATTACATAATTAAATGCCATATTGGGGATCAAAATGGTAAGTTTAAATTTAGTCATGTCATTTTATATCATTTTTAGTTTTCCATGGATATTATATGTTTGAATAGTATTATTTACTCGTATGCTTTAGAATAATAAGTATTTTAGTTTAAAATGAAAAAATCAAAAACAACTATATCATTCAACACAGAATTCCATACAAAAATTCTTTGTACAACATTAGTTTTGTACATACTCTCATGTTTGACGGTACTTTGATTTTTAATATCATCAATTGGATAGTAAGAGTGGATGTCAATTTACAGCTTACAAGGAATGTCGGTTACCTATATGGAGAAAATGCCCTATTTTCCACGTAACCCATCCATCTCCAACTTTCATGCTCTCTCTCTCTCATATTTTTGTTGGAGCTTCATTTATTGGGAGTGCAATCCCCGAACAGGGACAAAAAATCAAATATTTATTTAGTGCTCTTAAAATATTACTTCATTTATATTTTTTTATCATATAAAAGTGAGTTTCTATGTAAGTAAAAACGACAAATATCATACTTAATAAGTGAATGACTCACATTTCATATGAAAAAAATAACAAAAATAGATGATGCTCTAAAAATACTAAATAATTTCTCTAACCTCCGGCCTGTGTTATAAACTTATAGCAGTGAAAAATATTTGAAGGGTTCACATTCATAATGAATTTCAAGTAAAAATGACCAATGTGCACGGGTTTATGATTTTACTGATGAGCATGAATGATGCCGACGGTCAGCTAACTGGAAAGGTCACGTCAAAGCCGACATAAGTCGATAGGCTTGATTGCTGCGTACGGTTGGTTTGGTAGAACTATCTCCTTTTTTTATTTTTTTAATTTGTAAGTAAAAATTTTAAGTATTTTTAATTTTTTTTATATCTTTAACTTATAAAAATCAAAAAATAAAACTAAAAAAATTTTAAAAAAAAACTGTACTACATAAGTCCCTAAAGTTGTAAAACAAACAAGCCACTTGACCTGCGAGCTTGTTATGTAAATAATTGACACGGTTGATTGCTCTCGAATAAGTTATTCAAGTTTAGTTTGATTCGGTAAAATTTTGTTTAAGATTTTCTTTTTATATATACAAGTTAAACTTAAACATATTTTAAAATTTAAAATTTTTTTAACTCAGCCTAAACTCATTTTTATAAACTTATGTTTACATTAAAAAATTAAATTATTTGATCTCAACTTGTTTGAGCTAGTTTAAACAAATTGAGCATGGACATGTTTTGATACTCATTGAACAATTTAGCTTGATTTGACTTGTTTACAACCGTAGGTCATACGGTTTCAACCCTGACAATTTATCTTGACAGGATACTGACATAGTCTGGCTCAGGAATCCATTTCCAAGGCTTAGCAGCAACGGAAGCCAGGAGGATCTGCTAATAAGCACCGATGTGTTCGACAGTCCATTTTCGAAAGACTTGATCAACACCGGCTTCTACTACGTCCGATCAAACAACAAGACCATTTCACTGTTTGAGAAATGGTACGCCATGAAAGACAACTCTACAGGGATGAAAGAGCAGGACGTTTTGGTCAGGTTGAGAGCTAAGGGCGTGTTTAGACAGTTAGGCCTGGTGGTAAGGATCTTGGACACCTTGTATTTCAATGGGTTTTGCAATAATAGCACCGACGTCGGAGAAGTGACGACCATCCACGCTAACTGTTGCCGGAGTATTAGCGCCAAGGTCGCCGATCTGATGGCAGTTCTTCGCAACTGGAAGAAGGCCAAGGCCTCCGGGGCTGCCGATGAAGCAGCAACTGCTGCTAGTGCAACAGAGTCCTTGCGATGGTCTGAGCACTTTGCCTGTTGGGATTCATGGAGAGAGTCCAATAAGCCTGTTGTTTAGGGATGGTTCTTTGTTGATCTTTTATTCCGATTTAGCGAAGTAATACTCATACAAATAGAACATATATACAGATACATCGCTAGGATGTTGGCGATATAAGAGCCGCCCCCTTATTTTTTTAGAGAGTCAAGTTTAAAAAAAGCCCTTCAATAAATTCTCCATTTAAGGTAGTTATTTTGACTCTCAAAATATAGAGTGTCAAAAGTAGTTCTTTAATCTTTAAATATTATTTCATAAATTTTTTTTATTCTTTTTGCTCTTGTTATTCTCTTTTTTCAAGGTAATTGTTAAAAAAGAATAATTTATGAGGTGACTAATTAAAATAGAGCGTATAGTTGGAGGAGTTTTTTTAAAAATGGTTAGCTAAAGTAGAGAATAGAGTCTTTAAATATATTTTGACTAGCTACTTTATAGAGTAGTATTGGAGATACTCTAAATAGGGTAGGTAGGTGATTCAATTGAAATAAAAAAAAAATAGAAAATTTTATTCTTCTCAAAAATATGTACCGAAAACCTTTCTAGACTGAGGTGAAGTGACATTATTGTAGTTAAGAGTCATCATGATGAATGTTTTGTTTTAAAGTAAATGACTCTTATCCATCCACATCACTTTGATAATAAATTTTGTATAAATTTTTTTTTATAGCATTACCCTAAAAAAATATGGAGAAAAAATTAATTTGAACTTTTAAAGCATTTATAATTGGAACTTGTGGGAGGGTAATTTTCTCTTTCCTTGTTTGATTTTACTTAGGAGAGAAATGAAAGGAAAAAGGAGGGGACAAAAACAATAAAAAAACAAACTCTCTCTCTCTCTCTCTCTTCTTTTTTTTCATTTTCTCTTCATTTTCTTTACAAAGTCAAATAGGAAATGAAAAATAATTTTCATTCTTTTTCTCTTTTCCTTCTCTTTCCTTCCGTTCCCCCTCCAATGTCCAAACAGGCTGTTAGATTGATACTACTGCATTTTGTTTTCCATGACATTTAGAAAGGAGTCCAAATTTTGCTCCCTTCAAGCACATTGCAGCTAAGCTTGAAGGATTAAACTGAAGTGATTTAACATTTTGGCTCAATTTCTTTTGGGCAATGCTATAAAATTAGCATTTCCTTTCATACAAAATTTATGTATAAAAAGATGTGGTTAAATGAGAGAGTTCTATTTTAAAATGGAATACATATAATAGTGACTCTTAATTATATAAATGTTATTGTCATATCATTTTATGAAATTTTATGTAGAAATTTTCAAGAAGATTAGCATTTCCTTTCTTTTAATGTTCAAGCTTCCAATGGTAAGAAAATTGAAACGAGTTACATTCCTATGGAAAATTTGTATGTCAAGGATAATGCTATAAAATTAGAAAATTTGTATACAACCGAATTATATGGTTGAATAAGAGTTATTCATTTTAAAACAAAACATTTATCATAAAAACCTTTAATTATAAAAATGTTACTGTCCCATTATTTTGGTAGGATTTTTTTGTACAAATTTTCCTAAAAAATAGCATTTTCGATATGTTAATACTCAAGTGCAGTTTTCTTTTGGTAGTTTAGAATTATTAATTTTTAGTTAGCTTTCTAATAAGTGGCTGATGAAGTTGTTAATGTTGCGAGTTGAAATCCTCTATACTGAGGGCCCGTTTGGTACAACTATTTTCAAGTTTTTTTCTACCAGGCTTTTTTGGTTTATAACAAAAAAAGATGAATTTTTAAAATTTTTTTACTCTCTTTTTTTTTTTTTTTTACTTTTTTACTTATCTTAGCTTATAAAAGTAAAAGGCTAAAAAAATTCAGTTTTTTTGTTTAAAAGCTTAAAAAATTCATTTTTTTTGCTTATTAGGAAAAAAAAAAGAAGCTAAATTTAAGCTCTACCAAACAAAGCCTAAATATTTTCTTAGTGATCCCTAACTCTCTCTTGCACCCAAATACAAAAAGGAATGAATTCTTTAGAATTAGCTAGGAATATAAAACGAACTAAGTCATTTAAGTTCGACTCAAGTTTATTTTTTTAAAAACTTACTCGAGATCAACTCGTTATGTAAACAACCCAAACGTGAACATTTTGAATTTCATTAATTTCCCGATCTCAACTAGATAAACTTATATGTATAATTTTTTTTCATGATTTGCTCAATTAAAATTGACTTGAAAAATAAATAAGTTAAACTTGAATATTTTTTAAGCTCGATAAGTTTTTATATTCATCAACTCGGATCATTTACATGCACAAAAGGCGAAGGAAACCTACTTTATTGCAAACTTAGACTAGCAAAAAGTTTCTCTAACATAATTGTTGTATATTGGATGATTATCAACAAGGGATTTAGATTAAAGGGCAAAAATGTTCTTCCAGTTATCAATGACTGTTGTAATTATTCTCCACTCCTTCCCTCAAACCTGTTTGTAATCACTTTAAGGAATGTTTATTATTCTAAAAATTGCATGTAGAGGAAACTTTCTTAAGAAAAATATTAAAAAAAAACAACCATTTTAAAGAAAATACATTAATTTAATTTTTTCAAGAACACGAGTCCATTAGAAAATAAAATTGTTTATATTCTTAGAAATTAAAAAAAATGATATATCCAGAACGGGCCCAAATCAATTTTAACGTTTAACAGATAGCAAACGTGGCAGTATCCTGTTGGCCATTGGTTTCATCCACCATATTGTTGAAGCAGCCAAGCCGAGCCCTGCTCGGAGTATACGGTTGAAAACAAGGGAAAAGAACAGGAGAGGGAGAGGATTGAAAATTTGAAACCCTGTGACTCTCTCTCTCTCTCTCTTTCTCTCTCTCTCTCTCTCTATAAAAATTCAAATTGCAGATCTACTCAAGGGTAAGGTCTCTCTCTCTCTCTCTCTTAATTTTTCATATTTGTAGTCATTTATAATCTACGAGTTTTCATCTGCATGCAAAGCCCTAGGCCCCCCCTGTTTGGGTCCCAAGAAATTGGGAAAGTGATTGAAATGAAAATTGAGCAAATGCAACGACGGGCTTAGCATTTGCTGCTTCACATTATCAACATTGGCCTTTATTTCGTGCTGCTCACTGATCCCAGAATGTTAAGTTGTTCCTATAGTTTAACCTGAGATTCCAAACTAATATTCTAATCCTATTTCTTGCCGAATCTTTTGTTTGATCCGAAGTTCCATTCTTTCTCAAGTTACAATTGGTTAGTGTGTGACTGTATGTTGAAATTCAATGTCACGTTGAAGTAAAGGGTTTGTTGCTTATATCAGAAATATGGCTAATTCACCTCAGTGCCTATCGATTCTCAAATTCTTGAACAAAGTCTGCAATGCTAGCAGTTTTTATTTAATACTAACTTTTGTTACTTTGTGCATCATGAGTAGTTTGTCTTGATTGGTTGTATACATGGCATTGTATCTTCTCTATTTTGATTTGGGAATATAGAAAATTTTGTGTAAAGAATATATGCACCAAAGGTAACCCATGATCTTACTAGTTCTGTGCCATGATTTTCTAATTGAAAATGAGGCACACAATGTAGGCGATTACCCATTCGGTCATGAACTTATAGGGTTAAAAGGGGAAAAAAAATCACGGTGCTTAATTTCATTACCTGGTTTCGGTGTATGTGAGAATAACAGAGAAGTGTCTCCTTTGACAGGCTTACTATGGCAACTCTTAGAAATCTGAAAATCAAGGCGTCTACCTGCAAACGTATTGTTAAGGAGCTGCATTCCTATGAGAAAGAGGTTGAGAGAGAATCTGCAAAGACTGCTGAAATGAAGGAGAAAGGAGCTGATCCTTATGACCTTAAGCAGCAGGTATTTGGGCTTCTAATTTTCTTTAGACTGTGTCACAAAATTGGCAACACGCTAGATATTAGTGCGTTCTAAACTTATGGTTGTCATAACTTGTTATCCATCGTTGGATTAAAGTAAGTTGTAGATAGAAGCAGGAAGTTTCTATGTTCTATGTGGTATTCAAACTACTATTTTAATAAAGCCTTGTATTTCAGAAAATAGTCTTGGTTTTCTGGAGAAATGTCATGCCGTTCAGCCTGCCAAATTAGTGTGATGTTATTTTTGGATGCTATCATACATATAAGTTTTGTTTTATATTAACTTGTTACCTTGTTATTCTGGAGGTGTATACAATTTTAAACCCGTTCTTGTTACAATATTAGCTAGTTTTCTGAGTTATTTAGCGTTGTATTGAATTGACAATTTCTCACGGTTTACCATCAATTTACTTTGTCACAGAGTCTCTCGATAAACAGGTTATCTAAAGATCTATGCCTTACAGCACAGAAAGTGAAATTTAATTCATCACATGGTTGAATGCATTTGCTGCCTCGTTGATGTTTTTTTTTTAACAGAATTTATTGTTGGACTGCCAGGATTAGAATGAAATTAACTGCTCATACTTGAGCATATCAGCTTTGCATCCTATTATTTAATGTCTTTGTTCTTCTGGTTAACAGAATATTGAGAAGATCTTTCATTAGGCAAATCCATACTACTCGCTTTTCGATTAGTTTCTTTTGAACAATGGTCCAAGGAAAGAGTTCTCTGCTTAAACATAGTGAATGAGCCCTTGATATTAATATGCATGGTCATGATCCCATGGGTTAGTTACTGCTTTCTCTTGAGTCTATGAAAGTCTGGAGTTTGCACAAGGCCTATCCTTCAAAGAATTAAAAGATCACAATCATGGATGACAAGATGGGCTTTATTCATTTACCCATCATCATAAGAGACTGTGTACTTGTAAGATTTATAGATGCAAATTTGTGACCTCTTTCTGAAAGCTATTTGCTTACTGGGAATGAAATTTGATACAGTATACAGAAGTACCATAGGTTGTTGAAAGTCACTAGACATAGCTGTCGAACTCTGGTTGCCAACTTACCATTGACATTTAAGTAGCGCTCAAAAACTTTTTTCACAGGCTTTTTGAAGAAATAGCTTAATATTTATAGGGTGGAAAAATGCAATACAAATTTGTTTTGCCCCATACTGCATTTTACACAAAAAAGTGTTTCAAACAACTCTTAAATGTGGCATTGACACAAAAATGTGTTAAAATATTCTTCATATCTGCATAGGGAGTTTTTTTTCCCCCTCTTCTCTTTTCATTTATATACTTGTTTGTTTGTTGATTTGGTTATTTATTTATTTTTTTGGCCAATGATTCTCTTGCTCAACTTCCTGTCACTAAAAGTGAAATGCTGCTGAACCTCTCCTTGATAATGAAAACTTATAATTTGAACAACTGAGATTGACTACCACTGTGATCAGCCTTGATCCATGCTTTTCTTTTTTCTCTTGGGAAGTTGTTGTTATCTGAGTAGAGTGGCACCCATTAATTTGTGGATCTTATGAAACAACTGGTCTAAGTAACAGTTTAAGATTGATTTGGTTGAAACAGGTACATTTTAACTAATTAAATGCGAGATTTGCATCAAAATTTGCTTTGAGATTTATTTTGCTCTACTTTCTCCTTCCTATATTGAAAACCTGTTCCCTTTATCTATTTGGGCAGGAAAATGTGCTGGCTGAATCCAGGATGATGATTCCTGATTGTCACAAGCGCGTGGAAGCCTCACTAGCTGACCTAAAAGGAACCTTGGTATTTTTATCACTTTTAGTGGATAGTGCATTTGCTAAACCTGGTTGAGCTAATCAAAAAAGAAATATCAAAGTTTATGATCTACTTATAGGTTTGTTTGCTTTTGCAATTTGGTGCATTGGAATTCAATATCTATGAATATTCAAAACTTTTTTTTTAGGAGTGGGAGACTACAGGGATATGAAATTTAATTTGATTTTCATGGCATTTGGACTAGATAACACAATATGAGGGTTGCAAGTTTGTAACCCATGTTACATGGACTTGGGTATGGGTGCTAGTGTAGGTATGTGTCTAAGTGTTGGAGCCATCTAATTCTCATGCCCAAAGACTCAAGGACACGCTAAATTTTGTATTTCTCAAACAATTTTTGTTTCTTTATTTAGGGTAAAATGGTCTTTATTTACTATCATAAAGCTTTTTATGCATAGAATAAGATTTGTATGCATAGTTTTATAGTAAACTCTACTATTCAAACGTATGTGCTTGGTGCAATTGAATTAGGTTGCAACTTGCAACATACCTTACTGGCGTAGAGTCAGGGTCCAGTGCTATGTTGAATTTCAAAAAATCTAGGCTGGATTTGGTTAATATCCCTTTGTGTAGAACCTATTTAAACATGTCATTTTCTCTCCAAAAATACTTGTTTACTCGCATAAACACCAAAATGTCCTGCCTTTGTTGCTATCTTAACTTGGTTAGGGTTATGATAAGGGGTATATCTTATAACTATTCCATGGTGGTTGGTGGGGATATTCTAACGGGGTTGAGGTTGGTTTGGGGCCATCTTGTTGCGAAAAGTGTTGCAAAAAAGACTGTTGCATTAGTATGTTCCCTGTTCCTAGTACTCTGCATTAGAAAAGCCCTCAATTGAACTTTCCTGTTCTTGCTTTGCATGCTTTAAGGTATAGAGTATAAAGTAGACTATGGCCTAGACTTAATGCTAGATTAGTCAAAATGGAGTAATGAAATAATATATATTTTTTCTTTTGAAAACAAGTAAAAGAAGAAGAAGAAGAAGAAGAAGGGATCAGTGGCCGAATAGGGAAGGGGCTCTTCTAGATTTTTGCCCTTTATCTTTGGAGCGACAATGAATGCTCATGAATGTGCTTTTAATAAGTTAGAATAAGGAAAGAAATAGAGAATGAAAAGTGCTTCGCTCCCAATAATGGCAATATGCAGTGCTTATTTTCATTGCTAAGAATAAAATAGCCTTGTTCTTACTGCAAGAGAATGGAACTATTTTGTTGTCCAGCATTGCCCTAGTACTTCTTGTTTGTGAGGTATTAGACGTCAACTATGCTGATATAAGGAACAATGTCTAGAGCAAATTCAGTTTTGTGATGTGCACTCTGCTAAACTACATATGGGATTTCAGGCTGAATTGGAGGAGGAAAACCAGAAAGAAGGCCTGGAAATTGATGAAGCTCGAAGCACCATAGCCGATGTTGAACAGTTATTTCCAACAACAGATGCTTAGTTCATCAGCTTTCACCAAGTGTTCTTGTAAGAGGGTTTGCCTCTATTAAAGGTGATGGAATTTGTATTAGATGATTATGGGTATTGAGGGCTTCTGTGATGGGTTTTGGAATAAATATCTATTTTCATAGCCTTCACTTGCCTATTATTTGCTTTAAGAGATCATATGGAATCAGTTTTGTGACCTGTAATCTTCTTACGGTTTACCTACCTAGCTCTCTCGCTCTCTCTCTCTCCATCCAGTTGGAAACATAGTCATGCTTACAATGCAAACCCTTGTTGCAGTTTATTACACAATGGACCATCAACCCCAGCAACCACAAATTCCAATTAATAAAATTAGCTTGACATCTAATTATAAAAAAAAGTAGAGATCTAGGAAGTAAGCTTGACCCCGAACAGCTAGCTAGCAGGGAGGGGGGGCATCATAGTCCCTTATTCCTTGTTTAGCCCTAGTGATTTGCTTTAAATACAAATGGATCCGGTGATGAGTTGCAAAATGGTAATGTTGCTTTGCTTGCTACCTCAATGTAGAACATGGTAAATGGGTTGAGCCACTGGAATGGATTGAGCCTCTACCATAATGAGTTGATTGCGGTTGAATATAATATATGGATTGAGCCTCTACCATAATGAGTTGATTGCGGTTGAATATAATATTTTATACTATCGTTAACTTTAATTTATGACTTTCTTATTAACATTTTATACTGGTAAAAAGTTAACTCCAAATATTTTTTTAATTAATGGATTTGATGGTGGCTAACTCAGGGGTGGAGCAAAAAAAGTGTAAGTTTACGGGTCATAACAAGAGTTTCAAAATGTATTTGAGTTTGACTTGTTTATCTTTTAAATTAATTTTAAATAAACTTAATCAAATTTATCGAGTGCATACAAGTTTTATCAAGTGAAGTTTGAGTCAAATTTAAAAATTAACGAGTTTTAAAATTTGTTTAATTTGAATTGTTTACTTAACAAGTCAATCTTAGATAAAGCTTTTGATGAGTTGAGATGGGTCGAGCCCTAATAACAAAACTTTAGTACTACAGCTTTATGCAGTGATGTGTTTATATAAAAAGTTATTCACTACTCTTAGTGATGTGTTTATATAAAAAGTTATTCACAACTTTTACTGTATTAGTGGATTTCTAGATAGGGCTGTAAAACAAATTAAGTTATTTGAGTTTAGTTCGTTAAAAGTTTGTTTAAGATTGACTTGTTATGTAAATAATCAATTTGAACATATTTTAAAGTTTGTAAATTTTGTGAGCTTGGTTCGAATTCAGTTTGATAAGCTTATACAGGATCGCCCTTGGGTAAACGTAGCAAGTTCCTAGGCTTGGGCAACCAATAAAAAAAAAATTCTCAGAGTTCAAATTTTCAGAGCCCCCTTTGGCTAGGGCAATCATGTTAGGGGTCTGGTTAGGATAACTCAAATGCCGGGACCGACCCTGAGCTTATATGAACTAAAATATTCCAAATACTCAAGTTTGGCTTAATTAAAACTCGTTTGAGTTGTGCTCAAACAAATCAAATTTAAACACATTTCAAAATCATTAAAGTTTTCAAATTAAGTTTTAATAATCCACTACTCGCTCGACTATAACCCTATCCTTAGATTATGGGGTGCTTGGCTTAAGTCCACGTGGTGCTGACATGAATGCTATGGCACTTCAATCTATATAGGTAGCAAGTAGTTATTCAAGATGATTGACACGTTACGTCATCATAGTAATGTTCTATTTAAATTATTATACATATAATATTATTTACATGATGCAAATATTAAAATTAAATAGCCACCATACAAGTAAAATAATAACTATAAAACCTTAAAAATTATTATACCACCCTACACATAACATTATATAAATAAATGGTCATACCAGTATCACATTAGACAATTTCCCGTAGGTAGCATCGTTTTGAAACAAAATCTTAAGAAAGTCGAATCATCAAGCCACGTAATCCATCCACATGTCAAATTCACACTCACACTAATATTGCCGCTCCAAGTGAAAATACCCAAAAAATCACTTTGCCATAAATATCTCTCGAACTAGGGTTTCCCGAATCCGCAATAGATCCCCAATCTCTTCTCTGTATTTGTATCAGTGTCTCTCTCATCAGTTGTTTCTAAAGTCTCCGTTTTTCTCTAGGGTTTTGGTTGTTTATTTATTTGAGTTTCGCTTGATTCACAAATTTCGTCAAATTTCTGTTGTTTTTTGATTTGTTGAATATCTGAAAGAATGCCTCCGAGAGCAGTGAAGAAAACCGCGGCTGGGCCGGGGACGAAGCGAGGGGCGAGGGCTACCCGTGGGACTCCCAAGGCGCAGAACCGGCCTGAGGTTGTCGAAGATTCAGTGAAAGTTGAGGAGATTTCGGTTGAAGCGAAGGAGGAGGTGGTTAAGGTTGAGGAGGTTGTTGAAGAAAAGCCTATGGAGAGCAAGCTGGCGGAGCCTGAGCCTGTGCCTAAATCAGAGGCGAAATTGGAGGTGCATGGCCTGGTTTCTGCGAAGAGTAAGTTCTTATTTCGATTAGTTTACCTGGTACTTTGTTTAACTTCAGATCTGGTAGGGTTTAATTTAGTGTATTGATTACTTGTTTATTTTGATGTCTAACAAAATTAAGGTTTTCTTTTGCTCGATTTGATGGGTTTGTTGAAGTAGGGCAATTATTATGTCTTCCTTAGTGATTTGTTCGGAAGAGGTGATATGTTGATTTATGATATTCGCTTTTGGTTGTGTGACTAGAGTTTTGAACGCTCTCATGATGATGGGCAAATAAAAAACAAACTTTTTCAGGGTTGTAAGAATAACGTGGATAAGGGAGATTTAGATCGTAATTGATCAGTTCATTTTATTTTTTCTGTTCTTTTTAGGTTATGTTGATCATGGAAAATGATTAAAATTTGGATGGTTTTTGTGGTATAAAACTTCTGGTTTTTGGTCGGCGGAATAATGTGTTTTTGGCCTGAATTTGACTTAATTAGATTTTTAACCAGCTTGGGGTGACTAGGCTTCTGATCATTAATAAAGGGCTTCTGAATTTTCGGTTGTAATTTTTTCACCGACTAACTAAAGAACAAGAATACAATTGATCCCAAAACGTTAACCAAACTATTAAAACAGTTTGTTTAAAATTTTCTCATGAAATTGGTACACATGGTTGGGCAGTTTCTAGTTGCAGAACCAGTTGCAATCGCTGGTGGAAAGTATTACATAGGAATGGGGCTTACCATGCTATTTTCTTTCTCCCTAGAAATGAAGAGCACTAGTTGATGACAAAATCATTCTGAATTGTTTCTTGTTGGTTTAAATTGGTCTAAAACTAACAGACCTCATTTATAAGTCTGTATTGGAAGGATATGAAAGATGTTTGTATATGTTTTTATTTGTTGGTGCTGGAGATCCTGTGGGTAATCCAGAATTATGCTTTGTTGACTAGCTGGATGTCTTTATGTCCTTTTTTCCTGGCAGAGGAAGACAAAGTGAAAGAGTCTGTTGATGAATATGAAAAAGGTGAATGGTTGGACTTGGAGGATAATGAACCTGAATTTGAACCTGAAGAATTTGGTGGTATGGATTATGATGAGAAGGAAATTGAACAGGAATATGTTCAGGAAGAGGGAGATGAAGTGGAGGAAGAAGCCGAGGGGGATATAGGGGAAGGGGAAGAGGAAGAGGGTGATATGGTAGAGGATGAAATGGAAGATGTTCCTGAGGAACTTGAGGGTGAGGAGGATGAGGAGCATGCTGGTGAGGAGCATGCCGATATGGTTGATGCAGAGGAAGAAGAGCACCATAAGGTTTTTAAAGAGAGGCGCAAACGGAAGGAGTTTGAAGTTTTTGTTGGGGGCTTGGACAAAGACGCTTCTGAGGATGATCTTAGGAAAGTTTTCAGTAAAGTAGGTGAAGTGACAGAGGTCAGACTAATGATGAACTCTCAGACTAAGAAGAACAAGGGCTTTGCATTTTTGCGTTTTGCGACAGTTGAACAAGCAAAACGAGCTTGTACCGAGTTGAAAAATCCAGTGGTATTTCCTTGATCTTGTCATAATTTTAATGGCAAATGATTTTACTTATATTTTAAAAATCACATCATCTTACAACCAATTCCAGGTCAATGGTAAACAATGTGGTGTTACTCCTAGTCAAGATAGCGACACCCTGTTTTTGGGTAACATATGCAGGACATGGACAAAGGAAGCTGTAAGTAGATTGGGCAAACTAATATGCCCTTGAGCATCAGATTATCCTCTATTTGGTCATTGAGTTCTTTAATTCCTGACTGACATATTAAATGTACTTCCAGTTGAAAGAGAAGTTGAAGCATTATGGAGTTGAGTATATTGAGGATTTGACATTAGTTGAAGACAGTAATAACGAGGGATTGAATCGGGGCTTTGCTTTCTTGGAGTTTTCCTCTCGTTCAGAGGCTATGGATGCTTTTAAGCGTCTACAGAAAAGAGATGTAGTGTTTGGAGTTGACAGGCCTGCAAAGGTTTCCTTTGCGGATTCCTTCATTGACCCTGGTGATGAAATCATGGCTCAGGTAAATTCTTGGATTGACTTTTCTGGATTCAATTAAGACAACTGCAGTTCTCATCTATTTTAGTTCTGTTTCATCTATTTGTGCACGTAGCTGCTAGAGTTTGTTGAAGCAGCATCTTCACTGGCTTCCAGCCTGGGACCTCAGACTTATTGTGGTTTGTTGTGGCTACTTCTGTCATCACTCTTTGTGGTCATTTATATCTGTGATCTGGGAATAACTTATGCTATTCTATTACTCATCAAATAAATGATGTGCCCAATGCTATCTCCTATCAGCAAGAAGGGTAGACTTACAGAGAGTTTATAGATTTTGTTTCCATAACTTCATGTCTCATTTTGTGCTCATTCTATGAGCATATAGGTCTGTTGGCTTTTTGACTAGCAATTGCATAATTTTTTTAAGCTGAATTCAGCTTTGTCTTTTTTTTTTTGTGAAGAAACATATTTGTTCCATGGTTGTGATTTTTGTGAGTCTAGCGTCTATGCCATCCCGGTAGGTGCTTCTTGAAATGGAATTGTTGATTGCATACTACTGTTATTTCTGATGTAGGTTAAAACTGTGTTTGTGGATGGTCTGCCTGCATCATGGGATGAGGATCATGTCCGGGGGCTTCTCAAAAAATATGGAGAGGTTGAGAAGATTGAGCTTGCTCGTAATATGCCATCTGCCAAGAGAAAGGATTTTGGTTTTGTTACGTTTGATACCCATGATGCTGCTGTGACATGTGCTAAAAGCATTAATAATGCAGAATTGGGTGGAGGAGGAAACAAGGTTAGTCCTCCTTAAGGTGCCTTCAAATTTTTGGTGATGGTTTTTTTTTTCTTCTGAAAGCTAGTTATATTTCAGGCTAAAGTAAGGGCCAGGTTGTCAAGACCTCTTCAGAGAGGCAAAGGAAAACATGTTGCTCGAGATTTCCGACCTGGACATGGGGCTGTACGAGGTGCCAGGGGTCCCTGGAGTCGTCCAGTTCCACGCAGCCTCCCTATGCGTGGGGTTAGAGGAATTGGAAGTCGTCTGCCGCCTGGTGTTGATCATGGGTTTAAGAGACCAGTTGGATTTAGAGATAGACATCCTGTTATGACCATGCCAGTGAGAGGCAGGCCCTTAGCTCCCCCATCAAGGTCTTATGAAAGGAGACCACCGGGTATGCATCACTTCTCTATTATGTGCTTTTGGCTACATTTCTCCTTTATGGATGATTTGTAAACACTCTTTTTGCAGTTCCTTCATACCCCAAGAGTAGCTTGAAGAGGGATTATGGTCGGCATGATGAGCTTCCTCCTAGGGGCAGAGCTGTGGCTGAGTATACTTCCAGGGTTGCCCCGGAGAGGCGTCCATCATTTAGGGATGACTATTCCTCCCGTGGATCTGGATACTCAGATTTGCCTAGGAGTACGTCTCGTACTGCAGCAAGGAGAACTTATGTAGATGATGGATATGGGCAAAGGTTTGAAAGACCTCCTCCAAATTACCGTGAAGGACGTGGTCGTGATTATGACTCTATTTCTGGATCAAAACGTCCATATAGCGCAGTGGTAAGTAAATATCTGCATTATTTGTTTGTTGTATGGCGACACTATAATTCACTTTCTGTGATCCTTTGTCCTTTTGGTGCCAAAAATATGAAATCTGAATTTCTTTTGGTGTATGCCAATACTATTAAGGATGATGTTCCTCCACGTTATGCTGATGTTGGAGTTCGCCAATCGAGGGCTCGTTTGGATTATGAACTTAGTGGTAGTGGTTCACAATATGGGGATGCTTACGGTGACAGGTCTTTATTAGCTTTCAAAGTTGAAGCAGTTATAATGTTCTAATTCCCCTTTGATGATGGGATCTATATTGCTGCCTCATCTTACTTCATCTTACTTTTTGTGTCATGGTTGTTAGACTTGGAAGATCTAGTCTGGGATACAGCAGCAGCAGAACTTCTCTCTCTAGTCAGGATTCGCATGGACTTTATAGTGGTCGTCAGGGTATGGGTTATGGTGGAGGTGCGTTTTTAAGTTATGATTAGATGGACTTGCAACATGTCACGATTGATATTGGTCTTCTGTTAAATGCTTTTGTGCTTGTCTTGTTGTGCAGGCTCTTTTGGTGGTAGTGATGTTGGTGGGATGTACTCATCAAGCTATGGCGGGGATTATATATCTCGTGGATCTGATGTATGCTTCTGTGCCCCATCTTTTGTTTATAGTGCCCTTACTGTTGAGAATCAATGCTTTGTCTTGAATATTTACCTTGTATTCACATTGCAGGTTGGTGGTAGCTCTTACTCGTCACTGTATTCTGGTCGTGGCTTGGGTGGTAGTAGTTACATGGGCAGTGGTGGTTCCGGATCATACTATTGAGGTATGCTAAGGTGTAGCTTTATGTCACTTAGTTTGTAAGGCACGTAAGTAGTTAGATGTGTGCCTTGGTTTATTTGTTGAAGACTTGGTTGCCAGTAGGCATGGCATCTATTTCATCTTCACAAGACCTGTGGTTGGAGAAAAGGGTGCATTGTGGTTACTTGTGAATTTATCTGTGGCACAGATTTAAGTTGACAAAGAGGCTGCCATAGGATGTGGATTATTTGAAGGCTATGCATTATGATGCCTACAGATATGGAGAAGCGCATTGCCAAGCATAAACAGCCTCTTTTATGGTTGAGAGGAGTATTTAGCTAGCTTTGAGTAGAAGGGGATCTATTACTTCCGGCCATCTTAGATATAAAGTTTGGATTCTATCAACTCTTATTTTTCTGCTGCAAGGAAATATGAATTATTTAGAGTTTATAACAACTTATGCTTAGTAAGTTGTATGTATGAATGCAAGTTTTTATTCCCCCCATCTCCATGTAAGATTTCTCCTGTTGGACAGAGAGTAGGTATGTGAACCGTCTTTTTCAATGGGAAAAAAAAATTATGACAAAAGCTTCAAGGTGCCTTCAATGTGGTTAAGGACCTTTGAAAATGTTGTTACACTGAAATCATTGGATAAGTATCAGCTAAGAATGCTACTTATCAAAAAAGAAGTATCAGCTAAGAATGCTGAAGGAGTGAAAGTCTATTCTGACTATCTACAGTTTCATGACCTTGCCCTTGAAACCAACATCAAAGAACATTTGAGAATTAACTAGCAAAGAGAACTGTTGAGATGTTACATCACTTTGCTCCTTGCCCAGACTAAGCAAGTTCCTCTCTCTCTTGGTATATCCAGATAATAGGTACTATTTCGGAAACCCAAGGACTCAATTGTATATCTATCTAGAAGTTTTCGCAACTCAATCAAAAAGCTTTGTGATTGTTGTTAATTGCTTAACTATTTTTTTAGAACTTGCTTCACTACTCTTCTCTCATTAATTGTGGAGTGGTTAAGATGCCATTGGAAGTTTAATGATATCAGTAGAGATTACTGGATTTGTTAAAATTCAGTTCGCATCCTTGTCTGTTCACCCAGTATTACTTATTCATTGGCAGATGGTTTTTAAGTTGAGCTTATGTTGCCGAATTGAATCATTATTATACCTGTCAGATCAGTCCTTTTCTTGTGGTATTTATTGGGTCAAAAGACCGTCCTGTATATGCAAATCATAATTTGTCAATGGAGGCAAGTTAGCAGTTCTTGGGCAAAGAGGAGAGCTTGATTTATATGTATTTGTTACGTATTTCCTCACATGTATTGGCCTGATGTGTGTGTGAAAAGCAATCTGTTTTTTGATATTTCGGATGCCTCTGGTTTGTTGCAGTAACACTCCTGAGAACAGTGCTACTATTTACGGGGTTTGTTTATAATGTGCTATATTCATCGGATGAGCCAAATAGTTTGGAGACTGGAAAATTTGCTTGTAGCTTCCTCACCTCATACTTGAATATTTTCGGTGCGAGGTCATGGAAGTTTAAGCCTGGTTTTTTCATGGTTGGTGAGGGAATCTTCACTATGCTGGGAAGGAATGGTAGTAGGAGAAAGAAACAGGCTTTATTCTTTAATTGTTTGAAAGTTAACAACCCTGTTATAATTTATTGAGAAGTAACTTATTGCAAGGAGCAAAGACTTGATAAGGGGCTTGCTATAATGAGAGAAATTATGAATCTTTTGGGAATTGAGTTGAAGAATCCCTGCAAACGTTAGCTAGATTGCTAACCTGAGCACGAGCTGTTAAGATCTGAATCACGTGGAAAATGCACACATTGGTATGAAGTTCGTAATGCAAAGAAGTAGAAAATTGAGAAAATTGGGAGGAAAACCAATTTTAGTTGGGATAGAAAATATGGAAATACTGTAAGGCAATGAGTAAGGAGAAGTGTGGTCGTAAATTAACTCAGATTGAATACGTTCCCGTAGTGGCAGTTTGTAGGAGGTAGGAGGTACTGCCACGCTCATAAAATCTTAGTAGTTCTTGTTTTGACAGTGAGTCCTACTGTGGACTGCATTTAGCATTGTGTTAGCAAGTTTGAAACTCTGTTGTATCAGAACGGTTATTATAGTCAATTGTTGTCCATGGCAAGAGCAATTTGAATTAGATTATATTTCGCTGATGCTTAGGGCTTGATATGTAAGTGGTCTTTTCTCTTATTTGGAGGCTGTTACTTTCTTTTATAGGCTTTTGGCATTCTAGAATGGCTTCATGGTTGTCACTAAATTGGCTAGTACCATTCTTTGGTTGGGTTGACAAGGCTAGGAGGGATGTGGTCCCATGTGACGATTGGTTTCTTGAATTCTTTTCCTTGTCATGTTATAACGTTGGAAGAAGGTTTGAGGAATTTCAGGTGCTCCTTGCTCTTTGAGGGAGTTTGCTTCTGTTTTCTCTTAAAACTTTTATAAAGGAACACACGATGATGGCTGCACCTTTCATGTTGTCTCAAGTAAGATATCTTTATGGATGATTTTGTGGAGCTTGTTCCATTGCCGGACCTTACAACATGGATTGCCCTTTTTGGTTTTGTTTAAACTTGTGGTGAAGTTCAACCTGAATTATGTTTTTTGAACTAATTGTTTAGAGTTGTTGCATTGAAACTAGGGGTATCTTGCTTGGATCATCTGGTTTAGAGTTGTTTTTTTGTCTCTTAGGCATGTCTCCTTCCTACTTGTTGACCTTGATTAGGTAAATAGTCTTGAGTTCTGTGTGAGAATTTGCAGATCCTGGGGATGCATTTTACAGTAGGGACTCCATATATTTGAATTTTCACGGGTGGACTGCTGTGACTTCAGGTGATCTCCCAACTTTCAGTTTGCATTTCTGCGGCTGTGACATTTTTGTGATTTGGACAGTTACACTGCATTTCGTAATTACCAGATTGAGCTAGGTTGGTAATCGTGTTTTAAGTACTATGAGAGGGAAAACAATAGAATACCCCATTCAGCAGGATAAAACACTCTTTCCTCGTTTGAACATAGGGGTAACCTTTTCGTCTTGGTTCACTGTATATTTCCCTAGCTGGTTAAAAGGGCTTTTGCTGTTTTCACGAGTTCTGCACAATTTGAAGCAGCGGTGGTTTAAATTTACAATACTTTTTTGTTTCCATACATCTAGTGACTTGTTACCGAGAGGTTATGCTTGTATTAGTTAATGTATCTTGTATTTTATGACTCGCAAATGCACAGGTTTGAAAGTCCTTTGCATTGTTATGTACTGTGTTTTTTTTTGTCTCCCCCATCTTCCTGATGGAATTGAAGATATCGTGTACAGTTGTTAGAACGGTATTGACAATAATGCCCTTCCAATAAAAGGAGGAATTTATTTTTTTGTTAAAATGAAAAACGAAACACAGTACGACAGTAATTGTGCCGCTCCTTGTATTTTGAAATGGAGAACTCCGATTTTGTTTTTGTGTCGGTCTTATTGGTGCTTGTTTCTTCTTTATTTGTTGGTTTAAATTAGCAGACATGCATGATCCCTTTTTAGCAATCCGGTCTTCAAGTGGTCTGTAGATACCTTATTTGCTCATAAATAAATGAAATAAATAAAAAAAACAAGGGAGCAATTCTCTATTGACCAGTAAGTGTAAATCATATGCATGAAAGAGCAGCTTGCCTTGGATTTGCCATTTTCTCCTTCAATGGTTCGGTTGCGACTCTTGTGTATTTGTTAAGCGACTCTGGTGGTCGTCGCTGCGGCTACTAGGCAGCTTTTGAAACTTCTTGCCTTAGATACCACCCTTTGCATTTTAGAGTTTGGTTTAAAGCTTTGTATGAATGTCTTTTTGTTTTACTGTTGTTTATGATAACTTTGTTATTGTTTTACTGAATTTTATTCCCAAAATGTCACCCCAAAAAGTGAGATTTGGTGATGATTCTCCAAAATGTAGCAGACAATTAGTCATGATCATTGATTGAATATTGATAATGTATTATTATTTTATACAAAATATACGTTTGTAATAATTGAAAATTTGAGGACTAGTACATAATGAACACATGAAATAACACGTGGTGTTTGACAGGTATTTTTGGGAGTGACTGAATGTCTTTTTCGGGTGGAAGTTCATGATTGAATCCCATTCTCAGCAAAACATGAGCCTGAATCCTATTTTCAGTTACTTTCCTTGCCAAAGCGTTAATTCTCCTGATGTCTTTGTTGATGCACCTGGGTTAATAAGACACCGAGTTTTTGATCAAATGATAGTAGTTTTAAAACATATTTCTCAAAATCAGTTTGAAACTTATTTATCAAACTTAAGTTGGTTTAGAAATTGTCACAACTTCAAGCTTGAAGTTGTGTTTTGAATACATAATTTCTGATATTTAGAGCATCATATAGTAAACCTTTCACATTTAGAGCATTGTATAAAAGTTGTGTTTTTAAAATAGTCTTTGGGCTTGAAGTTGTATTTGGAATATACTGATTTTAAGACCTGACCAACTTGGGTTTGGGTTTGGTAAATGAGTTTTAAAACAGTCTTGTTTCTGTGAAAAAACTCAGCCCCACTAGGGAAACTCACATGGTTTAAAGATGTGTGGTCACGATTATTATACCTTTTTAAAAAGATGAGGATTGTAATTAGTTAAGTCCTTGCCCATGTCTTGTGCTGTTCCTTCTTCGCCCTTTAATTGTTAGCTAATACTGAAGGTGAGAGAAACTTGTAATGGATGTAGAAACTAGAATTATTGAGCGAGAATTTCATAATGGCTATGGTAAAAAGCCAACCAAGTCTGCATATTTGAACCTACTTAAGAGGGGGAGAGGGAGGGGCTTGGTACTGGGTCTTGAAGTCAGACACGAGTTGGGTTAGGTAGTGTGTGTTGTTCGGAAATCAATCCCAGCAGATTTTGTCACGAAGTAATGGTTTTTAAAATTTTTTTTTATTTTGTCATAAATTTTGCTTGCTAATGTAATGAAATATGTTATAATTTAATAGGAATGACTATTGAAAATATAGTATTCCATAATAACTAAGGTTATATTTGGTACAAGGAAATGAGATATTCATTCTTACTCTCATTTTTAATCTTTTATTTGGTACGTGAAATAGTCATTAGCTAGGAATAACTGTTCTTACATTTTGTTAAAATTACTATTTTTTTTTAAAAGTGAGAATGACTATTCTATTGTCTCATGAAATGAGATTATAGAACAATATTTGGTAATATTTTTGTTGTCAAATTTAAAAAAAAAATAAAAATAAAACATGTTTGGTAATTTTTTTATTTTAATAATTTAAAAATAATTTTAAAAAGTTGAATTTTTTTTATTTAATTTTTTATAATTATTTCTAAAACAAATCACTGGCACCCGTCACGACCACTCGTTGCCGCCGCTTTTGCTATATTAATGGACAATCTCCTTCTAACATGTTCTAGCTAGATTTGCATGCAAATGAGATCATCATTAGTTTCATACATATATAAATATATATGCGTTACAAATATTTTTTTTATTTTAACTACTTAAGTACATGCATTGCAACAAATATGCTACAGGGATTTGAAGGTGGAAAACACATTGCTAGATGGAAGCCCAGCACCACGCCTCAAAATCTGTGATTTTGTTACGTCAGCACCGCCGCCGGTTCCGCGCCCAACACCACCACCATTGTCACTACCACCTCCACTACCGCCTCCACTCCCGCCACCACGGCCATTGCTGCTACCACGGCATCACCATCATCACATGATTACCAAATACCAAATGCTAAATAATGTTTAATATTATCATACCTTATTTCTCTCTGTTGTAAATAGGTCAGACATTAATTTTGTGTCCGCAATGTTTGACTGCACCGAAGTACCTTAAAAGTGGAACATGGGTGGGTTCTTCAATCTTACTTTGAAAGTCCAAAAGAGTTTCAAAATATGTTTAATTTTGACTTATTTATCTTTTGAACTGGATTTCAAATGAATTTTAATCGGGTTAAGCTTAAGTAGTTTAATGTTTTATACTGTGATAAGAATGTCTATGAGTTCGTCGAGCCAAGTTTAACCCAAGTTTAAAAAAATAACAAGATTCAAAATATGTTCAAGTTTAGTTGATTTTAAATGAGCTAATTATAAGTTGAGCTCAAATAATTTGGTTTGTTTTATAGTTCCAAGTTGAGCTCAAATTACATAGGTTTGTATAGTTTAACCTTCATAAATAATAATAATGAATTGGAAATTTTGTTTGCATAATGTAATTCAACGGATTTAATTTTGTGATAAGAACATTTGATTCACCAATGTAATCCAAATCCTTTGCCTTTGGTGTTTCTTTCTCTGTCTCTTATTTTTAGTAGTTTACGTCATCACATGTGATAATTGCAGAAAACATCTCAGAATAAAAGTTTTCTTAGTTAAGGGTTTTCATCATAAGTGAAGATGAGGACCGTGATATTAAGGAGATAGAGGAGGGAGCACATCATGTAAGTTAAAGATCTGAATTCAGTAGGGTGCTCTTCTATATGGAATGCGGATCCTCAACCTTCTGTTTTTGTTCCCTTTTCTGCTCCATCTATCTATACTATATATTATAGTAATTGGTTAGAATGCCTTTGATCTTTAAAGTTTTGACCAATTTTTCTTAATTTTTTGAATTTAAAAAATTATAAAAACACAAATGTTATAATGCCATTGGTTTTTTAATTAATGTAGTAATTTTTTTGAATTGTCGTCATTTCAACATGGAAACTTTAAAAGTCACTAAAGATAAAATATATTAAAACTCTATATATCATGAGTTTTTTATAATCAATATGGTAATTAAATCTAATCATCTATTGATCAAATGCATATAAATAATCCTCTTTTCAAAGCAATTTAACTTTCTAAAATTCTTATGTATGTGGTTTTTTTTTTGTGAGTTAGATTTACTCAAATCTAATAAAAATGACATTAAACAATGTTAATAAGCTTATAAAATAATAATTAATGAATAAAATAAATAGCTTTTACTTTTTTGATTTTGGTTTTTTAAGTGTATGTCGTAATATACTTAAAATCGCTAAAGTACGAGTTTATTTTAATAAACTTATTACATATAAATCCTTTAGATAATGAAAAAATAGTTGATAGGACAAACGTATGAAAAAAAGGTTAATGATGTTTCATTATTATGAACAAATAGCGAATCACTATTTTGTTGCACATTGTATAAATTTATTTAATTATATTATATAATTACCCCAAAAAAGAGAAAAAAGAAAAAGAAAAAATAACTAGAAAATCTAGTACAAATAAAGTATACTAACTTTTGATTAAATGGTTTTACAGACGGACATTATTTAAACATGAAATTAAAAATTTTACCTATAATTATTCTAATTAACCTATCAAAATTCAATTAATTTTTTTTATCATTGTTAATTTATATTTTCTCAAAAAATAAAGTGCAATGATATTGTTTTGTTAATTTTAATGACTATTTCTTAATAGATATTAGACATACATATAAGATCTCAAGTATGAGATAGATTTGAGGAATATACAATAGTGTCTTAGATTTAACTTTTTTTTTCTATAACTTTTGTTAATTTCTTTAAATCCTAAATAGAACTCAATAAACATAATATCGAAATTTATTACTACTGTATTAACTTTAAATAAACAAAGATGTCTTAAAAGTATGGCTTATACTAGTTAGTACATAAATTGTTATTTTTGCATTTTTTTTTATAACTATTATAATAAAAAAAATATTATTAACATGTTTAATTATTTAATATTATATTTTAAATATACGATCCTATAAATCTTTTTTTGTAATTTTTTTTAAAGAAGTTAACTTATAATTTTATATCTGTAGTCCGTGCATTGCACGGGTCCATTGCTAGTTTATTCTATTAGGGTATGTCATCAATTGTGATGTCATAGACAATGGGATTAATTCTATTTTTTTATATTTAATATTAAGAAAAGATAAGTATGAAACCTGAAATACGTAAAAAAATAAAAAAAAAATCTGAAAAAGATTGCAGATTCCTAAACCAATATCATTTCCATGTAAAAGATGAAAAACGTTGTCATAATCTACTTCAACAAATTCTCCTCTTCCTTTAACTTGGGAAACACATAGTTCTTCTGAACTTGAATGTGCTGACTCAATTTTTTGTATTATTTCCCAAAGAAACTTCCCCAACCCTAGTATTAAAAAACATTTACATACTAACAATTTGGACATGAAGGTAGACCACTAAACTCTCTAAATCATTTGTGAAGACCTCCCAAGATCAATCCAAAACTAAGAAACTCCATGCAGGAAAGGTTATGACAGCAGAAAAATAGAGCAACATGTTTTCTACAAATTCTATATTAGCGCCTAGATATAGTTTTGCATGTTCCATTTGTCTTGTGGCCCTTTTCAATTTTATTTTTCCGCTTACTCTACTAGAAGTTTGGAACAAGGTATCTGATTTTATAGAGCAAGATCAATTATTTTTTTTGCAAATTCAATTACTCTTAATACATTTTCTTTGCTACTCGTTAATGGTTGGCCGTTGAAGAAAGACAGAGAAGATTATAATTTTCATAAGATTTTCATGAGATTAGAGAGAAGAGTTTTTATTTAGAAAGAACTCTTATATTGATTTGTTTCCATTTATACATGTTAATTGCCATATTTATTAATCTAATGCTCATAAGTTATAAATAAAATTTTCATTAATATGTCATCATATTGATGATATGGTTCAATAGAACAAATAAGACAGAGAAGGGAACACAAATAAGAGATAGAGAATCCACGTTCCTCCATATGTTGAAACATGTAAGCATTAAAGAAAATGGTATCCCAATATTACTATTCCTTCCTGTCCATAATAAAGTTGCATAGTTACTTCTAGAGCCCTGTAAAATTTTCTTGTTCCAACAAATATTCAGTGATAGGCTATTACTAGAAAACATAGTTAATATAATGGCGAATCAATATTACCCACTATCAATCTCGAATGGCATGTTGAAATCCTCACAAACTTGAATTCTTGTTCAATCAAATCATTGGGTACGTTAATTTTATAGCTTTGTTGTTGTTGTTTTTGTTTTTTTTTTTTTTAAGATTTCAATTTTTATAGCATTGTTATCAAGGGGTCTTCCTTCAATTTGAATTTTTTGCCCTTTACACTATGAAATATGAATAAAAAAAAAGGAAGAGAGAGAAAGTCACATGACTCACATGACAAAGTCACATGGAACTCACATGACATTCATGTGCCAAATGGCAATTAAACCCTCTCGCTCTCCCCTCTTCTCTCTGCTCTCTCTCTCTCTCTCATTAATACATACAAATGTCCCCATTTGTACTAAACTCAGGTCCCCCCAACACAAACAAACCACCACCTCTCCCCACAAATAAAAATGAAGGTAAAATCCAAATATGAATGGAAATACCCAAAAACCAAAACACCAAGCCAGTCAGAGCCGCCTAACCGGGCGGGCGTGGGCGGTAGGCAGAGTCAAACAACCCCGCTTGTTTGGATGCGCGGCCCAACGCATCCCCGGTGTACGATAGCCTCTCCCACCTTCCCACCCTAAGCGGTGGCCTCATCTTTCTAGATCTCCAAATCAGCCGCACACCCCTCCCACCACCCACCACTTAAACCTAAATTACGCTTTTATGATTATCACTATGTCACCACCACCCACCGCCACAACCGCTTCTTTTCTCTTTTCCTCTTCTCTTCGTTTCGCTGCTAAAGTGCGCTCGTATTCTTATCCTTCACCTCATCCACCATGGCTGCATCGTCTTCTTCAGCCCAAGACCTGTCGATTCTTCCGATCCCATCGAAACCTTCGTCCGCCGCCTCACGGCGGCTCCCACCGCCGTGCTGGTCGCACGACGAGACGGTGGCCCTGATAGATGCCTATCGCGATAAGTGGTACTCTCTCCGGCGAGGCAACCTCAGGGCCTCTCACTGGCAGGACGTGGCCGACGCCGTCGCCGCCCGCTGCCCGCTCTCCTCCGGCAGTCCGACGAAAACCTCCGTCCAGTGCCGCCACAAGATGGAGAAACTCCGGAAACGCTACCGTACGGAGCTTCAACGCGCCTCCGCGATTCCCCATGGCCACCGATTCTCGTCCTCTTGGGTTCACTTCAAGCGCATGGACTCCATGGAGAAGGGTACCTCTGCTACCGCCGTCAATTCGAGCCGCATCGGGCATGACGCCGACGACGAAGACAACGACAACGACGATGTGGATGACGAAGAAGATTTGTATCAGAGCGTCAAGCGTGGTGTCCCTAACAAACGAAGTGTTTACGAGTCGATGAGTAATGGGATCGGCGGCGGAAGCGCGTTTCGGATCAGAATTCCCGGCAGATCGAGTGCTGCACCGACGCCGAAGATGTATAGCAAATTCGATGGAAAACCTTATCCCAACGTTGACCCTAACCCTAATAATATGTTGTCTACTAGGGTTGTGAGGGATGGGCATTCAGATAGGTCCGGGTTGGGGAAAAGAGGAGCCGCCGCCGGTGGCCATGGTGATGGAGTAGGGAACAAGAGAGAGGGGGACCCGGTGGGGGAAATCGTGGCGGCGATCAAGGCGTTAGGAGATGGGTTTGTGAGGATGGAGAGGATGAAGATGGAGATGGCGAGGGAGGTCGAGTCGATGCGGATGGAGATGGAGATGAAGCGGACCGAGATGATTCTCGATTCGCAGCAGCGGATAGTTGAGGCCTTCGCAAAGGCGTTTTCGGATAAGAGAAACAAGAAAGCAAGGAGAATGCCCACCCCAGAATCTTGAGTCTGGTTTGGCATTAGACTATTGAGCCCTTGATTGGGATATTCACAAAATGCCTTTCCAAGAGTTGTGGAGCTCTCTGAAATTAGCAGAGGAGCTTAACGGATTCGGCTTGCAGAACTAGTATATGTAAGTTTCGTAGTTAGATTTTCATGTTAAGTTCTCTTTTGTTGAGTAATAGATCAATTCGAACATAGACACAGTTGTAGATTTGTAGTGCTTGTTTCCGATGAGTGTGGGCTTAGTTTCGTATTACACGTTTCAGTGCAATTGAAAGTGTTCTGTTTGTTTTTGATTCAAGCATTAGAGTAATGCTTTCTCTGATTTTCGGCCTATCTCTTTACTTTGCTTTGCATTTCATGTTCTTTCAATTGCATTAGCTTGTGACGGCTAGTTAAATTTTGGAAAACAGAAAACTTGCAATTAGTTTTGATGGCTGGGTATTGGATTGATGTCTAATTGTTTCGGTCCTTAAGTTTGATATTATGTGGCTGGCCCGTATAGTTATGAGTTGAGAGAGAAAAATTGGATACTATATTGGCATTGAAAATGGAAAATGTGATTCTAAAATGTTGATTTAATGATGACTGTGAATCTAGAAGGAATGAATTTTTACTGGGTAAAGATGCTCTAAATGGTTGCTGGGCATTTGAAAAATCTGTTCTCTGAATGCTGGGAACTTGTTTCTTAAATTCTGGAAAACCATATCCTGTTGGATGCTAAAAGGGTTTACTAAATAGTTAAAGAGCTGTGGATGTTCCACTGTTCTTTTCGATCCAATCATTGCCGGCCAGGAATATCATCACCTATTTGCAGTGGTTAGAATTATGGAGTCTGTGAGATTACTTTCTATTGCATAGATTGGTTTCCAGTCAAACTTGAATTTAGATTAAGTTTTGATGCGGGCAAATTTTTGTTGGTTGCACCGGCCTTATAGATTTGTGTACTTAAATTTGTTTGTCAAGCATAATGCGTGGAATTCCAGAGGAAGTGTAGACTTCGTTTATTTTGGGTTAGTGTTTGGCGTGCATGGCAGAAGGGGGTGTATGTGCATATTCCTTTTGGTGCAGTGATGTGTCGTACTTGCTGGTGCTTTTTTCCTCATCTTTGTATTGTTTTTTGGGAGAGATATGTTAATTTTAGTCGTGAAGAATGGTTTGTCCATTTGTACAAACTGTTTCATTTTTTGAAGATTAGTGATTGGCCTAACCTGTAGTGTTCATTATGGTCGTAGTTGCATGTTGGGGTGCAGTTTTGGTTGCTTTTTGCAGCTCTCATTGCTTTTTATTTGGTTTTTTTAGTTAATGGAAGTGATATATATCATCAAGCCATTTTAGTTTTAAAGTCGGCCATCTGAATTTTTGCGTATAGTTCAATTGCAAGAAAGAAAGTCATGATAGATGTCCCTTCTATGGCCTTAGAGATCCCCCCGAGCAGGCTCCTACCGTAGTTTCTGTATCTATCATTATGTGTGAGTTTGTGGAGAGCTTGTTTTTTGTTGTTCGGGAAGTGTTTTTTTTTTATTCTTCTGGGTTTGTCTTTTATCTTCTTTGCTCCGGTTTCGGCCATGGAAGTGTCTTTGAGGCAGGGTATGTCTATCTCCATCTTTTCCCCATTTCTGTACTACTATGAGTTTTTTAACGGTTGTATAAGGTCGGCAATGTGTAGCTGACTAGAGATAGGTGTGGTTGTTAGTGTTTAAATTTGGATGCTCCGTTTGTTGTTTCTTTTTTTGTTTCTTTTTTTTTTTTTTTCTGGTTTTGATAATTCGTTGGTTTCCTTTCTGGTCTTAAAGATGATTGTTCTTACTGGACTGAATAAGGCCTTTTATGCCTAAGTTTACTCTTTTATTTTGGCATAGAAGGGTAAATTGTCTTTTTGATAGCCTTTTTTGGAGAGATGAAATGACGAATATGTCTCTGTGACACAATTACTGTTAATTTTAACGATTTTAATTTATTTTACATTTACGCCCAAACGGTGGTTGTACCTTTTAGCCCCTGTTACAGAAGTGGAAGGAAATTAAGGACTGGTGTGCTTGGGGTTTTGAGTATGAGGTTTTCTGTGGGTGTTCGAAAGAAGAATGGTCCAGTTTCTTGTATGGCTTTGCCTGATCCTCCCATGGAGGATGGCTGGAGGTTGAAGATGGGGTGGGTTGTGATGTCATCAATCATGCCATGCTCCACTGATTTTATTGATGCATGCCTAGTGTCATCCTGGCTAGAACCAACTTTGCATCTTCTGAATGTGTGTTGCTGGTTACATATGCTTTAAGTGGAAGAAGATATTATTTAAGCAGTTTATGGAACAGTTTTTTCCCCCTTATTTTTAATGCCTTTTCTTAAAAGAAAAACTCAGCTTCTATTTTTTTTTTTTTTTATGAGTTTTTGGATAATGGATACCATCGCAAAAAGAAAATTGATAGAAAAAGTCACTAAAGACTGATAACAAAAGTTATTTTAATAAAGTTAAAAAATATATATATACATATATATATATATTAAAATTCAAAACAGAGCTTGAACAAAAGTTATAATATGGTTAAAAAAGTTATAAAAAGGTTTGCGACATGTGCCTATGAGCTTTGTTTATTTATGTTATACTTAAATTTTAAAAGACATGTGTTATACTCTGATGTGCTGTTTGTGTAAAAAAAAATTTTTGCACTGTCAGTGCATTAAAATTGAACTCTTTCTTGTTGAGTTTAATTTTGATGTACTGACATTGTAGAATTTTTTTTACATAAGCGAGTAACAGAATGTGACATGCTTTCATGAGCTTTGCTTGTCTATGTTGTACTTAAATTCTAAAAGATACGTATCACACTTTGATGTCCTGCTTGTGTAAAATTTTTTTACACTATCAATGTATCAAAATTAAACTCTTTCTTGTTTTAGGTGTTAGGTGTTTGGTATGTGTCTTGATTCCGTGGGGTCTATAGGGTCCATACAATTAGGTTGTACATGTGAATTTTCTAACTGGATAATAATTCTAGTTTTTTTTAGAGTTTTCTATAACATGGACCGGTATTTCTAATTATGTGAGGATTAGGGTTTCTAGGTTTGACTTATAAATAGAAAGTTTTTGAGAATTCTAAGGTTAGCTTGGTGTGCTCAGAGAGTGGTTTTTGCCCAATAAAGGTTTGTGGAGTTCAATGGAGGCTTGCAGAGCGAATCAGAGGGAGAGATTAGAAGAACACATAAGAGCAAAATAGTAGACGTGCATAGCTATGAAACTTGGGACACTGTGAGTAGCGAAAAAGCAGATGGTTTCAAGGCTTGAATACCTTTAAGTAGTTGGGACTTAGGTATTAGTGTCAGATGTAGGTATTTTTTAATTATCTCGAAACTGTAATCTCTATTTATAGTAAATTGTTTTCTCACTTGTGTGAATGTGGATAGATTCGCAACGAACCATGTTAATAATCTATGTTGTATGTGCGTGTGGTCATGGGTAGCTCCGTTATATGTTCGCGTGCGGGGTTAAAATCCCAATATTAGGCTTGATGAAATCCGATTAAGTAATCACATTTCAAATGATCAAATTCTTCCAATCTTACAATAGGTGGATGTGGACAATGAAGTTAGTTAATTAAAGTGGTTTGTGTATGTTTTTAATTAAAAATTAAGTACTAAAATTTAGTAACAAAAATATTTAATAAATAATTTTTTTCTGTAAAACAAAGTTAAATAACATTAAATCTCAATATATGTGATATAGTAAAATATATAAATCATTATTTTTTATCTATTTTTTGACTGAGTTGATTTAAATTTTTTTTTTAAAACTCTATAAATGATGAATTGGTTGGGCGGTCATCGAGTCCAATACCACCACTTCTTTAGAGAATGGTAACTTCAAGGCACATTTTCCATAATTTGACTTGAAGTATCTCTTACTCGTCCAGCATTTACGTGCAAATTTATCCTTTGGTGATGGATTGTCATACTCAAAATCCTTTTCTGTTCTTTTATATTGTAAATTCTTGTGATTCAGAAGAAATTGAACATATTTTATTTTAGGCTGTACCTTTTCTTTTTCTTTTTGTACTTTTGGATCATGGTAGATTCTTGGCTGTCTTGACAAAGATAATGCTATCCACAGCCGCGGCTGTGGATCACTCTCTAGGATTTGATGGTGAGATCTAACTAATATGACATCCATCAGCTGATAACTGACTCACATCTACAGCTGTGGCTAGTAGTCCTCTTCTTGACAAAGCCCACTCCTACCATGTAGGAAAATACTAGAAAGTTGGTGTCATCCAAACTAAAAATGGTAACTGGGCGGGTTTGGCTAAATCTTGCCTCGACCCCACCCCACATCTTGTTTCAAACTCATGACGGGTTGAACCTCTTCACCCCGTTCACTTCCTACTTAATTTAATCGCGGTTCGCGTTAAAACCAGTTTATTCCGTATACAATTTTAAAACAAAAATAAATATCTAAAAATAAAATAATAATACAAATTATACTGATGATGCAGCAATCTCGTGGTGTCTTGCCCCCAGGCCGTCGACGAGCTCTCTCCCGGCAGTCGGTTGTCTCCTATACTAAATCCACCTGTGCGGTAGCAACCAAAGGCTCTCCGGTGTTCAAGTTAGTTTCAAGAGTGATAATATTGCTGGGGAGTATTTTGTTTGCTAGGGTTTCTGATGTGCGTACCTGGAGAGGTTGACTGTATTTTTCCTTTGTATGTTTATATGGGAGTAGTTGGTGGCCCCTCCACATGGCAGCCTGTTGTTGGAGGGTCAGAGCTGCGACAAGGCACTTGAGAGGATCTTCTCTACACTCCGTGAAGGCGTGTGTCAGAACGGTGTCAGGGGTATGACGATTATCGCTTGTACACACTACGCCTACGCCCCAAGTGTGGATTAGGGTGTTTGGTGGCAGGCGTGGGCCTCGTTGAAGTGGCGGCCAGATCGACCAGAGTAGGAGGTCGCCGAGCGTTGGTCCGTTCTGGACCCAAGGGGACAACTGAGGGTTTGGTCGGGGATCAGCCAAAAGAGCGTATCACGACCTGATCGGGGCCTGACCGGGTGTACGTGGAAACATTAGCCTGGTCGGGAAAACGTTACTACCAAATGCCCCCAATTCATCTGGCCATTTATTCGGGGCTAGGGGAATTCCATGAGTCAGCCCATCCGCGAAACCCGCAGTGAATTTATGGCAATGCCGGCCCAATGATGGTTTCAATGAGTGTGCCTTTCCGTGTGCTGCTACGTGGAGACAGTCGATTAGTAGCGGTTGGGCTACGGAACGTGTCGAATCTTGGCTGTTAATGTCTCATTGAAACAACGCATCTGGGCCGTTGGTTTCAAAGAGGAGGGTGAGTTCTTCTTGGCGGTTACCGCCCTTGCCTTCTCATTTCCCTTCCTTAGCTTTTTCACACAAAGAGCACAAAGAAACAAGAAGAGAGAGAGAAAACCTCTGATTCGATTCAGCGCTCTTGGTGGATTGATTTCTCCTAGATAATCTTTGTCATCTGTTTTCCAATCGATTGGCTCGCTGTTCACGGTCGTGGTAAGGCCTTCTATTTGATTGTATGTATTGGTTGGCAACCCGTTGTGTCTGGGTTTACGAGAAAATGAAAAAAATCCCAAGCCTTGAAGGGTTTGTTGATAGGGTAGAGTTTGTGAGGTCGATACTTGACGAAGTAGCGTCGTTGTTTAAACCTGTATTATATAGGATTGATAACAAGAAACGACTGGGTACTATAGGGAACCCGGGGCATGTAAGTTCAGATTCTAAAAAAACGGACTCAAACGAGTTCAGGATAGTTAGGCGTGTGGCCAGAGAAGAGGCCTTCGTTGGTAACTTTGGGGCCTCTCTACAGGTTTTGGAGTCTGGGGATGCCGGGGCTATCGACTCCGTTGTTAGAGAGGGAGGAGGGTCGGGAGAACCAGACGAGGAGGAAGAGGAGGGTCTTGAATACGAGGCCATTAGGGTGCCCTCTGTCCTAACCAAGGAGAGGGTTGAATATTTGTGGGCTGTGTATCAAATCCCACAAGGTTTGAAACTCAGGATCCTCCAAGAGACAGACTGGGCATGCTTGGCTAAGGAGGACCAGATTACTGTGTATGAGGGTGTGTTGGCCGATGGCCTTCGTATGCCCTTTCCTCAGCCCATTAGGAAGATCTTGCAATGGTTTCGGCTTTCGCCGGGGCAGATCCAGTCGAATAGGTGGAGAATTCTACTTGGCTGCGCAGTTCTTTGACAAATCGTCCATAAGAAGGACATTACACCAGAGGAGTTTTTGTTTTGTTACAAACCAGCCAAGAGGGGGATGGGTTGGTGGTACTTCTCGGGCAAATTGAAGGAGTACAACCTGGTCGGTGAGCTTCCTTCCTCGATCAAGAACTGGAAGGATCGGTTCTTCTTTAAGGCCATTTGGCTCTGCTGGTCACGTGGACCGAGCAGATACTATGCTATTGCTATTAAGGCCGTCGGGCTCTGCTTAGTCAGGCGGACCGAGCAGATTCTATATCATTGCCATAAAAATCGTATGGCCCTGCTCGTTCACGTGGATTGAGTAGATACTGTGCCATTGCCATAAAGGTCATATGGCCCTGCTCGATCACGTGGACCAAGCAGCTACTGTGCCATTACCATAAAGGCCGTCTAGCTCTGCTTGGTCACGTGGATCGAGCAGATTCTTATGGCCGTTTGGCTTTGTTCGGTCACGTGAACCGAGTAGATACTATACCATTATCATAAAGGCCATCTGACTCTGTTCGGTCATGTAGATCGAGCAGATTCTGTGCCATTACCATAAAGGTTGTCTGGCTTTGCTCGGTCACATGGATGGAGTAGATACTATGTTGATTTCATGCAAGTAGATAATTGGTGAATGGTCGCTTTTATTGATAATCCATCGAGTTACAATTAGGAGCCTTTCAAAAGTAGTACTTTCTCAAATACTCTGCGTGCCATGGATGCGGAAATTTCTTGCCCTCCATATTCTTCAACCTGTAGGTCCGCTTCCTGGTACTACCGATCACCGGGCAAGGTCCTTCCTAGTTGGGCCCGAGCTTGCCCTCTCTTGGGTCTTTGGTAGACTGGTTGACTCTTTTCAAAACAAGGTCCCTAGTCGAGAAGTTTTTTGTCGAACTTTGGAGTTGTGGTATTGACACATCTTCTGCTGGTAGGACTCCATCCTCATAGTTGCCTGTAGCCTCCTTTCTTCTAAAAGATCTAGGTTCACATTCATAGTTTCGTTGTTGGTCACGGGTCGAACTGCATTATCCTCAGGCTGGGAGGCCGATCTCCACTAGGATGACAGCTTCGGTGCCAAAGGTCAGTGAGAACGGCGTCTGCCTCGTAGACACTCTTTCCGTTGTCCTGTAGGCCCAGAGGATGTTAGGGAGTTCCTTCGCCCACAAGCCTTTGGCTTTCTCCAGCTTTGTCTTTAGTAGGGGCCTGTTGGTAACTTCGACTTGTCTGTTGGCTTGAAGATGCTCGGGGGAGAAAGCATGGTGGCTAATTCTCAAGTCAGTGCATAAATGGTTGAACTGTTTGCCATCGAACTGCTTCCCGTTGTCTGTGATGACGAGGAAATTTCGAACCTGCAAACAATATTTTGCCACAAGAACTTTTTCATTTTCTCCTTGGTGATTGTCGGTAGGGCCTCTGCCTCCGCCCACTTGGTGAAATAGTTGATAGCCACAACCGCGAACTTCTTCTGCCCTTTGCCCAATGGCAACGGTCCCACGATGTCTATCCCCCATTGGGCGAATGGCTATGGGGTCTAGATCGGGGTCAACTTCTGAGCGGGCAGTCTCAAGATGTTGGCGAATCGTTAACACTTGTCGCACTTCTTAACGAATTCCTGGGCGTCTTTCTCTATGGTGGGCCAATAGTAGGCTGTTCGCAGGATTTTTTTGGCGAGGGATCGACCACCGGAGTGGTTTCCACACACCCCTTCATGAACTTCTCTTATCACATACTCTGCCTCTTCCTCATTGGGGCAGCGGAGCAGTGGCAAGTTGTGCCCATTTTGTGGATGACATCGTTCTGTATGAGGTACCTGCTTGAACGGCACTGAATTCACCTCGCTTCGTTCCTATCTTCAGGCAGGGCTCCACTTTTCAAGAAATTTCTGATCTGGCTCATCCATGAAGGTTCGGTCTCGGTCTAGTTGACTTTTGGACTTTGGATGCTTGGTGAATCAAGAATCTCCATTAGAATGTTAGGGTCTGGTTCATTAAACGAGGCAATCCTGGCCAGTCGGTTTGCCTATTCGTTCTGCAATCTCAGGACATGTTCTAGTAGTACCTTGGCGAACCTCCTAGCTAAGCTATTCGCCATTTGGTAATATTGTTTCATGTTATCCTCCCTGGCCTCGTACTCTCCCTGGACTTACTCCACCACCAATTGAGAGTCGCTACACACCACTATCTGTTTGGCCCCCATTCACCGAGTCATTCTGAGTCTGGTAATGAGTGCTTCGTATTTAACAACGTTGTTGGTGGTCGGAAACTTGAAGCGGAGAGCGTATTGTATCTTGTGACTATCTAAAGTGACGAGGACCACATCGGCACCACTGGAATCATTAGTGGAGGAGCCATCGACGTGACTGTCAGGGGGTGGGTTAGTGAATTCTACGATGAAATCTGTAGCAGCTTGCCCTTTGATTGCCTTTTAGGGTCGGTAGTGGATTTCGAACCGACTGAGTTCAACTGACCATTTCACCAAGCGTCCCGACATCTCTGGCTTGTGTAGAATGCTCTTCAAGGGCTAGTCGGTGAGTACCACGATTGTATGGGCTTGGAAGGAGGGCCTCAAGCGCTGAGTCGCAGTTACCAGCGCGAGGGCCATAAGTTCCATCCTCGGGTACCGTTCTTCTGCCCTGCGTAGTGCATGACTGGTGTGGTAGACTGGCCTCTGGATTCCTCCTTCTTCCTTGACAAGAGCTGAGCTCACTACTCTCGCTGAAACTGCTAAGTACAGAAACAGTTCTTCCCCCGGGATAGTTCGCCTGAGCAGCGGGACTGAGCTCAGATATTGTTTGAGTTGGTTAAAAGCCGCTTCACACTTTTTGTTCCACTCAAATGCCTTGCGTAGAATTTTGAAGAAGGGCCAACACTTGTCGGTGGATCTTGAGATAAACCTGTTTAACGCTGCTATATGCCCTGCTAGCCATTAAATATTCTTCGTCGTCTGAGGCACTTGCATGTCAATGATGGCATGGATCTTTTCTGGATTCCCCTCAATCCCTCTGTGTGAGACTATGAAACCAAGGAATTTTTTCGAGGCAACGCCGAATGCACATTTGGCGGGATTGAGCTTCATCCAGTATTTGCGTAGTGTTCGGAACGTCTCTTTGAGGTCCTGTAGATGACTGCAGGCCTTCTTGCTTTTCACCAACATATCGTACACGTAAACTTTCACATTACGCCCGATCTGTGATTTGAACATGAGGTTGACCAGTCGTTGGTATGTTGCCCCTGCATTCTCTAAGTCGAACAGCATGACATTGTAGCAATAGAGCCCCCGGTCAGTGATGAAGGCCGTATGGTCTTGGTCTCACTTGGCCATCCGGATATGATTGTATCTTGAAAAGGCATCCATAAAAGTTAACATTTCATACCCTGCGGTGGCGTCAATGAGAAGGTCAATTGTTGGCAAGGGGAAGCTGTCCTTGGGGCAGGCTTTATTCAGGTCGGTGAAGTTAACGCAGATTTGCCACTTCCCATTCGACTTCTTTACTATGACGACGTTGAAGAGCCAGGTGGGATACTGAACTTCTTTTATGAACTTTGCTTGAACCAGTTTCTCAGCTTCTTCAGCCACCGCATCGTTCCTCTCCGGTGCGAAGTTCCTCCTCTTTTGCTTGATCGGCCTGGCCTCAATATCAATATTTAGGTAATAAGCTGTAACACGCGCATCAATACCAGACATACCCTTGTGAGACCAGGTAAACACGTCAACGTAGGAACCTCCGCAGCTGCTACTTCAACTCCTTTGGTGTGAAAGCCTTGATCTTCATTGTTTTGCTCTACTTTTGAGCGCCAACTGGAACATTCTCGAGCTCCTCTGCTGGCTCGCCCCTTCTGACTTCCTCTTCATCCATTGGTTCGAGCTCTTCGATGACCAGGGTCTCTCTGTTAGGTTCCCCTTTCAAGGAAGCCATGTAGCATTCTCGTGCCTCCCTCTGGTCACCTCTAGCGCATCCGACTCCAATGTCGGTCGAGAATTTGATCCTGAGATGGTACATGGAAGTGACGGCTTTGAACTGGTTCAGAGCGGTTAGTCCAATGATGGCGTTGTATGCAGACGGGCAATCCACGACCAAGAAGTGGACCGTTTTCGTTGCCCGGTGTCGTTCCTCCTCCAGAGTAACCGGTAAGATAACGGATCCGAAGGGAACCACCCGATCCTCTGTAAAGCAGACCAGGGGGCCTTGGTCGATCTGCATCCTCTCGAAGGTCTCCTGGAACAGGATGTCTGTTGAGCTTCCACCGTCGATCAGGATTTTTCAAGTTTTGAAGTTTGAGATCACCGCGGAGATGAACAAAGGGTCATCGTGTGGTTGGTGTAGCTCGGTAGCTTCTTTTTCCGTGAAGGTGATCACGGGGCCTTCGGTCTTCGTCTTCTTGCTGGCTGTCCGACCAGCATTACTACTACCTCGGTTCGGACGTCCAAAACGTGCTTCTTTCGTGTTGAAGAAGACTCTCCTCCTCTAGTGAATCCTCCCGCAATGACTCGTATTTTCCCAATGGGCTGGGTGGTTGTTTCGGCCCGTGCCGGACTGCGTCGGTCTCCCCGCGTTCGGTCTCAGCCAGCCACATATCGACTAAGTCTTCCCTATTTGATCAGATTTTCAATCTGCTGCTTCAGGTCAATATAGTCTTTCGTGTCATGGCTGTGATCTCGATGGAACCGACAGTTTCTCTTTTTGTTCCTCATGCTTGAGGGTGTCTTCAGACGCTCGGGCCATTTCAAGTTCGGGTTGTCCCTTATTTCCATCAACGCATCCTTCAACTTTGTCGTGAGCGGGGTGAACGTTCAGTTTAACCCGCGATAGTGCTCGCGTTTTTCCTCCCCCCGGCTCCTTGTCTGGTTGCTGGTCCTGCTCGCCTTTGTCTCCCTTTCCTCGTTTGAGGTCCCACCCGACCTCTTTTTAACTGCGCGTGAGCCGTTACCTTCGTCGTTGTCTTTCCTTGCGCTCATGACATCTTTTGCATTCATGTACTTCTGAGCTCGAAGTATCAATTCAGCCATGTCTTAGGGTGACCTCTTCGACAAGGAAAAGAGGAGCTTCCCTATTCTTAAGTCGCTCATGAATGCGGTGATGGCCACCTTGTCGTCCACGTCGTCTATGGCCAGAGTTTTCTGATTGAACCTCTCCACATACTCCCATAGTGTCTCTTTTTTCTTCTGACTCACAGTAAGCAGATATGCTGCAGGCCTTCTTTGCCTCTAGGCTCCGATGTAGTGACTCACAAAGAGTTTGCTAAGTTCCTTAAATGCGAAGACCGTGGCTGGTTTGATTTTGTTAAACCAGGTTCGCGCCAAACCTTTCAACGTGACCGGGAAAGCCCTGTACATGATTTCGTTCGGCACTGTCTGCAGATGCATGAGTGCCCTAAATGTCTTTAAGTGGTCTACCGGATCTTTGGAGCCATCGAACGCATCCACAATCGGCATTTTGAACATCGGGGGGAGTGGGTAATCCATCACCTTCTATGTGCATGGCGAAGCCGTTCTATCAATGAGCGCATCCACAGTGTTCGGGGCCTTGGCCTCCACAGCGACCAAGACTCGCGCCATCTGAGCTTGCATGGCCGTCAATTGTTCGCTCTAAGCGTGGGAGTTTTCCGGTTTGATGTCTACCATCTCCGTTCTTGACGGGATGGCGTGGCTGGTTTGTGCTTCCTCGATGTTGGGCTCACGACTGAGGAGTGGGTCCTCAACCCGTCCTGTATTGCTGTTTCCGTTGCTGTTGGGGAGATTGGAGGGCTCCTTGTCAACCTCCTGTTCCGCCGCTGGCAGGCTAGATGGCGGCGGAATCTCTGCTGAAGGAGCTGGAGCTTGCTGAAGTAACTCTGCGTTTTGACGGGCTAACTCTTGCATGCTAACCATCATGTCAGCCACCGTCTTCTCTAGGGTGACTATCTTCTCCGTGCTTGAATCTGCCATCGAGTTTTCTTCAGGAAGAGTGCTAATCCCAGACCTAGTTAAGACTATGAAAAGTCACGAGAATAGTCATTCCCACAAACGGCGCTAGCTGATGATACAGCAATTTCGTGATGTCTTGCCCCCAGGCCGTCGATGAGCTCTTTCCTGGCAGTCTGTTGTCTCCTGCACTAAACCCACAGGTGTGGTGGCAGTCAAAGGTTCTCCGGTGTTCAATTTAGTTTTAAGAGTGATGATATTGTTGAGGAGTGTTTTGTTTGCTAGGATTTATGATATGCGTACCTGGAGAGGTTGGTTGTGTTTTCCCTTTGTATGTTTGCATGGGAGTAGTTGGTGGCCCCTCCATATGGCGGCTTGTCGTTGGAGGGTCAAAGCTACAACATGGCACTTGAAAGGGTCTTCTCTATACTTCATGGAGGCGTGTGTTAGAACGGTATCAGGGGTATGACAATTATCGCTTGTACACGCCATGCCTACGTCCCAAGTGTGTGCCAGGGTATCCGGTGTCATGCGTGAGCCTCGTTGAAGTGGCGGCTAGACCGACTAGAATAGGAGGTCGTCGAGCGTTGGTCCATTTCGGACCTAAGGAGACAACCAAGGGTCTGGTCAGGGATCAGCTAGAAGAGTGTATCACGAACTGATCGGCGGCCGACCAGGTGTACGTGGGATCATTAGCCTGGTTGGGAAAACGTCACTACCATATACTATCGATAATACAATATAAAATTAAGAAAGAAAGAACCTAAAATCTAAGAATAAGTGTATTTTGGATAATTAAAAATAATATTAATTATTTAAGTATTTCATAATATAATAAGAACGGGTTTGAAGTGGGGAGACCTAAACCCTATTTCGTCTCAAACCCGCATTAGGTTTTACTTTCTTCTCCATACTTCACCCTTAACTCATTTATTCATATTTCAAACCATTCCTATTAGGGGTGAGGTAAAGTGAGGTTCAAGTATTTTGACTTTAATTGCCATCCTTAGTCCAACCAAAAAACGTGGAGTAGAATACATATTTGAAACCCAAAAAAAAAAAAAAACAAGGAGAATCCTGAGTATTTGCATGGTTTTATGATCAATTAAAATTCTAGTGCTACACAATATTTTTATAAACTTTTTAGAACAATTATATAGTATGGTTAAATAAAGGTTTGAGAGTATGAAAAATATTAAAAATTACTAGAAACACGTTTCTAGAGATTCTTCACAACATTTTTGTAAGAATTTTGGCAAATTTCTTTAAGTAATATTAGAGTTTCTGACACATTTTGAATTTTTTTTTTTCAGAATTTTTCTCTTTGAAATTTCAATAAAATTTCTCCATTATGAAAGCGAGTGTGCCTCGTAAAAACTCTTGTACCACCGTACTTGAGGACCTCCCTCCCCAAATGGGTCAATTTTGAGAATGAAAGTCATCATGGATGCATGTGTGGGGTAGGAGTCAGGTTTGTTTGGCATCTATGCCCTTTGCTCTCCAAATAAAATGGGAGCTTTTCAGTTCGTACTGCTCACACTCTTAGATCTATCTTCACGGCACGTCTTCCACCAGAGTGTGAGCTGGGAGCAGCTCCGACTGCAATAGTCAAATCCAGCTGTTAGCTAAAACATCATGAACTTCTCTCTAATGGCTGCCATTTACGATGTATATATGTGGCAGATATGCACAGACCTGCAGCCCACATATTCATATATATATATATATAAATTTATGTATATTGAGAATTCTGAAGCAGCTTATAAAACACAATTCTGAAGTAGGTAGAGAGTTGAACAAGGATGGGTTTCGGTCAATGGACATGGGAAGGTAGAGATAGTGAAGGAGCTTCTAAAGATTGGTTCTGAAAGCTGTCGTCTCAAAGGAAAAGAAAGAAGAACAGCTCTTCACTATGCCGCTATCAAGGGGAGAGTTGAAGCCATAGAGGAGTTGCTGTCGGCCTGCCCGGAGGCTATTGAAGATGTGACGGCTTGTTCGGAAACTGCGCTTCACCTCGCCGTGAAGAGCTACCAGTTCTATGCGTTCAAGTTTCAACGCCTTGGTCAAGTGGCTTGAAAGGCTCAGCCAGGGGCCTATCGTCAATTGGGGTGACGGTGATGGAAACACTGTTTTGCACCTCGCAGCGGCTAGGAAGCAAGTTTTAGGTAGGTTTAGTTGCTCTATCAAAACCTTTTTTTCTTTTTGATATCAAGCTCTATCAAAACTTTGGTTTCCGCTAAATTTTCTTTTCACATTTGCCTTCTTAAAAAAACGAAATTGTACATAGAATAAATTAATAGAATGATGTGACTTTTTTTGAAAGAGTGGTACTACATACCACGGATCACACGAATTTGTTTAGTGCATTAACCCACCATGCATGAGTGGGTGGCCTATATGGCCTGCCAATTTGCTTATAGGAGGAGACGTTGCTATGGAAATCTCAATAAGAATAATTAAAAAATAAATACAAAAGTAAAAAAAAAAATAGTAAAAGATAGATCGTCTTCAGTTTATCTTCTCACGTTTCCCTCCTTCCTATTTTGCTTCTATCTTCCCATCATTCTTTCTGTGCAAAGTGTTCAAAAAAATAAAATCGAGTCCCTAATTTGTAACTCTTTACATTGACACTATTAACAGTAAAGCAAAAAATGAACAGATACAAAGATGTATATACATACGAACAGAGATGGAATGAGACGAAGGGTAGCTATGGTGGTTCTCGATGAATCTGAACTTTAGCTTGGTGCTAGATCGATCATTCACGCTGCTGCCTCTCTCTCCTCTGAAGTTCAGAATTGCAGATCAACAATAAAAATTTTCCGGGAAAGGAGAGACGGAGCAATATATATATATATATACTTTTTAAACTTGCCCAAAAAAAGAATTGTATTTGTTCCTTTTTTGTGTCCTTTTTGTATTCCCTTCACCAAGTATTTGGGTGGATGATGTGGACTAGCCTAATGGCGTACCAACTCAGCTGATAAATAAAATCGTTAGTTTTAGGCGGTATAAGAGTCCATTTGGTAATACTGTTAATTTTTATTTTTTGTTATATATTTTTATTGTGTATTTTTTTTGGTATGATGATGGGCATTTATAGGTTATTATTGTGCCAATAGTATTAGACTAATATTTTGGTAAGAGAGAATACACATATTTTAATGTTTTTAATTTAATTTTTTTTAATTTTGTAAAATGCTAAAAAAAAAATTTAAACAAATGCTATTTTTTGTTTTTTTTGAGAAGAGTAGGAAGGCTCCAAGGTTCTCTTGCCCAACAATTTTTTTCGGAGAGAGTGGGTTTTCAAAGTAGGGGGTGGTTGGTTTTCAAATTTGGAGAAATTATTTAGTGTGTTTGGAGTACATCTACCAAGCATTGGCAAGCCTCCATGGAGAGCAGGGGGGGTCACAATTCACCCAAAGTTTTGAAAGATTTTCTTAAACTGTATATATTTTTTGGTATTTATGACACACATTTACCCTTCAAAACCCAAGTTATTTTATCTTGCGGCACTTTTGAATATTCTCTTAGCGTTTTAATTATTTCAACATTTTTTATTTAATCATGTACCTTTTAATAATTTAAAAATATCTTCTTAGGTTTCCTTTTTCCTTTACTTTTCAGTCTTCACTTATTTTTATAGTTTTACTAGTATTTATATTAGTGACTATTGCAATTGTCTAATCTTTTTTGGTATTTGCTAAAGTAATACATAAAAATTTAATATTAAAATAAACAGTTCTTCTCGTTTTTGAAAAAAAAAAGTGAAAATGATTACTTTGATATATAATCATTTTATATATCTATTACATATTTGATTAATTTAAACTTTAATCAGTATTAAAATTTTCTTATATAAAAATATTAGACTTTTTTGTTCTAACAAAATGTTATATGTATGTATTAGGTAAGGTGACTCAAGAAGAAATTTATGGAAATGCAACGCCTTTATTTTTAGGAATTATATTGTTACAATTTATATTTAGTAGGTCTCTTAGTATAAAACTTAAATCTAAATAACAGCAGTTATTGGTTGGTACAATGGTACCACTGAAACTTTTTTGTTTTCCTTACTTTAGCCCCCTTTCATAAAATTTTGCTACTACCATTAGCCAATGTAGCCCCATAGGGGGCAAGTGCCCTCTTCAAATTTTTAAAAATTACACTTTTGTCTATAAATTTGAATTTTTTTTCAATTTTTCTCCTATAAAATTTTTAAATGGCCCTCTCAAGTTTGCAAAAATGTTATTTTAACTAACAATTCATGAAATACTTTTCAATTTACCCCACTAAAAATTCGTAAATACCTCACTTAAATAGTTATTTTGCATTGAAAATCTTATTATATATTATATTTATATTTATATACGTTATACCTATTTATGGAAGTTAAGTATTTTATTATCCTATTGTTGATTAGAAAAAAATAATTTTTTTTCAGTTTTTATTAATAGCTGCCCCTCATGAAAATATTTTTGTGGCTCCTCTACTAACTGCCACCAAACATAAAAATAAAAATAAAAATATGGGAGGTGACCCATGGATTTTTTAATCGGGTGGAGCAAAGACTACTTGTAGTGCTCTTGAAACAATGAATAATATTTCTAAAATAGTGGGTGTAATCTCATGGTGTGGGGATCACGTACAGACTTTTGGCAGAATATAATATTAGTTATTTTTTTTATTTTATATTATCAGTTTTCTCTTGTTATAGTTATTTTTTTTTTATTCTTTGTTCACCGCTCCAGTTGTATAAAAATTAGAAGCTCTCTCAATGTAAGACATTTTCACAACGCAATTGACATATAGAGATTATACTCCAAGTTCTTATCTTCTTCGGCAAACAATCTTGATGAAAACCACCTTATTTTGTCACATGTCCGTGTACATCGTGGTTTTTCTCCACATGCCTTGCACGTCAAGTAATCATAAAGTTTTTCTAAATCTTCTGACTCCTCTCTCTTTGAGCCCTTAAGATTTTCTGGCTTCTCAATCATCGGACATCCTTGCGCGCATACGCACACGGCTGCTCAATCTATTCAGTTTTGGCTAAGAAGTTCTCTCGACCTTTTTAACGTATTCATGGCTGCTTTCATGACAGTATTCAAATTTCACTTGGTTTTTAAACTCAACTTGGTATCTATTTTATCAGCTTGAGCTGAGGAGAGAATGTTTAGAATATAGTATTAGTCAGTTTTGTTTTTTTGTAGTTTTTTCTTTTCTATTATTTCTTCAACACTCCAGCTGTGCCTATATAGAGTCAGGACCTATTCACGAGATGTTTACTCTCTCTTTTCTTCTTATTCTAACACTACTAAAATGTTCTTCAGTTACTTCATCGTTCTATATCTTTTGCAGACACCAATGGATCAGTAAACTTTTATTTTTTTATTTTATGTTTTATATACGTAGATAGGGATGACAACGGGACAGATTTGATAGGGGTTTGGCTAAACCCTACCCAGCCCCTAATAAAAAAATTCCACCTCATACTCCGTTCTAAACCCGTGATGGTTTGAATCTGTTTATTCCGCTCTCGTCCCACTTAAGTTAATCGTGTTCGGATTAAAATGAGTGTATCCCGTATAAAGTTTTAAAGCAAATATAAATCTTTAAAATAAAAATAATGCAAATTATACTAAATTTAACAAGATATAGAATTGAGAAAGAAAAAAACTTAAATTCAAGAATATATATAGTAACATTAGAATCCTAATGTTTGCTTATATGTGAATGATATTTTATATAATTAAATATAACATAATTATTTAGGGTTTTTATAATATAATCATGACCTGTTCGGGATGAGATGACCTAAATTTTATATATATTAAGGATATTTTATATGATTAAATATAACATAATTATTTAGGACTTTTATAATATAATCATGACCTGTTCGGGGTGGGATGATCTAAATCTTATCCCACCCTAAATCTACATCAAATTTTATTTCTTTTCTCCTGCCTCACCTCTAACTCATTTATCTACACTCTAAACTCTTTGAGTTGAAACATAATTTAAATATTTTTGGTCCAATTACCTTTCCAATACGCAGAGCATAGAATTAGTACTGCTTGGTCAAGGCAATGCCATAAGTTGGCCGGTGGAAGTGAATGCCACAAATCCAGGGCAATGGATGTATCGGACATAGTGATTGAGAGTCCCACCGACGTTATGAGACTCAGAAATGCTTCGACAACGTTGTGATTGATGTGATGATTGCTAGGCTTACTGTGGGTACCTTTATGCATTGATGAACTTCAATTTCTTAAATAGATGAATATATAATTTGTTGTTTTTTCCTCTCGTTATATTAGTAAATTATCAATAACAAAAAAGAAAAGAAAATCCACCTAAAAAAATTCTTCACGGGTGCTAATGACATTCTAAAAATGCTGTTGTTTTGACTTTTCATCCTAATTGTTCTGTGATTGGAGAAATGAAATTGAAAGAGACGATGGAATTATTGCATCCACTTGAATGTGTGGTTAGAATGTAAACCCAGATACAAGCACAATCCTACAATAGACATGTGTCATGTAAGCCTCCCTTCGGTTTTGTAAAAATATTTTTTCTTTTCCTGCTTTTTTTTTTAAAGAAACAAAGAGGGGTGAAAAGAAAGAAAAGAGAGAGAAAAAGAGTGATTATTCTCTCTTTTCCTTGTCATTGCCTCCCTTTCTTTCTTAAATAGAAATAAATAGAAAAACGAAAGAAAATAATTATTTTTATTAATTTTCCTTCTGTTTCTCAAGTTTTATTTTTCCGTGAGATCAGTGATGGCTCTAAAAATATTTGTTAATGAGGTCATACAAAAGTTCCAACATTAATTCTCAACTTATAAATAAATAAATAACAATTTTAATACTTGTATGCCAATTTTTTGGGTTACAAAAAATACTCAAATATATGACTTTTACAATTGCTCTTGACCACGTTTTTCATTTTAATTAGAATCATAACATAGTAATCTCATTATTAAAACTATCGTATATGTTATTTTCACTTTAGGTTTCCAAACAACCATTCCTCTAATAATCTCCCTTTTTGGTTATGCAATCAACTCTTTATGAATTTTATTATTGAAAAAACTCTTTCTATTGTTATAATTGTGATGGGTAAAATCAATGTTGAATTTAAATACAAATGGGTACATTTCCAAAGAATAAAGTTATGTTAATATTTTAAGAATTCACTCAACCTGAAAACTCCATCTTATAGTCTAATGCTATTATATCAATACATTCTATTATTATTTCCTAATATAATTTATTTTTAATTATTATAATATCAAATTAATTAGATAATTTTTCCCACACATTTTAATTATTATACAATGAGTTAGATTTGTTTTAAATACAATAAACATGCATGTTGTAAGTGGGGATATACAATGGTAAGCAGTATTCGGACAAACAATAGCAAACAGTAAAAACATTGCTTTTTATAAATTAAATGAGGCAGTTGCTTCCACGGCCTTAAGAGTACTTAATCCACCCTTTGGATAGTGGAAATTTCTATTGTCGTTCTCTCTCTCTCTCTTTTTGTTTAAACTCACGATTTTTTTTTCATTGGACCGATAGGGTCAATGTTTTAAACAATGAATGTAAATTTTTATCAAATTATTTTTAATAAATATTAATACAAAAAAATTATTAATTTTTCTAAAGAAAAGGGAAGAAAAAGTTCTAAAAAATTTCCTTTCCATTTTCCAAGTTCTAAACAGGCTCTTAGACTCTTAGTAGTTGTGTTTTGTAATCCTAGGATTGAAGACTAGTGTGCTTCGGGTTTGAGCATGAGGTTTTTGGGGGGTTTTCTAAGAAGGAGGGTGATGAGGGGAGCATATAAAAAAGGTGAAAAATATGCTACGGTTAGTAAACATATGCACGAATATCGAAAACTAAAAATTGATACCAACTAATGCAGAGAAATGTGTAGAAATAGGGATAAACATGTTAGGTTCGTTAAATTCTTGTTCATCAAAAGCTATAGAACTCATCTGGGGCGAAGTTCTTAAATCAAAATATATAGGAAAAATACTACAAACTCTAATTGACTTATCCTAATACTAAAATTAAGAGGATACAAAAAATTACAAAAAATAAAAAATTCAAGTTAAACTCAAATTTGGATACTAGATACTTAAAGAAATATTCTAAAACATATGACAACTAAAATAGAAATTTCTAGACAAAGTTATTACTAAAACAAAAATTTTTTAAAAATAAAAAAAATATAAAATTGAAACCCTAAACAATGAAATTTGGGTAAAATAAGGTGGAGTACATAGTTTACTCTAGATTTTGATTTTCGCTATGTTTCCAATCAAATCACTAAAGTTCACGCGATTCTGAGATGTAATTTTCGTTCTACATCAAAGAGTGGTCCAACTCTTAAATAACTTTGACTGGTTCGCACATGAAGATGGCTGGAGGTTAAAGATGGCGTAAGCATAAAATTTTTTTCGTTTTTCATTAAAGAGTGGTCCAATTCTTAAATAGTTTTGACTGGTTCGCACATGAAAGATGGCTGGAGGTTAGAGGTGGCGTAAGTGTAGAAAATATTTAGTATTACGGGATGCGATGTCATTATACTGAGTGATATCGTCATCAACCGATAAAATCATACAAACGATAGGGTCTTGTTCTAATTACCTAAAACTAAGAAGCGAAGTAAAATATTTTGTTTTGTTCACCGTTGTATTAAATATTTTCTCTCGTGGTGTCACCAATGATGTCATATTTGCTAGAAAGTTTGCATAAAAACGCATTATGTAATTTTTATTAACACAAATAAATTATGCTTTTAGAATAAATTTAATTATAACATAATAAAATATAATTTTGTGAATAATAAAATACGCAAAACAAAAAAGTTAGCTTATAAGAATTGAAATGTGAGATGTCACTGGTTTAAAGTATTTGTATTTTTCTATAAGAAGGTATAATCGGACATTAACTATTTCAAAATTCAACCCAATTACTCACGGTTTATTTTCTTGAAAGTCATGTCTATTAAGAAAATAATGAACCAATGCAGCCGTAATTGTCCAAAAAATACAATAAAAAAGATATAAAGACGGTTGGTAGAAAATAGTAGAATAAGTCTTTGTATATCACTTTTGTATATATATCTAACTATAACTAGTATGAGCCTTACATAGGCTTAAGAAACTAGCCCCTATGGTTTTTGAAATCCCCAATAATAGCTAATAAAAATTGTAACGATCTAACCACAAAACCAGTAATAAACTTTTATAATAAACATTATAATCGGATGTTATTTGATTGTAGTTGTATGAATATGACAAGAAAGAAAGTCCAAGGGAAATTATCTTTTAGGTTGGCAGTGAAAAATTATTACGTTGTGTCTAGATTAAAAATTTAGTTAGAAAAAAAATATAAAATTATAACATATATTTAGTTGATAAAAAAAATGTAAAAACAAATTAGTAAAAATTTAAAATTTTTTATTTTTAATAAATTCAAATTTCAAACAATCGCAGAAGTGCGTGGTTTGTCGTCCACGCAATTTTCTTTGTTCCTGTTTTACTTTTGGGTCTATGTAGATTGTGACTTGTTTTTTACTTTTCTGATGCATCCAAAGATGAAAAGATAGTTTGTTTTGTACTACCCTACTTGCGGACGTCTCCAAATAAGTCAATTACGGATTCCGTGTCACATTCACAGCCCTTAACCAGATTGGGGTTGTGATAATGCATTTTTCTTTATTTTTTTAAACTATTTATTGGAAATAATTAAATCAAGAGAAATATATCAAAAAATATATATATACTTATCTTAGTTTGTTTTGTACTACCCTGCTTGCGGACGTCTCCAAATAAGTCAAATTATGGATTCCGTGTCACGTTCACAGCCCTTAACGAGATTGGGGCTGTGATAATGTATTTTTCTTTATTTTTGTTATAATTTATTGAAAATAATTAAATCATAAAAAATATATCAAAATAGATACATAATTATCTTTATGAGAAAGTCCAATAATCAACCTCGATTACCAAATTATTAAAATAATTAGCCAAATACTAGTGAATCACATGGGTATTTAATGGTTAAGTATATTAAACTTTTTTCTAATGACTGCCATATCTACTAAATAGGGAATAACTTTACTACTTGAACTGATCACAATTACTGTTTAATATAATGATCGTGACTGCTAAATATGACCACCGAAGCTAATTATGAGTCATATTTAGGATAATTGAGCTCACATTAATAGTAATTATAGATCTCATTTGTGATAACTGTTTTTTGTCAAGTAAAATCCATTTTTGGCAGATATGCAAAGGCTTGCAGCCCACGATATTGATCACAAGGTGATGAATGCTATGCAATTAAAAAATTACAAGTGAAGTGGTTGAATGAGATCCATTTATTTTTAAACGAAATATCAATAATAATAGCTTTTAATTACAAAAATATTATTGTCACATTATTATAGTTGGATTTTTTGTATGAAATTTTTGTTGAAAAGTAAAAATAAAAAGAGGTAAACTAGACTGCTTGGAAGCCCACCCTTGTCGAAGAGTCATCATTAGGTAGCTCACTATGGATGAATGAAATTGTTCTTTTTACATTCTTCATTCACACTATGTATTTAAGTTTTTCATTTCACATTCTCCATTCGCACTATGTATTCACACTTAGCTTGTACATATAAATAGAGAGTGCTATTTGTGACGTTGTATCAATTCAAGAAGAAGAAGGAGGAGAAGTGAGTTAGAGAGAGAAATAAAGAGGGAGAGTTCTCTTTAAAATTTAGAGTTGAATAAAAAAATGATTCTTGGTTGTGTTTTTATACCTTTGAGTGTTTATAATTCAATCACCACAAGTGGTAGAACTTTTTCTTCCGCCCAACAATGGTATCAGAGTCAAGGAAAAGTATGCTCTGTGGTTGCCCTTCGAGGGATCTTCCACATCAGAACTCCTAAGGTTCTTTTCCTCTTCTTCAACCGCCACTCCGGCCATCCTCTGGCTGGCTCTCCATCTAATTTTCGGCGACCTTCCAAATTCAAACTTGAAAGTACTGTTTGAGATATTCAAAACCAAATGGCAAACGAGACTACACAGGCGCTCATCCCAAAGCTCACAAAGGAGAACTACGACAACTGGTGCATCCAAATGAAAGCTCTACTAGGGGCTCAAGATATCATGGATATCGTGGAATATGGGTATGAGGAAGCCCAATCCAAAGAAGCCGAGGCATCCATGTCGGATGCTTAGAGAACAATCCTCCATGCCAACCAAAAGAAGGACTGCAAGGCCAAGTCCATCATCTACTAGGGCCTTGATGAGGCCATTTTCGAAATCATTGCCTCTGCTAAGACGTCCAAAGAATTCTAGGAGACTCTCCACTGAACATACAAAGGTGCTGACAAAGTGAAGAGGATTCGCCTCCAAACCCTACGCGATGAATTCGAATCCCTACAAATGAAGTCTGTTGAGTCTATTGCCGAGTACTATACTTGTGTAATGGTAGTTGCGAACCAGTTGAGGAAGAATGGAGAGATTCTCGCAGACATGAGAATATATGAGAAAATTTTGCGATCTTTGAATTCAAAATTTGACTATATAGCCGTTACTCTAGCAGAAACCAAATATCTAAAGACCATGTCAGTAGAAGAGCTTGTGAGTTCGCTACAAGCCCACGAGTAGAAAGTCAACAGGAGAAGTAACGACAAAGCTTTGGAGCAAGCCCTATAGTCAAAACTATCTTTGACCGATGGGAGATATGAGCAAGGGGGGATCTCACACCGAGGACAAGGGCGAGGTCGAGGATCTCGCGGATCTAGATATTCTGAATCTAGAGGTGGAGGTAGAGGCAGACAAACATCCATTAGAGAAGGACGTGGACAATAGAACAATATCCCGAGAGGAAGAGGACGTGGAAGAAGACGCGGTTATAATAACCGTCAAACCATTGACAAGAGAAACATCGAGTGCCATAATTGCCATAAGTTTGGGCACTATAGCAATGAGTGTTGGTTAAGACCACCGACAGAGAAGGTTAGCGAGGAGGCTAATCTTGCACAAGCTGAACCAATTACCAGAGAATCGTTGATGTTGATGGCACACAGCTCAACCAAGGACCAAGATGTTGGTACCTTGACTCTAGAGCCAGCAACCACATGACTGGCAAAAAGAACATGTTCACTAAACTTGATGAGAAAGTTCAAGGAGAGATATCATTCAGCGATCTCTCTAAAGGTTCAGTTCGAGGGAGAGGTGATGTTCTGATCAAGCGAAAGGGTGGAGATCATGCTTTTATCTCCAATGTCTACTATGTGCCAGATATGAAGATCAACATCTTAAGCCTAGGATAGCTCGTGGAGAAAGGTTATCAGATTAGCCTTAGAAACAAGCAGATGTTGATCTCAGACGCTCGAGGGAAGCTGGTCATTCGAGTCACTATGGTGAAAAATCGGATGTTCTCTCTCACCATCCATCACGACACACCAAAGTGTCTGAGTGTAGTCATTAACAATAAAGATTGGCTATGGCATCTGAGGTATGGACACCTAAATTTTGAAAGCTTGAAGCAGTTGGGAAGTAAGAAGATGGTGTACGGGTTACCCAACATTTACCATCCGAATTAGATATGCGAGAGCTATGTTCTAAGCAAGCAACATAGAAATAGCTTTGGAAAGCAAGTTGATTGGAGATCTACCACGCCTCTCCAGCTAGTGCACACAATCGTATGTGGTCCTTTAAAACTAGTTTCAAATGGATAGAATTGATACTTCCTCACCTTCACCGATGACTATAGCAGGAAGATTTGGATTTACTTCCTGAAAAGGAAGTCGAAGGCGTTCGACAGATTCAAAGAGTTCAAAGCTCTTACGGAGAAGCAGAGTGGCTACAATATCAAGTCACTCCGATCAAATCAAGGAGGAGAGTATACGCTAGAAGCTTTCCAGGAATTCCTTAGACAACAAGGAATTCAAAATCAATTCACACCAATCCCCAACTGAACGGTGTAGTTGAGAGAAAGAACCGCACCATCCTTAACATGGCTATAAGCATGTTGAAGGATAAAAATATACCCAAAAGATTCTGGGCAGAAACGGTGTTGTGTGCGGTCTATTTGCTCAATAGGTGGCCTACCAAGAGTCTTACTACAAAGACACCACACGAAGCTTGGAGCACTCATAAATCTAGCGTGAGTCATCTTAGAGTGTTTGGCTCTATAGCCTACACCAAGATCCCAGAGGCAAAAAGAAAAAAGTTAGACGACAAAGGAGAGAAGTGTATCTTTATTGGATACGACGATAGAACGTTGGGATATCGTTTGTATAATCTCACCAGCAAGAAAGTTATTTTTAAAGAAAATGAATCTTAGAATTGGAACCAGACTGAAGCTACCAGAGATGTAAACACTTGAGGAAGAAGAACCTGCACAAACAAGAGAAGTGGCTATCGAGCCATAAGTACCTACAGATCAGCAGACATCTCCATATGGTTTCCACTCACGACGGAGAAATGAAGCTCCATCACCAATCGAGAGTGAACTTTCAGACATGAGGCCTAGAGGAGCTCGTACCTTAGCTGATTTGTATAAAAATATAGAACTGATAGAAGAGTATGTCACTCTATACTGTCTGCTACTTACCAGTGATCCAGTTAGTTTTGCGGAAGCTAATGAAGAAGACAAATAGAGAAGAGCAATGGATAAGGAGATTTAATCCATTGAGAAGAACAGAACTTGGGAGTTGACTATTATCCCAAAAGGCCAAAAGACCATTGGTGTGAAATGGGTCTACAAGACCAAGAGGAATGCCCAAGGAGAAGTCTAGAGATACAAGGTGAGACTTGTCACCGAAGGCTACAAGTAGAAGGAAGGGATCGATTATGGTGAAGTTTTTGCCCCAGTTGCCCGACTTGAGACCATCTAATTGTTGATTTCAGTAGCTGCACAAAATAGATGGAAGATTTACCAGCTAGATGTGAAATCTGCATTTGTAAATGACTTTCTTGAAGAAGAGATCTATATTTATCAGTCACTTCGATACGTGAAGAAAGGCTAAGAAGATAGAGTGTAAAAGTTGAAGAAGGCACTCTATGGCTTAAAGCAAGCTCCCCGTGCCTGGAATATGAGGATCGATGATTATTTCCAGACGAATGGTTTTAAGAAGTGTCCATATGAGCATGCCCCATATATGAAGATGAAGATAGACAATAGCATGCTGATTGCTTACCTATGTGTTGATGATTTGATCTTCACTGGCAATAATCTAGCAATATTTGATGCTTTCAAGAGGAGCATGGTTAAAGAATTCGACATGACAGATATAGGCCAAATGACTCATTTCCTTAACATAGAAGTTGTGTAAAGTGAGAAGGGAATCTTCATCTCCAAAATAACTATGCAAAAGAGATCCTGAAGAAGTTTGGGATGGAAAACTACAACTCTATGACAACTCTGGTTGAAATAGGATTGGAGTTGAGAAAAAACGAACAAGGAGATGTTGATCCTACCTATTTCAAGAGCCTTGTTAGAAGCTTGAGGTACTTGACTTGTACTAGACCGGATATACTCTATGGAGTTAGACTAGTTAGTAGGTATATGAAGACTCCTGACTAATCCCATTTGAATGCAGCAAAGAGGATACTCTGCTATGTCAAGGGTACCATCAGTGATGGTATGTTATATTCATCAACTAGAGATTACAGACTTATTGGCTATTCAAATAGCGATTGGGGGAGAGATTTGGATGAAAGAAAGAGCACGACTGGATTCACATACTTTATAGGAGATACATCGTTTACATGGTCATCAAAGAAGCAATCCATCGTAACGCTATCATCATGCGAAGCTGAGTATGTTGCTGCCATCTTAGATGTTTGTCATGGGATCTAGATCAGAAATATTTTGAAGTACTTGGGATTTCCACAAGATGATCCCACAGAGGTCTACATCAACAATTGATCAGCTATTACCCTTGCGAAGAATCCAGTCTTTCACGAGAGAAGCAAGCATATTGATACTCAGTATCATTTCATCAAGGAGCATGTCAAGAACAAGGAAGTGAAATTAATTTCTTATAGGACTTATGATCAGATAGCTGATATTTTCACAAAGCCACTCAAGCATAATAACTTTGCAAGATTGAAGACGATACTCGGAATGACAAAGGCAGGAGAGTCAAGTTTAAGGAAGGATGTTGAAAAGTAAAAATAAAAAGAGGTAAACTTGACCACCTAGAAGCCCACCCTTGTTGAAGAGTCATTATTAGGTAGCTCACCATGGATGAATGAAGTTGCTCTTTTCATATTCTTCATTCATACTATGTATTCAAGTTGTTTGTTTTACATTCTCCATTCACACTATGTATTCACACTTGACTTGTATCTATAAATAGAGTGTCATTTGTGGCATTGTATCAATTCAAAAAGAAGGAGGAGAAATGAGTTAGAGAGAGAAATAAATGAGAGTTCTCTCTAAATTTAGAGTTGAATAAAAGAGTAATTCTTGATTGTGTTTTACACCTTTGAGTATTTATAATTCAATCACCACAAGTGGTAGAATCTTCTCTTTCACTCAACAATTTTTAGGAGAATTAGCATCTTCCTTCACTGAAAGACTGAAGATCATCATTAATGTCTTCTCATACTATAGGAGAGAACAAATCTACAGTTATCACAGACCCTACACAATGAAAACCACTCCCTCTTCAATGGCATGTCTTCAGCAAGATACAATGTATACATATATAATATACATACATATACGTATATGATGTTATATATAAAACTAGGATGTGCGTTACACAGTACAACAATACTAGAACATAATTTTCTCTCTCTAGCAAACTGCTCTTACCTCAAGGCTTTTGCACGCCGGCCAGATCCAAAAAATGGATAAGGAGCAATTGATCGAAGCTGCACGTGCAGGAAATGTTACAGTTCTGTACAAATTGCTTCAAGAAAACCCATTAATCTTCACTGACGCTGCACTTTCATCTCCTCACGAGTCAATTCTACACATCGCAACTAAAGCTGGCCAGCTCAATTTCGTGCGTGAGCTTATAAAACACAATTCTGAAGCAGCTAAAGAGCTAAACGAGGATGGGTTTCGGCCGATGGACATAGCTTCGGCGATGGGGAAGGTAGAGATAGTGAAGGAGCTTCTAATGGTTGGTTCTGAAATCTGTCGTCTCAAAGGCAAAGATAGAAGAACAGCTCTTCACTATGCCGCTGTCAAGGGGAGAGTTGAAGTCATAGATGAGTTGCTGTCGGCTTGCCCGGAGGCTATTGAAGATGTAACGGCTTGGTCGGAAACTGCGCTTCACCTCGCCGTGAAGAACTACCAGTTTGATGCTTTTGGCGCTTTGGTCAAGTGGCTTGAAAGGCTCAGCTTGGGACCTATCATAAATTGGGGCGATGGAGATGGAAATACCGTTTTGCACCTCGCAGCGGCTAGGAAGCAAGTTGAGGTAGGGTTAGAAAGTATTATCGAGATCTTAGTTTTTAAATATATATATTTTGAGTGGTTGATTTGATTTAGTTAGTAGTAGTACTGGAGATGATAAAACCTTTGTTAGTGTTTTTCTTTTTTTTTACTCTTCCACTACATCTTTACGTATTACGAAAGGAGAAATGCTACGTTATAAGAGGACCGAATCGAATAATTTTTTTTTATGTGAGTGAATCTTGCAATATGGGAGAAATTATAAAGTATTCTTGGACCCCGTAAATCTTATAGTGTGGGACCATGGACACATGGCCAACTAAAGACAATTTGAAGCTTGCAGTCACGATTTTAAATAAGAATTTTTATATTTTTAATATAATTATAATTTTTTTAAAAAGCAATTTATTTTATAAATTAGTTTTTTTTTAAATTTACTTAATCTTAAAGTTAACTGGTATGCTGCTTTAAGCCTTTTTTTCTCTCTTCTTTTTAACGACCATTTTTTGTATTTACCCCTGGTTTAAAAAAAGAAAGAGTAATTATACCTCACTCGTAATTTTAAAGGAAATTAGATAACCTCTTAAGGCAAAAAAATTAATAAATAAAATAAAAACACAATTCTCATATGATTTGAACTAATGTATACAAGTAAACACATAACTTGCGAGGTTTTGAAGCTTATGGTTGGGCCGATACATCCTGCAATTACGATGTTTTTCATATTTTTCTTATACCTCATGTGTCTCTTTGTTCATCTTGTTCTTCTTAAACACCAATGGAGTAAAATGTTCTTATAGTACATCTTTCTTATATATGTATATATATATATATGTATATATATGGATAAGTGCAGAGCATAGAATTACTGCTTGGTGAAAGCAATTCCATTAGTGGGACGGTGGAGGTGAATGCCACAAATCCAAAGGGTTTAACAGCAATGGATACATTGGACATAGTGATTGAGAGTCCCATCGACGTGAGACTCAGAGAAATTCTTCGACGCGCCGGGACTGTCGGGGGTGCTCAGGATGTTCGTGTAGTTATCCCCCCCGCAACGTCTCCTCAGCAAGATGGTGCAGCAAGAACCACACCAACGACGTCGTCCCAGGTTGATCAGCAGCAGAAGCTTCAATCAGAGGATTCGTTTGAATATTTCAAATTTAGGAAATCAAGAGATTCAGCAAGCAATGCACGTGATGCTCTACTGGTAGTGGCTGCACTGATTGCAACGGTCACATTCCAAGCAGGTGTGAACCCTCCAACTATTATCCTAGAAGCACGTCGTAACCAAACTTCAAGGTCTCATATGCTGTCGGCTCTATTCTCCTTCTCCAACACTTGGGGCCTCAGCACATCAATAAGCATGATACAGTGCCTAACTCGAGGTTTTCCTTTTCGAAGGGAGATTCTGGCGTCTATATATGCTTTGATGTTTACTTATGGTGTTTCAATTGCTGGTCTCATTACATTCACCATGCTGCCGCTCTTGGTAATTGCCTCCTTTCTACCAGTCCCCTTACGGTGGCTGCTACCGTCTGGAATAAAAGCTTAGAAGCGGCGGAGGAGACTTTCCGGTCATCCAGCAGAAACCGTGGTTGTTTGAATTTCTTGATCGCGCGTAACATATTTAGAAGCCAAGAAATACATGTATGTAAGAGAAGGATCATGAATGTATTAAAGTGTCATGTTAAGTGAATTATATATAGATATGTTGTGTGGTGTAATGGTGAAGTAGAGAAGAAAAATAAATATTATCTTTTGCTTCTCAAGTTCTGTCCCCAGGTGTTTGAGTTTATTAATCCGCCACAATTTCCAACTAAGTGATATTAGAGCATACCAGGCTTACTGTGGGCTTATGCATTGTTGGATTTTTTTAGAGAAATGAATGTCTAATTTGATGTATTTTTAATGATATTTGTAAATTATCAACCAAAAAAAGAGGAAAAAGAAGAGAAGAAAACCTACCAAAAATATTCTTCCTTTGTGTTTTGAAATGATGGGCTTTAATTCTCTAATTCAAATTAATTACTTGCATCCTCTGTTCCTTGTTTTGAACATGACAATGCACTCTTGAATGTAGTATATGAGCCGATAAGTTGTTACTGGGATTCATAACTAGTTGTAGTAATTTTTAATTGCAAAACGGAAGAGGTTATTTTTTCATAAAATTTGAAGAAAAGATACCACAAAACTGATGCAAAAATTAGAAGACATTATAATAGATATTATGTTTTAAAGTGGAAGGCTCACATTCTATCATATGATTATGCACAAAAATTCTGTGTAGAGTTTTTTGGTTGTATAGCATTACGATTGGAAATTAGCATTGGATTTCCTATGACTTAGCTGAAAGAGTGAAGGTCAGAATATACAAATGTTGAGTAATCAGCGGAGGAGTTGTGGTTATGAATGAAATGTCACTCAAACCCGGAGTTAGTTGGTTCTTCTCAAAATGTGTAAGGCACCACAATTAATTGACTGAACATCTAGGGGTAAAGCATTGCTTCCGTGCAACCCGTGAGAGCGGTACCAAATTCAGGCAAACTCTGGATGTAGATATATTTTCAAAATAACAGGAGTCAAGGTCGGCCAATGAGATGATGAGGGATAAGTTTCATCGTCGAGAGAGAAACAACTCGGATCACCAGTTAAGCCCCCTAAATGACAACTCAATTAAAAAGGAGGTAGGGGTGCAGAGACAGCTAGGCAGTTTGCCCAGAAGCAATCACTCTTGAAAGAGTGCGTAATAGCTCATTGATCAAGTGCTCTTGTGTTGAAGATAAATGACGCTAAGTGATTTCTGCTGAAACTACTAAGTGATCTCTGCCGAAACTATGGCATGTAACAATATCTCAATAGGGGAGAGTTTCACCTTAAAAGGATGAATCTGTGCAAGGACTGTTTGACGATCCGAAGCGAGAATGTCAGCTTGGGCTTAAGTAATCCAAACATTGGTGAGAATCGAAAACTTAATGATTCCTCCGCAAGATTCATCCATAAAGGATGAGTCATGGCCTAAGATAAGGCCAAAAGGCGTACTCAACGGACAATAGATGAATATTCTTATACTACCTCTTGTCGGTCTCGAGGGACGCAGGAGGCTAGGTTAGCTAGTTCAAGGACGTAACTTAAGTTTTGCAATGGAAAATAGGAATGTTTGTTCAATTCTCTTCAGAAAAGCGTCTTCCATGGCATGCCTAGCCCATACTAGCTATTTGTATTTGTATTCACATATTTTGTGCTAAGGTGGTGTTCCATGGCATTGTTTGTTTCATTTGTATGTTTTTTTAATTTCTTCATCTTCGTGGTTGCACTCAATTTTGTTAATTTTTTTTAAAACAATTCAATGAAATTTGTGTTTCATACAATTCACGTGACCACAAAATTAAAGGAACTTCATATTCCTGTTTGAGATAGAACATGTTAAAGTTGCTTTTTTCGATTAGCAACATGCGTATTTGGAGATAATATTTCCCCCTTTGTCGCTGTTTAATGTGTTACACTACAAGAATATGTTCCACGAATAATAGCGAGCATGGCATTGGTATCGTTTTACATTTACAGAAAACGCCACTATACCAAAAGAACGCCACAAAAGATGTATCATTTTTATAGATAAAATAGATAACACAGTTTTAAAGTATAGTTTGACCAGCTAATTTACAGAGTAGGGTTGGAAATTCTCTAATAATGATTGTATGTGCCACATTTCCAACTACTTAATCAGATTAGTATTGCCTTAATGGAATCCAGCTTTTAAATTTAAAAAATTTATAAGTGATACAATCTGGTTGTATTCTAAATATTCAAAAATCTATAAAGGTAAAGCAAAAATTTAAAACTTTAGGAGAGCCGGTACACTATATTATATTCTATATATTCAAAACTTTAAAAGGTATAAAACAAAATTTCAAAACTTTGGGGGTGCAACTATCGTGTGCCAGAGGGTAGTTGCCTCCTCTCAAAGTTTGAAAAATTATATTTTTACTGATAGTTTTACAAATAATTCTCAATTTGTCTCTAAAAAATTTATAAAAGCGCCTTAAAATTTAAAAAATTTCATTTTTATCTATAATTTTATAAAGGACAAGATTTCTTCCAACTAAGGTTGATTCCTCCTACCATGTATGTACATGATAGTACATTAAGCTGCTACGTATTAAAAATGTGTCTTTAATTTACTTAAATTTCAAGCACTATTGGGATTATTATATCGATCTATAAAAGATATTCAAACTAAAAAGAAAAAATATTTATATCTTTTTATAAATATTTATGCTACTACATACTCAAGGCTAGAGGAATTCCTACAACCCAAATTGAAGAAAATTCATATCTTGTTATAAATATTTGTAACAATTTAAAATTTAAAATATTTACCTTGTTCTCCATCAACACAAATTCTGAGTTTGCCATAGACTATAAGTAAACTCAAATTCAAATCTCAGTGATCAAAGTATCTAAATTGATTAATGGGATGTTAATTAGGGTCCGTTTGGTATAATTTTTTAAGTTATATTTTTTTTTAATTTAGCTTTGCTTGTTTATAAGCAAAAAAATCTAATTTTTTTTTTATATATTTTTTGCTTTTATAAGCTAAGATAAGCAACTAAAAAAAAAAATCACAAAAATGCTAAAAAAAAATATACCTAACGGACCCTTGCTGATATGGATGTGGCACAAAAGAAAGTTCACCATAACCTTTTTTGTTTTTTTAACTCCGGCAATTGAAAATTCCCTGGTTGGTTATTCATGCCCACATTTGTTGCCCTTTGTTTTACTCGTGGGACATACTCCACGCCTACGTACCTACAAGACTGTGAAATTGGTTGTGTCGCCCTCATTGGATCTAATAAATTGATTAATCGGATGCTAATCATATGAATATGACAAGAAAGAAAGTTCAATAAAAATTTTCTTCTGGCAGTAGAAATCTCCTTAAGTGCATGGTTGCTCATGCACCCATTTTTCCTTTTCTTCTTTTACTTTATGTGTCTCCTTTGGTAGGATTTTTTATTTTTTATTTTTAGCAGAGAGGTGTTTGGTACGATTGTTCTTTTTTACATTTTGTTTCTTGACTTTTTTAACTAAAAAAATAAAAAAAAAGTCAAGAAGCAAAAAACAAATTTTCACTAACTTTTTTTTTTTGCTATGCTTATTTTTAAGCCGTTTTTTTTTTGTACATAAAATCTCACTAAATAAAATCACTCCAGCTTCGATGGCATGTCTTTAGTGAGTTTTTTGCTAAAATAATACTTTTTTAAAAAATAATTCCCATTGTAATACTCTCTCAAAAATTATTCTCTATATAATACTTTTCTTGCCACATATGTTGCTAAGATAGGAATTGGATGCCATGTTGGATTTTAGGGTTTTTAAGTTTTCACAAGCCATTACACACTATTCATCCAAACAGTCTCTCCCTCCCGGACCTTCCTCACATGGAAACCAGATCTGGAGTGGCTAGAAAATACAGCAACATGGTTTCCATTACCAATGTTGATGTATATATATGTGTATATGGCCTGGGGGTAGTTTATTCTTTTCTTCTTTCTAGAGTTAGCCTATATATATGGTGTTTCTATTCATGGTAGATATACAGCTTTTATATATACAAGTCTATCTTTTTTTCTCTTTGTCTTTTCCTCTTTGTCTCTTTCTCTATCTTCAACAATATATATATATATATTATATATTTTTTCATCATTCTAACATGAAATCAGAGCCATGGTTGACTGCCTCTGAGTTCCTTCTTTTTCTGTGTCTGTTTCACTGATTTTTTTTTTAATTTCTGTCCAATTTCGATCTATTTTTGTGAGTACCGAACACTGACAGTCCTCAAAACTAAATTTCAAAACCACCATCTGATTCCCCATGCAATTCTCATCCTAGAATCATAAAAATCCAACACAGAAGCCCGTTCACGTGCCCCCACATGCCGGTCAAAGGGCAGCGCGTAAGATCCACTCGCGGCAGACCAGACATGCGCCAGCACGCACCAAAAGGAGCGTCAGGCACTGCTCACGCGCCTCCACACACGCCACCACTCGCGGCCTGTGACGTCCACTGTGCGTCATCCCGCTGACGTCATCCTACTGACGTCATCAACCGTGTCATCCTCCTCCACGTCAGCGCCACCTCATCCGCCATGCCGGCCATCGGGACTCACATTTGCCACGTCATCCTGACACGTCAACGGTCCACATCACCCTGCCACCTCAGCTGCCACGTCACCATCAGGGCCGCTTCTGCCACGTAGTCTGCTGCGTCAGTTATGGTTCAACCGGTCTGTTTTGAACCGGTTCAAGTCTGCCTTCCTACATTATTTTGCTCGATTCACTTATTTTTTGGTTGCTGTTGGTGTAGATAAGACTAGTTCCTAGATAATTTTGGCCTTCTGAATCTGTTTGTGGCCTCGGTTTTGCCAAATTCTACACGAAATTTACTATTTTGATCATATTAGTCACTTTTCCGGCCGGTTCACTACTTTTCTTGGCTGTTTTGGTCCGGTTCATAGTGGTCCTTGGGTAATTTGGGCCTTCTGACTCTATTTCTGCATTTTTTTTTGGCTATTTCAGCTTCGTTACTACTATAGCTACTATCTTTTTGCACTCTTTTGTACTGGTTAGATTGTTTCTGCTTCTGGCTGTTCACTATGGATCGATCTGAGGTTTCCAGACCTATTGTTGTTACTCTAGAGGGTCTCAATTATATACCATGGTCTCAGGCGATGTCTAGTTTCTTCAAGGGAAGGAAACTTTGGCGTTATGGCACTGGAGATATTGAGTCACCAGTTAAGAGTGCTACTGAAACAGCTGTTGAGTATACTGGGCGTCTTGAGGAGTGGGATAGCAAGAATTATCAGATTATCACATGGTTTCGCAATACTTCTATTCCCTCTATTAGCCTACAGTTTGGGAGATTTGATACTGCTCATGCCATCTGGGACTTTCTGGCTACCAAATATACTATTGCTGATCTAGCTTATCAGTATCAGCTTCTGACTTCCCTATGTCGATTGAGACAGGACCCTGGACAGTCTATCAGTGCCTTCTTGCCTCGGATTTATTCTATATGGGACCAGTTGACTTTGTCCGAGCCTAAGTGGGTCAGTGCTGTTGATGCCGCTCTATTTGCCACCTATCGCGATTAGTAGCGTTTGATTCTGTTTCTCATGAGCCTTTCTGATGTATATGAGCTAGTTCGAGCTTCTCTTCTTCATCGCATTCCTCTTCCTACACTAAAGCAGGCTATCTCTAAGCTTTTGTCTGAGGAGACTCGTTTTAGCCGTGTTCTGACTTCTCATGTGGACACCGCACTTGCTGCTCCTAGTTCTCGAGCTCGTGGCTCCTCTGGTGGTTTTCGAGGTTCTTCAACCTCTGGTGGTTAGTCCTCTGGTTCAATTTCTCGCCATGAGGCATGCACTTTTTGTCATGCTACTGATCATAGCTTGCTTACCTGTTCTATTCGAGTTTGCAAGTATTGCCGACAGCGCGGTCCTGGCCATTATCGATCTGACTGTCCCAAGAACCCTACCCGCCGAGATATTCTTCCTCATTCCACTGCTACTACTGCTGATTGATGTCAGTGATTTTCCTGCCCTCGTTCAGCAGATTATGTCAGCTTCCGGTAAACCCTCTACTGCTTTTTCTACCCCCTCAGGTATATCCTCATGGTACTTTGACTCTGGATGTAGTAATCATATGACTTCTGATTTATCTGTCTTCTCTTCTAAATCCTCTGAGTCTTCATTTCCTATTATCTATACTATTAATGGCTCTTCTATGATTGTTGATCATGTTGGATATGTCTCCACCTCTATTCTGTCTCTTCCCCATACTTATTATATTCCTAAACTCGCTCTCAATCTTGTTTCTGTTAGCCAATTATGTGATCTTGGTCTTACTGTTCTTTTCTCCTCTACTGGTTGTGTTGTGCAGGATCTGCAGATGGGTTAGACTCTTGGGATAAGCCGTAGACATGGTCGACTATTCCAGCTTGTGCATCTTCACCTTCCTCTCTCCACTGCTGCCACCACTTCTGCATCTGCTTCGTCACCATCTTTCGGGATTTGGCATTCTCGTTTAGGTCATGTGTCATTAAGTCGGTTACATTTTCTTGTGTCTTAAGGTATCTTAGGTCCTATTCCTAATGAACACCTTGACTATCAGTCTTGTCAGCTTGCCAAGCAACCTGCTTTATCTTTTAATAAAAGTGCTTCTGTTTCTTCTGCTCCTTTTGATTTAGTTCATTCTAACATTTGGGGGCCTTCTCCCACTTCTACTATGGGAGGTTTCCAGTATTTTATTATTTTTGTGGATGATTTTTCTCGCTATACTTGGCTTTACCTCTTAAAGAATCGATCCCAATTCCAACAAACCTACTATGATTTTGCTCGTATGATCAAAACTCAGTTTTCTCGGGATATCAAAGTTTTTCGCTTAGACAATGCTCAAGACTACTGTGACACCTCCTTCCATACCTTTCTACGATCCCAAGGCACTCTTCCCCACCGTTCTTGCCTTGGTACCTCTCAACAGAATGGACGGGCAGAACGTAAATACCGTCATTTACTTGATACTACTCGTGCCCTCCTTCTTTCATCTAACTATCCTGAGATGTTTTGGGGGGAAGCTGCACTCACTGCTACTTACACTATTAATCGAGTACCATCAGCCCTTCTTAATAACCTCACACCATACGAGCGTCTCTATGGTACTCCTCCTGATTACCATTCTCTTCTTGTCTTTGGTTGTGCCTATTTTGTCTTGTTACAGCCACATGAGCGCCCTAAACTGGAGCCTAGATCTCATCTGTGTTGCTTCTTGGGGTATGGGATTGAGCATAAAGGCTATTGTTGTTAGGATCCTCTGTCTCGCCGCTTTTGAGTCTCTCGTCATGTTGTCTTTTGGGAACATAAGATGTTTTCCTCTTTATCTTCTTTTTAGTTGTCCTCTTCTTCTACTCCTCCCTATCTTACTGATCCTTCTATTGAGCTTTTTCCTGACGATGTAAATGTTCCTGCTATAGTTCCAACTCCTGTTCCTACGGCTGTTGATGTTCCTGTTATCCCTGCTGAAGATGTTCCCCATGCTACGCCACCAGCTGCTGTCTATCCCGTGGAGTCCCCGTCTACTGATTCTGCTCCTCCGACTGCACCTTCGGTCCCTCTCTCTAGTGATCTTCTTGTTCGTCATTCCACTCGAGTAAGGGAAACTCCTTCTTATCTTTGAGATTATCATTGTTTTTTCACTGTTTTAGCTCAGTATGAGCCTCGTTCCTATCGTGAGAAAAGCACTAATCCTCTTTGGCAGCAAGTTATGACTGAGGAATTATAGGCACTTGATAAGACTCACACTTGGGACCTTGTTGATCTTCCTCCTGGCAAATCTGTTATTGGGTGTCGCTGGGTTTATAAGATCAAGTCTCGCTCTGATGGTACTGTGGAGCGTTACAAAGCCCGTCCGGTTACTAAGGGCTTTACTCAGGAGTATGGTATTGACTATGAGGAGACCTTCGCTCCTGTTGCCAGACTTACCTCTGTCAGGAGTCTTCTTGCTGTTGCTGCTGTTCGCAGTTGTCCCTTGTATCAGATGGATGTTAAGAACACATTTCTCAATGGTGATCTCACTGAGGAAGTTTATATGCAGCCCCCTCCAAGTTTCTCATCCTCTTCCAATCAGGTATGCCGGCTTCGTCGTGCTCTCTATGGTCTTAAGCAAGCGCCACATGCTTGGTATGCCAAGTTTAGTTCTACCATCAGTGATCTTGGTTTCTCTGCTAGTGCCTATGACTCTGCTCTTTTTATTCGTCAGTCTTCCCATGGTATTGCTCTTCTTCTTCTCTATATGGATGATATGACTCTTATCGGTGATGATGCTCATGGTATCTCTGCGCTCAAGGACTTTCTTCATCATCACTTTGAGATGAAAGACCTTAGTCCCTTGAGCTACTTCCTTGGCCTTGAGGTTTCATCTGACTCTACTGGCTATTCTCTTACTCAAGCTAAGTATGCCTCAGATCTTCTTACCCGTGCTGGGATTTCCGATAATAAGACTGCCTCTACTCCTCTGGAATCTAATGTTCGTCTTACTTCTCTTGATGGCGAACCATTATCTGATGCTACATTATATAGACAGCTCGTCGGCAGTCTTATTTATCTTACTATTACTCGTCCTGACATTGCTCATGCTGTCCATCTTGTCAGCCTATTCATGTCTGCATCTCGCTCCGCTCACTATCCTGCTGTTCTTCGCATCCTCCGATTTGTCAAAGGCACTCTGTTCCATGGTTTACATTTCTCCAGTCAGTCATCTCTTCAGTTTCATGCCTACTCTGATGCTGAGTGGGCTGGAGATCCTATGGATCGACGTTCTACCACTGGCTTCTGCTTCTTTCTAGGCGACTCTCTTATCTCTTGGCGTAGTAAGAAGCAGACCCTTGTTACTCGTTCTAGCACTGAGGCTGAGTACCGTGCTCTAGCTGACGCCACACAGGAACTCCTCTGGATTCGGCGGCTCCTTCAGGACATGGGCGTCCAACACTCTGGGGTTACTGTGCTTCATTGTGACAATCGCAGTGCCATACTGATTGCTCACAATGATGTCTTTCATGATCGTACCAAGCATATTGAGATTGATTGTCACTTCATTTGCCAGCATGTGGTTCGTGGTACGGTCCATCTTCTTCCTATTTCTTCTGCTGATCAGACCGTTGATATATTCACTAAGTCTCTTTTATTTGGTCGGTTTGACATTCTCGTCACCAAACTCAAATTGGTCTCTGTTAAATCTCCTTGAGTTTGAGAGGGGGGGGGGGGGGGAGGGGTGTGTTGATGTATATATATGATGTATGAAATGTTTTCTTGAACAAAATAATGATTAGCGTTGATGATTGCTCTTAAAAATCATTGTGGCAGGCTTGTGCCTTCAGTTGTGACAGAACAAAATCGACAGTTTTTATTTATTTGATGAAATGTTATCTGGAGCCCAATTCTGATAAATTTTGAAGCAGCAATTAAATTGTAAACTTGAAGGACCCATTTTTTGTGTCTGTTGCTGGAACTTGACCGTTGTGGCCGGAGGTTTGAGAATGGTGATCTGAAGTTGTTTTGGCCTTTGTGATCTTATTTAAAACTTTTGAGTTGCTATACTTGTGGCATTAGTCGTTACCTTTGTATGAGGGGGCGGAATCAAATAAAACTCTCCAGAGTAGTTGTTTTAGAACGTTACAAAAGAAAAATGAAAAACAAAAAAAATGAAAAAAAACCAATGTGACATTCACTTAGTTGTTTTAGAATGTTACAAAAGAAAAGCAAAAAATAAAAAAAAAGAAAAAAAACCGATGTGGCATTCGCTTTCTACTGTAGCAACATATGTAGCAAGAAAAGTATTATTTTAAAAATTATTTTTAAATGAATGTTAAATAAATAATTATTTTTACAAAGAGTATTATTTTAGCCAAAAACTCTTTTAAGTCTTTAGCTTTGAGGTTTGCTATTTGTTATTCTAGTGTTAGCTTAGCTCAGGTGGTATCACAATGAAACTACAACTAGACATGAACAATAGATACAAGTAATAGTTGAATTGAAGCATCAAAGCCCGTCATGTTAAAACAGAAAGGAAGAATTTTTTACCTAGGTAGGTTTTTACCCTTTTTATTTATTTATTGATTATTTGATAATTTCATAGTCTTTAAGAAAGTCTAACAACGCGTAAGCCATCACAGTAATCACAACATCATCCACTTCCAGAAGAGCGAAACTCAATATATACTTCCAAATCAAATGCCATGCACCGAATCACGTGCATCGATATCGGCTTCACACCGAGAGAGCCGGATTACCGGAATGTCGTCTCCGCCGCTCCAAAGCTTTCATCCCCAACGGCAGCAGCCACCGTAACGTGAACGGTAGAAAGCAGGCACATAGCATGAGGAGATACGTGGCGACTTGTTTTGCCGCGATCCCTCCGATTAAAAAGCCGTAAGTGAACATCAAAGAGTAGATAGACACCAAAAGCTCCCTTTGAAAGGGAAAACCTGCGGTGCGATAATGTATGATGCTTACCGACGCGCTAAGCCCCAAAGTGTTCGAGAAGGCAAATAAAAATGACTTAATTTCAGATCTTGAAGTTGTTTTGCCATTTGTTTCTAGGATAACCGTTGGTGGGTTCACACCTGCTTGGAATGTGACCGTTGCGATCAGTGCAGCCACTACTAGTAGCACATTACGTGCATCGTTTGGTGAATCTCTTGATGCATTAAATTTGAAGTATTCGAACCAATCTTTTGAGCGTTCTTCAGATTCAACCTCGAGCTCGGTTGGTATGGTTTTTGCAGCTTGTTGAGGAGAGGGTGCGGGAGGGATAACACGAAGATCGGGAGCCGCAAGAGCTCCGGCGAGTCGGAGAATTTCTCTGAGTTTCAGGCCGATGGGGCTTTCAATCACGATGTCCAATACATCCATTGGTGTTAAACCCTTTGGATTTGTGGCATTCACTTCCACAGACCCACTGATGGATTCGCTTTGACCAAGCAATAATTCTATGATCTGCATATATAAAAACAAAGATTTGCTGTAAGAAAATTTTACTCCATTGGTGTCTAAGAAGAAGAAGAACAAAAAGAAACCGAAGATACTGAAGAAAAAAAAACAAAAGAAGAAGGGTAAATGAAGAGCATTGTCAATAGAGATGGTAATGGACTAGAGCGGAGTAGAGTTTGAAATTTCTATCGTCACCTTCACAGGTACAAGCATGTCTCCATTCCCTCCACAGGTATAAGCATACCTCCATCTCTACCTCCACCTCCACCCTCATTCTTGCCTCCACCTCCACGTCTGCCTCCGCCTCCACCTTAGCCTTTGCCCATAGCCCGAACCCAAGCTCAAGCCCAAGTCCAAGTCTAAACTTTTCTTTTTTCTTTTTTATATTAGGAAAAATTAAGGTATAAAAAATATTAATAATATTTTGGAGTGCATATACATTAAAATAGTGTTATTATACTGTAAAAAAAAATTAAAGTTTAAAAGAATAAATTAAAAGTCATCTAACAAATAACATTAAAAAACTATTGAACATAAGTTGAACACCAATCAACACAAACTCTAATGATTGTATCACTAGCACATTAAACACTAGAATACACTTTAAACATAGTGAATGCATAATTTGATAAAAACATAAATACTTGTATGACTGCTACAACAATAAAAAAAAGCTAAAAGCAGCCTATATAAAAAATTAAAAAAAATGTTGAAGGCAAAGCGGCGCGAGGGAAAAATTTAGTCCATCTCCCTTTCTATTCCCGCATGAATTTTCATTTCGACTTTCATCATATTTTGTATCCTCCATCTCTGTCCCAAACGGGACGAATTCGGTTAGACCTCCACTTTTTCCAATTCCATTGCCATTTCGAATCATCAGTGATGGAACCAGAAATTTTATCTAGAGGGAACAATCATTAGTGAAAATCATTTTTTTTAAATCAACTATAAGACACTTGACTTATATATATATATAAAAGTATAATATATGAAAAATGTTATTTTTTAAAAAAATTTGTACAAAAAACTTCAATAGATTGATATAATTTATAATTAAAATTCTACATTATAAGTGTTTGCTCTAAAATAAAAGGCTTAGATTCAAGCATCTTTATAATACTCGAGTAGGCAGTGAAAACACTTCAGGAAGGGATTTATAGTGCTAAACGTACCTCAACTTGCTTCCTTGCAGCTGCGAGGTGCAAAACAGTGTTTCCATCACCATCTCCCAAATTAACGGCACGTCCCAACCTGAGCCTATCAATCCCGTTGACCAAGATGCGAAACACATCGAACTGGTAGTCCTTCACGGCAAGGTGAAGTGCAGTTACCGAGCAAGCCGTCACATCTTCAATAGCCTCCGGGCAGGAAGAGAGCAACACATCTATCACTTCAACTCTCCCCTTAACAACAGCATAGTGAAGAGCTGTTCTTCTATCTTTGCCTTGGAGATGACAGATTTCAGAACCAACCATTAGAAGCTCCTTTACTATCTCTACCTTCCCCATCGCTGAAGCTATGTCCATCGGCCGAAACCCATCCTTGTTTAGCTCTCTAGCTGCTTCAGAATTGTGTTTTATGAGCTCGTGTACGAAATCGAGCTGGCCAGCTTTGGTTGCGATGTGTAGAATAGACTCGTGAGGAGATGAAAGTATAACATCGGTGAAGATTAATGGGTTTTCTTGAAGCAATTTGTACAGAACTGCAACGTTTCCTGCACGAGCAGCTTCGATTAGCTGTTGGTTATCCATTTTTTTGGATCTTGCCGGCGTGCAAAAACCTTGAGGTAAGAAAGTAAGAGAAGTTTGATAGAGAGAGAGAATTATGTTTTGTAATATTGTTGTATTATGTAAGGCACATTCTATTTATATATACACATATGTGAGACGGAGTGATTTAAATTTTGGGGTAGTTTTTCCATAGTGTGAGAGTGACAAAATTGATGGTCTCCAATAACTCAGTCTTTCAGTCAACTCCGTGTGGTAGAGCCCTTCGCGTGTATTCGGTGGAGACGGTGGAGAGTCATTAGAGGAAAGTCCAATATTGTTGGGGATTTAGGGGCAAATGCACTTACAAAATCATGCAATACTCAAGTAATAACGGGGCATAAATACAACACTACGAATCTAAAATTTCTTCAGCAAAACATAAACTTCGAGCATGCATTTTACAATACAAAATAGAGCAGAAATTTTAGCAACAAAAGAAACTTATCTGGGCATAAATCTAGACATTTCTTTACTGAAAAATAGCAATTACAAAGGCTTCAACCCTCCTTCAAAATACACTTCGAACAACCCCTTACACAGCACTTTTCTTTTCTATTTTTCTGTCCGACCAACTGCTACAAAAGGAGAGCTTTGCGCTCTAATTTTCTGCTACACAAAACAGCCACTGTTGTGGCTTTTTGTTATATAGCCTATATAACATATAGGTACAAAATAACATAGATATTACAATATCCCCCAAAAAATATACATTAAAGTAATGCCCAAAATTGGGTTTACACTTTCAACATCCCCCCTTAAACCCAATTTTCAAAAATCTTCATTCCAAGCATAATCTTCAATCTCTTGAACGCCTCATGCCTCAAAAGTTTCGTGAATATATCGGCAATTTGATCAAATGATTTGCAATGAACTAGTTCCACTTCCATTTGTTTCACATGCTCCTAAATGAAATGATAACGAGTGTCAATGTGCTTACTTCTTTTATGAAACACCGGGTTCTTTGCCAAAGCAATTGTCGATCTATTATCAACAAATATCTCTGTGGGACTTTCTTGTGAAAATCCCAAATACTTTAACAAGTTTATCAACCATATGGCGTGACACATGGTTGAGTTAGCTGCCACATACTCCATTTCACAAGTAGACAAAGTAACAATGGCTTGCTTCTTAGAGGACCAAGTGAATGCTGCATTTCCCATAAAAAATATAAAACCCGATATACTCTTTCTTTCATCTAAATCTCTTCCCAATCACTATCGAAATACCCAATAAGTCTAAAATCATTAGAGCATGAATAAAACAAGCCATCATGAAGAGTACCTTTGATGTAACGAAGAATCCTCTTTGCAGCATTGAGATGTGAATGATCCGGTGCTTCCATGTGTCTACTAACTAATCCAACATCATAAAGTATGTCTGGCCTAGTGCAAGTGAGGTACCAGAGACTTCCAACTAAACTTTTGAAGTAAGTTGGATCCACATTGCTGCCATTAGTGCCCTTCATCAACTCTAATCCACTCTCCACGGGGGTGTTCACCGGATTACAAGACTCCATTCCATATCTTTTGAGTATCTCCTTTGCATAGGCACTTTGAGAGATGAAAATTCCATCTTCACTTTGCACAACTTCAATTCCAAAAAAGTGAGACATCAAACTAATATCCGTCATTTCAATTTCCCGGATCATACTCTTCTTGAATTCTTTGAACATATTAGGATTGTTTCCAGTGGTCATCAACATAAAGACACACAAACAACATACTTCCATTGGCATCCACTTTCACATACAATTCATGCTCATAAGGACATTTTTTCAAATCTATTTTCATGAAAATACTTGTCAATTCTAACATTCCATGCACGTGGAGCTTGCTTTAGCCCATCAAGAGCTTTTTTCAACTTGTACACCTTATCTTCATCTGTATCTTTGACATACCCCAGGGGTTGTTCCACATATATCTCTTCTTCAAGGAAGCCATTTAAAAAGGCAGATTTCACATGAAGTTGGTAAATCTTTCACTTATGTTGTGCGGCTAAAGAGATCATCAATCTAATACTCTCTAACCGAGCAACGGGAGCAAATACCTCTCCATAGTCAATTCTGGCTCTTTGCTTGTATAGCCTTTAGCCACCAATCTTGCCTTATATCTTTGCACTTCTCCACTTACATTCTTCTTTGTTTTGTACACCCATTTCACACCAATTGCCTTGTGGCCTTTTGGTAAGCTAGTGAGCTGCCATGTGTCATTCTTTTCTATTGCCTTGATGTCTTCATTCATAGCTTCCTTCCATTTCTCTTCTTGAATAGCTTCTTCAAAGCTAAGAGGATCACAATCCATGAAAAAACAGAATAAGTTTAGATTACCTTCATCAATTTCGGTGACTTCATAGATTTCCCGCAAGCTTCTTGTTTTTCTTGGTCCTTCACTTGAACTAGTCTCCGATGATGAAGATGATGGTAATGATGAAGCACTTCTATGAGATGAAGGGGACCCATGTGGAGGAGCTTGTGGCTGGAGGAGTATATAGCTCTCTTGCAACTTCTCTTGGCTCTTCTACAACTTCTTCTTCAAGTACAAGTTCAACATTCATGGAGGCTTCTTTTTCCTTTCCAATACCAAACTTCTTCTTCTTCAAAGATTACATCTCTACTCATGATCACCTTCTTTGTAATGGGGTTGTACAACTTGTAACCCATTGTTCTATCACCACAGCCAAGGAAAATGCATTTTTCACCTTTGTCATCAAGCTTTGTTCTTCTAGCTTCCAAAATTTTAGCATAAGCAATGCACCCAAATACTCTAAGATGAGCAACACTTGGCTTAAATGAACTCCAAGCTTCTTCTGGTGTCTTTAAGTGAACACTTTTGGTTGGACATCTATTTAGCAAGTAGACAGCACATGCAACAGCTTCAACCCAAAACTCCTTAGGTAATCTCTTTCCTTTCAACATGCTTCTAGCCATATCCAAGATAGTTCTATTATTCCTTTCAGCAACTCCATTTAATTGTGGTGTATAGGGTGGTGTAAATTGATGAATAATCCCATGCTCTTTGCAATAGTTTTCAAAGGCATTAGAAGTGTACTCACCACCTTGATCGGATCTCAATGTCTTGATGTAGTAGCCATTTTGCTTCTTAATAAGGGTCTTGAACTCTTTGAACACATCAAACACTTCAGATTTCTTCGTTAGAAAATACACTCAAATCTTTCAGCTATAGTCATCAATGAAAGTGAGAAAGTACCTATTCTTGCCATTTGACATAGGCTTCAAAGGGCTATAAACATCGGTGTGCACAAGCTCCAATGGCTTTGATGCTCTCCACTTCACTTCTTTTGAAAAACTCATTCTATGATGCTTGCCAAGAATGCACCCTTCACATACTTCATTAATATGATCAACATAAGGCAAACTTCTCACCATATTCTTACTTGACAATAGCTTCAAGCCTCCAAAGTTAAGATGCCCAAATCTCAAGTGCCACAACCAAGCTTTATCTTTGACAATAGCATTCAAGCATTTCATAGAGTGATGTTGGCTATTCAAAGGGAACATTATATTCTTGGACATTTTTACATTGGCAATTAAATTACCACAAGCATCTTTAATGGTTAGATAAAAATTTCTCATCACAATATCATAACCCTTGTCTAAAAGCTGCCCTAAACTCAAGATATTATTCTTCATCTCCGGAACACAATAAACATCAAAAATAAAATCATGATTTCCATTCTTGAGCTTGATTAGAATCTTACCTTTGCCTTTCTCCAGAATTTTGGAAGAGTCAGCAAATGTAACTTGGCCTTGCACCACCTCATCAAGTTCAACAAACATATGCTTCTTACCACACATGTGATTGCTTGCCCCGGTATCAAGAAATCATACATGGCTTTGATCTTCATTGAACCCATTATAAGCTAGCAACAAGGTAGGTCCATCATCATTGTTCTTTTTCTCCACATAATTCACTTGCTCACCAACTTCATTGCTTGATTTTGATCTATATTCATAGCTATAATGCCCAAAGTTGTGACAATTATAGCATTCCACATTCCTCTTGTCATACCCTTTTCGATTGAATGAACGGTTGTAATTGCATCCTTCTCTTCCTCTTGGAGCATAAGAATTTTGATTCCTTCCACCTCCACTTGTGTGTCTTCCACCTCTTCCTTTATTTGCATGACCTCTTCCATGGCCTTCATAATCTCTTCCATGATTTCCATAGCCTCTACCACGACCTTCATATCCCCTTCCTCTTCCTTTTTGAGATGTCCCCCCTTGCTCTTCTTTTCCTTCTTTCAAGGAAAGCTTGGATTGGAGAGCTTGCTCAAGAGAACTTGAAAATTTCTTATTTATCATTTGTTCATGAATTTCAAGTTTGGCCATCAATTGGTCAATGATCATGGTGTTAAGATCTTTTGACTCTTCAACGGCAACAACAACATGTTCAAACTTAGGACTTAGAGACCGTAGAATCTTCTCCATCACAATTACATTATCAAGCTTTTCACCAAGCCTTCTAATTTGATTCACAATGGCCAAGGTCTTTGTGAAGTAATCTGAAATGGACTCATTCTCATTCATATGTAATACTTCAAATTCACCCCTTAAAACTTGAAGCCACACTCTCACTGTTTTCTCAATGCCTCTATGGGAATTTCGAAGAATTTTCCATGCTTCTTTGGAGGTGGTGGCAGAGGAGATTTTCTCAAAGCCTGATTCATCAATTCCTTGGTAGAGTAGAAACAAAGCATTCTTGTCCTTCTTTCTAAACTCCCTTAACACAATCTTCTTATTTTCAGGTAATCTTTCTTCTTCTTCTTTTGAGGAGGGTTGTTCATACCCTTATTCAACTAAATCCCACAAATCTTGAGAGCCTAACAACACCTTCATTTGAATACTCCAATTTTCGTAGTTATCTTTCTCCAATCTAGGAAATTAAGGTTGAAAGAAGTTGTTCATGGCAGCCATCACATTCAAACCACAACAAACACAAATACAAGCTCTAGTTTCACCACAAACTCAATCAACAAACCCTATGCACTGATACCAGATTTTGTTGGGGATTTAAGGGCAAATGCACTTGTAAAATCATGTAATACTCAGGTAATAACATGACATAAACATAGTACTATGAATCTGAAATTTCTTTAGCAAAACATAAACTTCAAGCAGGCATTTTACAGCATAAAACAGAGCAAAAATTTCAGCAACAAAAGAAACTTATCTGGGGCATTAATCTAAACATTTCTTCACTGAAAAACAGCCATTACAAAGGCTTCAACCCTCCTTCAAAATACACTTTAAATAGCTCCTTACACAACACTTTTCTTCTCTATTTTTTTGTCCGACCAGCTGCTACAAAAGGAGAGCTTTGTGCTCTATTTTTCTGCTACACAAAACAGCCACTGTTATGGCTTTTTACACTCTATATAGCCTATATAACATATAGGTACAAAATAACATAGATATTACAATATATCCCCAAAAATATGCATTACAGTAATGCCCAAAATTGAGTTTACACTTTCAACAACTATGACTAACCCCTAGATTCCGTTCACCCAAGATACCAAAAGTCCAAAGAAATAATAAAACACACTAAATGTTACTCTTTAAGAAATTGATTTGAGGCTGAGCCCTTATATATAAATTTATAAGTAAAAGACTCCATACACTAATTAACTTTAACTATGGTTAAAATTAAAATAAATTTTTTAGTTAAACTTAAATTTGGATACCATATAAGCGTAAAGAAATATACTGAAAAAAATAGAAAAAATTAGAATAGTCTAGATCAAGTTATAACCAAAGTAAAAGTTTTTTCAGACAAAAAAAAAAAAAAAATGAACTTGAAGTGCTGAACAATGGGATTCGGGAAAAAACAATAGAATTTTATTGGTAAGTAATTTCGACCAAAACATGTCTGAATACCCCATCATTTAAGTCGGTATGCTTGTCCCTACTTTCGGATGTATAAAAAAAAAAAAAATATATATATATATATATAAGCTTGTCCGTTGACTTAAAATAAGAAAATAATGCTCTTTGTCATTGGAACAGGATAAAAATAATAAAAAATAAAGAAAAGAAAAGAACTTCCATGAGGTTTATTATTGGTCCTCACGTACTTTAAAGATTTGAGTTTTTTATTTTGCTTTTAATCTCTTCAGTTGAATATAAAATCAATTCCTGTTGAAGGTGTTATGAGAGAAATAAAGACTTTTGGAAAAAGAATCTTTTGGTTTGATAATTAATTTAGGGATAAAAGCTTTAAATTAAATTTGGTGGGTGCGGGTATGGACACGTGGGTGGACGGAGGTTTGTACTCATGGGGCGGGGATAAACCTCTAAAAAATTTCTTGCACAGGTATGGAGGCTAGGATGGAGGTGATATCTCCTGTCCCGCCCCAATTCACTATCATCCCTAATGATCATTGATCTAGTCAGGTTAGGCTTCTGTAGGGCCAGGCTAAATTCCTTCTAAACCTATACTAAAAATAATTCTCATTGGTCTTTAAATTAAATAACAAGTCCATCTAAAATAAAAAAATACATTAACACAAAAATCTCATTATATGTGTATATTGAATAGAAATGTATTAATTATATATTTCGGGTTACACAAGGCTTCAAATTAAATTTTCAAGTTCACTCATTAACATAATTGGGCTTAAAAAAGTTCTCTAAGTCCTATAAATAATGAGTGGACTTGGATGAATTTACCAAGCTATCAAACTCATGGCCACCTTAGTATAAATAAATACTATCAGTGAATGCGTGCTCTACAAGGGAATTTGAAAACGAAGAAGAAAAAAGAGAGTTGGAGGATAATGATCCAACACTAAAGAATAAATTTTAGTATGTGTTAGAAAATTTATTCGCATACGTGCATTGTAAAACTAAAAAATAGCCTAAGTCAAACAAGGTATTAGCAACAACAGAGTCAAAAAATTCATTAAGGGAACAACCAATAATGATACTTAAGAAATTATTTTTTTTAAAATCAACAATAGGACATTCAACTTCTTTATATATGTGTGTGTATAGTATATGCATAATCTTATAGATGTGACATATATAAACAAATGAGTCTTTAAAGAAAATTAACTATTTAAGAGGAAATTTATAAAGTCTAAGGAGGACAAATTAAAAAATATTTATAAAATTATAGGTAAAAATGAAATTCTTAAAAATTTTGAGGGGCTGTTTATAAAATTTTAAGGGACAAATTGCATTTGTAAAACCGTCTATAAAATAGAATTTTGAAAAATTTTGAGGGGCGTATGCTAGCTCCATCCCTAAGCGTTAGGGAAAAGTTAATTACTTCTCACTGTTGGATTCAAATATCAACAAACTCAATTTTATTAACAATTGGAAATCTAACACACATTCATTAGTATAACTTTCTTGCAATTGACCCATTTGGAGAGGTCTTAATTGGGGGTAATACAAAACAAGGTACAAACCCAATGAGAGGACATTGTTGGGAATACAAAAACACACATGATCAACTCGCACACGTCAAATAAAAATAATACACAAAATTTACTTGATTCAGCACAAAAGTTGTACCTATGTGATTTAATACTAATGTTTGAACCTTGAAGTAATTCTATTTTCCTAAAACAATCCTTGCTTCCCTGTTCATCTTAGTGTCCCGGGCCATGAAGTTATGCACGTTTGCCTATTCGCTCTTCGGTGTATTTTTATTTTTACCTCACATCTCTACAAGTCTCTCTTAAACTCTCAAAGCCAACTTTGGATACTCAAAGCCAACCCTATAATCCTTATTAATTCCCTAGTTATGGACAAATAATAGAAATCCTAGTTCCTATTTAATTAAAAAAAATCTTAGTTGTATTCAATTCCTTAAGTTGACCCACAACCTGACACAAATATTTGCACAAACTGAGACACGCACTTAATAGACATAAATAATTGAGTTTAGTTTTGATGCAATAACAGTATAAAATATTTTTATACAAGTAGAGTATCAGAGTATAGCACGTGTGTTTTAAAATTTAAGTAAAACATAAAGAAATAAGACTCATTGACACATATCGCATTTTAATGTTGTGCAAAAAAATTTTACATTGTCAGTATATCAAAACTAAACTCTAAACAATTTACGTCTTTTCCTGCATGGTAAGAGTGGAGTTTGCAGGCAATCTATGAAGGCCCAAAATTAAAAGAAAATACGTGCACAAGCAATCCCTTAAACTCTCTGTTCTGGCATATTCACATGATTAAGTGACATCAAATTAATTAATTTAGATAGCTTAATTGTTGAGGTTTGAATTTCAGTTCACTTAAAGCATCATCTTTGCCACCTTCTTATCAAGGTTAGGAGTAAATTAGAGAGGCCGGACCAGAAAATTCAAATAGAAAACAAATTCTAACTCTCATTCCAAATTTCCAATTCTTTTATTTTTATTTTAAAATTTTATCTGATAAACGGTCTTAGAGGCCAAGCATTAATGCCAACCCACCTGAAAATTGTCAGTAAATGTTCTGCTAGTTGTGGCTGCCCTGATTGCAGCGGTGACCTTCAAGCCGGTGTCTCCCCTCCAGTGGGCATTTGGCAAAATGACCATGATGGACACAAGGCAGGAAGGGCAATTTATGCCTACGGAAAAGAAGCCTTCTATGTGTGCTTGGTAGGATTGTAAACAAATTGAGTCCAGTGGAATAATGGGTTGTTCTAACATTATTTAAAAATCTTAGAGAGTTTAAAAAAATGTTTAAATTTAACTTGTTTAACTTTAGAGTCGATCTCAAACGAATTTTAGTTGAGTTGATCACAAGTTCAATTAGCTTAAATTTTTTAGTGCACTCATCGAGTTGAGTTCGAGCCAAGTTTAAAAAATTAATAAACTTTAAAATATATTCGTTGACAAAGCCATGTATTGACCAAAAGGGCCATGGCTTCCACGCACCCCCCCCCCCCAAAACAAAAAAACAAAAAATTCAAACAGCACCATTAGATGTAGTCAAAATTAAGTCAAAATTTATGTAACATAGTAAAGTGGCCCCCTTTTAATTTTGAAAAATATTGCATTTAGTATAGAATCAAGGCAAAACAAAAAAATTCCACAATGAAATGAAATTTTTTCTATACAATTTTATATATTGTGGCTCATTTTTGTTGCTTTTTGGGCTTATTTTTTTATTTATTTATGATCATTTTTAATTGTGGCCCAATTCCTATGCTTACTCATATCTAATTTCTGAGTTTTGGGATAAAATTTTGAGAGAAACACAGCTCGATTTTTGTTTGGAGTGTAAACCAATGTTGTAAAAAATGCTTTTGGTATATTAAATGTCGCTTGCATTATAGTTGATTTTTTTTTTTATAGAGTTGTTCTTAGTCCTCAAAAAGATGAATTCCTAACTTGGTCCCTGAATTTATTCAATTTTGACTTATTTACATAAATAGCCGATATTAAACAAGTTTTTAATAAGTTGAGCTCGAATACTTTGGTTTGTTTTACCACTCTAATTCTTGATCTCTAACAACTTGGCTCACTCAACATCCATCCTTCTCCTTAGCTCTCTCACATTTAGGTTTCCTTTCCATTTTGAAATATTGATTGCCACGGCTCCAATGATCGTGTCCTATGGATATATGCAGTTTTTGTTGTCTCATTGACCACACTACGTCATTATATTTTTATTTTGTGTTATTTCATTTAAATTGTGATACGTGTAAAATTTTTGACATAAAAAAATTTTAAATGTGTAAATCTAATGTACAACTTTGATAATGCTTATAATTTAAAAAATATATATTTTTTCTATGATGACATCACATGAATAAAATATCACATTACATAAATATAATGACATGGTGTGAATTTGACACTCGTGTGAGGTTTCAACATGTCTAGCTCGCAGCTGCAGTGCCTTTTGTCATAAGATGCTTGGTTAATACGTTCAAGAAGTTTTGGACAGGAATAAGCCTAACAGTATAGGCTGATATACATACAAATATCCATTTGGATGTATGTGGCTCTGAATTAGTAGATTTCTATTTATAATATTCAGATACACACAACTTTAGGAAGATAACGTACGTTCTATATATATACATCGTTTTTACTTTTTAAAACTAATTACACTTTATCTCCTTAAATTTTGAGAGAAAATTAAATAATCGATAAAAAAAAGTAAACACACAATCGCATGCACTTTAGACTCTTGTGCAAAATGAATGATAGCCACTGAAACTAATAGTGCTACCACACGTGGTAGATGGACTGAGTTATAGAAGATTCCTTCCCAGATGGATACTTGAAAAGACAACTTAACCCTCAGTAATGTTTTTTTGTTTGGTCCTTTCTTTACATTTGGTGGACCCACAAGGGGCAGGGGGGGGGGCTACGATCCCTACTAAATTTTGAAAAATTTTCTTGCACTTCAAGTCTTTTTGAGTATTTATGATAAAATAACTAAGTTGGCTCTCCCAAAACTCAAGTAATTTTATATTTTTTCTCTCCAAATTCAAGTAATTTTATCTTGTCCGTTTCAAATGTTCTCCTAACATTTTACTCATGTCAACATTTTTTATTTGGTCATGTAACTTTTCATAATTTGAATATATTTTGATTTTAGATTTATTCTTCTTCTTCACTCACCAATCTCCACATACTTTTAACTTTATATTAGTATTTATACCAATGACTACTATTATTGTCCATTCTATTTTGACATTTTTTATGCATGTGAAAGTAATATTAAACCTAACAGCCCTCTCTTTTTGAGAAAAATATATTAATATTTTATGTTGTAATAGTCTTTTTCTATTCTATAATGATTAATGTGATAATAGTTGGTATTAAATATTTGTAACGTAAAAAATTACTTTTTTGATAAAATTTGATATTTATATTATTGGTAAAATGACTTTATAAGAAAAAATGTAGTGTTTTTTAAACCTAGCAGCCCTCTCTTTCTGATCCATTATGATTTTTACTTTTTATTTTATTTTATTTTATATAGGTCTCCTACGATAAAGTTTAAATATAAATGGCATTAGTTGATAGTTATGATGTCAGTAATTTAATTAGTAAATACTCATACTATTCACATATAATACATGGATGTACGTATAAATAAAAAAAAACTTTTGTTTTCTGTACAGATCTCAAACTTAATAAAAAATATAAGTTTTTTTGAGTTGGATTGTGTAGTAGACGTGTTAAACGTTTTGCATATTATACTTTTGAAAAAAAAAACATTCGATTAAAAATTAGATATAATTTAATATAATTTTAACATATTATTAATTCTAGACTTAATATAATTATAATAGTACAATTATTGACCATTAAACTTATTCAACTTTATCTATTATAGAAAAACTTACATAACTAATGATGTGTATCTTTATTAGTATCTTGTTATATATTTTTGGGATACTTTTCCAACATTAGATATACTTAAATCATTAAACATATTTCTATATAGCTTCTCATCAATAATCAACATATTAAATTACATATTAAAATTGACAAATTAACCCATTCTTGTAGCAAGTATTGAAATAGTAAATTTTATTTATCTACTACTTTAATTTAACTGTCTATTAGTGTGTGTCAAAATAATTAGGCCCAACACAACATGTTGCCGACATCGGCTAGTAGAGGCCCAAACTCATTAATGCCCAGATGAAGACTCTAACAGTGGTAAATACAACTCAGATTCAACAAGGACCAAGTTGGTTTAGTATATGCGAGTCCAACCCCAAAAGAACTAAAACACTAAATAATATCCAAAAGTGATTGACTCCTATGAGGAGACAAAGTACAATTCCCTTTGGGATTATAGCATTCTGAAGTTTATAAATACCCCATACCACTAAGGTGCAAGGTACGCTCACTTGAGTTTTAGCTCTCAACATTTTATTTGATTTATTGTGATTAAGCTTGCTAACTTAATCATCGGAGTGCCTCCGGCCCAAAGAAGGTCGACACATTCTTATTGTTTTCTTCTCTTACAGATTGTTCATGCTATTCAAATTGGTTTGAAAGTTCAATCAGGCCTTTCTAAAATTCTCATCTACAATTTGTGTCGTTTGTGGGAAGATCTAAACAACGATGAGTACTAACTTTCTCAAAGGAGAAGTCAATCTCACCAACATGGAGCTAGAAGTCAGCCATAATGTTTATAGTCATAACGACACTTACCGGTCAAGTCATCAGGATGATTCAATACGAACTCTGGGAGGACATTTGAATAGATTAGAGATACAAGTCCCTGGAGGCAACCGGTGGATAAGATAGGAAGGTCTACAACAGGCTCTGTAGTATGTCAAAAATCTTAATCGTCGAGGAACTATTGTAAAAACTTAAATCCATCACTCTCCAGTGGACGTGTACCCAACAATTATCGACCTGTGCAGTCGAGCGGGAACTCTGGCAAAGGGACAAAGAGATCGCCCACCTCAGGTCAACAGTTGAAGCTATGAGGGAGGCGATTGTTAGAAGAGATGGACGAGTACCAGACTAATCCCTAGATCGGCATGGAAAGAGGAGGGCGAATTCAAGAAACATGAGCCCCCTTGTCACACATTTGACTGAGACTTATGCTCCCAATACTGGGCATTATAAGAATCGACGAGAAGATCGACAGCGTCGAAGAAATTAGACACCAGCTAGAGACCAGGCAAGGCCTGATCTAGAGCAGCAGGATTGGGACAAGTGGTTGAATGAGCGGTTAGATAACAAGGAGAAGCACCATAAGGGACGAACAGCCCAGAATATTGCTATAAGGGCCCTCGAGCAGATTGCCTCCACCCTTTTTATAGAAGAGATTGAGGCCCGTTGACCTCCCAGGAAATTCACCCTACCAAAATTTACTCCTTATGATGGGAAGATAGATCCTATTACCTATGTTCTATACTACAAACATATGATAGCACTATAGAGTGAGGACGAGTCCCTTATTAACCTAGTATTTCCATCAAGCCTAAGAGAGGTGGCCCTACGATGATTCAACAAGCTGTCGTCTAGATCAGTTTCAAACTAAAGACAACTTGCTGAGCTATTTACCAACCGATTCATAGCAAACCGCAAGTAGCCTAAGGAGGTGGATTACTTACTGACCTTACAGAAGAAGGATGGGAAGGGATTATGAGTGTATGCAAGGCGTTACTAAGAGGCTTACAACGAAATCGACAATTGCAATGAGTAGTTGACTATTGCACAGTTCAAGATCGGCCTACTCAAGGAACATCGGCTGAGGCAATCTCTCATAAAAAAAAAAAAAACCTAGTCACCCAGATATAAGACCTAATGCTATGAATTGAATAGTTTGCACGGGTGGAGGAAGATATTGCTCAGCCGATATAGGAAAAGATTGGCACAAAAATTGAAAAGAAAGATAGGCGTGAAAACAAGAAGCCCAGACATGAGGTGAATAGTAATAATCGGGACAAAAATACCCGATTTACAAGATTCTGCCTCAAATATGGGATAAGCCCTTCTTCAAGTGGCCCCCAAAGTTGGGAAGAGACCCTACTGCTCAAGACCAGAAGAAGTTTTGCTCTTACTATAGGGAAAAGGAGCATTAAACAAAAAACTGCCAAAATCTCAAGAATCAGTTGGAGGAATTGGCAAAGGCTGTTCATCTTGACTAGTACATTGACCGAGATAAGACAAAATGGGAGAATGAGCAAACAAAGTAGGAAACCATCCCCCAGAAGGAAGCCAGAACAGAACCAGCCTGGGTAATTAATATCCTCAAGGGGTTGGCAGAATTGGCAGCAGTTGATTCTTATAAATACCAAGTTGAGATCTAGAAGGCTGCACATTTCAATGAGGTAATGCTGTTGGAACTTCCAAACAAAAAGGCTAAGGTTGACAATAATGCTTAGGCCTTAAAATTCACTAATGATGACTTAGTTGGAGTACAACTGCCCCATAATGACGCGCTAGTCATAACACTACGATTGGGGAATTGCAATGTGAAAATGGTACTGGTTGATCATGGAAGCTCCTCCAAAGTCATGTATTATGACCTTTTCAGAAAACTGGGATTAAAGGATTTCGATCTCCAACCATCTTTGAACCCTTTAATCAGATTTAGCTCGAACCCGGTCTGGTCGTTAGGAAAAGTAACGATCTTAGTTACTACGGGAGGGATCACTATCCAAACAGAGTTCCTTTTGGTCAATGTGTCCTCCCCCTACAACGCGATCATAGGTCGGATATGGTTACACCTTATAAAGGCCATATCGTCTTCCTACCACTAGCTAATCCGTTTTTTAACCCCAGGAGGAGTAGGAGAGATAAGAGGAGACCAAGTGACAACTAAACAATGCTTCTTGACAACATGCACCACGATTGTAAAGGTGAGTAAGGTTCAAATGATGGGGCTCCATGAGGATATGCCCACAATCGACGATGTCGGGCTATTACCAGAAAACAAGGCTGTTGAGGACGTAACAAAGTTTATATAGATCAACATAACGAGGAGAAGTACCTATCATTGATTAATTTGCTGACACAGTACATTAAAATATTTTCTTGGGCACCTCATGATGTGCTGAAAATCGGCTTAGAAGTAGTCTGCCATAGACTTCACGTAGATCCACAGGCCGACCTGTGGTCCAAAAGGAAAAAAGTGCAGCTACTCAACATATGGATACAATGATCGAAGAGGTCAATAGGCTCCTTGAAACGGGGTCAATAAGGGAAGTCTACTACCCATACTGGCTCTCCAACACAATGGTGGTGAAGAAAAAGAATGACAAGTGGAGGGTTTGTGTCGACTTCATCGAACTCAACAAAGCATACTCCAAGGACCCTTTTCCTTTTTCTAAGATTAACCAACTTATAGATGCAATAGCTGGATTTGAAAGGATGAGTTTCCTAGAGGCCTATCGCGGATACCATCAGATTTCGCTCAGTCGTGTCCAGGTTTTTGGCACCCGAAAAGATAAGTGAGAAAAACACAACACTCTCTTGTTAGGGAGAGAGCACAGAACTCTGTCATTAGAACTCATCTTCCTAAAAGGATGAGTGCGACTAGGTTTGAATTTGAAATTAATTTAGTAAAGGGCTTTCTAGAAAAATAGGAGTCGCCACCTAACTTAATTAAGGTGAGTTAGGTCACCTAAAACTAAGTGTTAATCTGAAGATTAAACTTAGGATTTTTGAAAAAGGTTTTGAAAAACTCCCTTGAGAGAGGGTTTTTGAGAAAATATGTTGTTTGGAAACCTTTAGAAAGTTTTAAGGCCTTTTATTAAAGTAACTTTATTTTGGTTAGTCGAAAATAGAAATCTATGGTCCAGGGTTTGGTTACATGTAGGGAAGATATGCTAAGATCATCACCCTACGCCGCCCTTTCGGTACTTACATGTTTAATCACCCTTTGTTCACTCACTAGAATAACCGGTTAACATTGTCCACTTAATATCTACTTTAGAATTTTGAAAATAAGGTTTAGTCATCACTTTTTGGATGAATGATGCATGGTGCAAGTTTTGGAAGAAGTTTGAAAACATGAGAGTCTTGAAGGGGTTTGAGATAGAAGCTTTGAATTGATAGAAACTTTTGAAAGGGGATTGGGGTTGAAATAGAAGTTATGACCACACCATTTTAGGTTGCCTACATATCTCATTTGGTAAGAATCAAGTTATTCGTAGTTTGGGCAAGAGCCCAATGGAAAGTAGACGCATTAAGGCCTTTGGAATGTTTGAAGACGCTTTGAGGTCTTTGGAATAGTTTGAAGACACTTTGTGGTATTTGGAAAGATGACTTGAAAATTTTGATTGGAAGTCTGATATTGGAGTGTTTTTGGAATAGAACTTCGAAACTCTCGAAAAGGGGGTTTTGAAGTGTTTTGAAATGTTTTTGGAACAACTGAAGGGAGTTTTGGAAATGCTTTGAGGTAACTCAAGAGAGTTTTGAAAATGTTTTGAAGTCTTGTGTTGAAAACCTTGGAGATATGATTTCAGAGTGCTTTAGTAAATTGGTTTTTGAAAAGTTTTGAAAAGTGGTCTTTTAAAACACCTACTACTTTGGAACTTTAATATGGACAACCTTGGAGCTTGTTCTTGATATATCACCTTCCTTTGGAATCCCTAATCATAAAAGGGGTAGAAACACCTTAGGGTTGTGAATTATTGAAAATATTTTTGAAAATAATTTAAAGATGGAGTGTAGGAATATATGAAAAGGTTATGGAGTTGATTTCTGAAATCTCAAGAAAGTAGGAGGTTTTGGAAAAATGGGTAATGAGCATAGTTTAAAATTGAAAGATAATTTAAAAGGGGTTCATGAGTTGGAACCTTGAAGTATACTAACCTAGGTTGGATTGGCCTGAGGTTAGGGGTAACCTAAGGTTAACTAACTTGGGTTTGGTCAACCAAGAGTTAAGGTGACCTAGGGTTAAGTTGGACTAGGGTTAATCAACTAGGGTTTAGTTAACCTAGGGTTAAGGTGACCTAGGGTTAACTAACTAAGGTTGGGTTAACCTAGGGTTAGGCAACTAGGGTCAAGTTAACCTAGGGTTGGACAACTAGGGACAAATTAACCTAGGGTTGGATTGAAAGATGGTTTTAAAGACAGTTTTATGTATTTTTGAAAAGAGTTTTACAAAACAAATCATGTTATGTAAAGGACTTTGGTAGACAACCCTTTTGAAGATCATTTCCATGAAAATTTGACTCTAGCCAAAGATATGGTTTATATGGTTGGTGTTTGAAAACCATTCCGAAGAAGATTTCTTAAGGCCATTATAACCTTTATCTTGACAAGAGTAAGGATTTCAAGAATCAATACGATGACGACAACTTTTGTAAAACCACTTTAATGCAAAAATGGAAAGAATGAATCTTTGAAAACAATTTTTGAAAAAAAGATTTTGAAAACCATTTTTAGAGGAAACCATTCTAACAAGTTAGGGTTCCTCTAGCTAATGTGAAGGGAGACCACTCAAGAGAGGGTTCCGTGGGGCCATTCCAATCACTAAACTTGAGATAATAGAAACCTTAGAAATCAAAGAGTTTGAAAATCATTTTTGGGCAAGAAACTTGAGAGAAGGGAACCATTCTAACAATTTAGGGCTCCTATGACCAATATAAAAAGGAGACCACTCAAGAGAGGGTTCTATGGGGCCATTCCAACCACTAAACTTATGAGAATAGAAACCTTAGAATTTAGAGAGTTTGAAAACCGTTTTTATGTAAGTTAGAATGCAAAGATGCAAAGGTATGAATTAGGGGTTAGTAGGGGATTTTCTAAGGCATAATTACCTAGGATTTCATTCTAAGCTTCAAGGGACCAACTCTTAGAACCATTTTGAGAGGAATATTGAGCTTAAAAATGGCATGAAATAAGAATAGTGTAAGTTTTGTAAAACATGGTTATAAACATGAAAATAAAACCAAGCATACAAGACATGAACAAGATAGCAATATGCAAGGGGGTCATGAATACATACAAGGCTTTAGGCTACACCACATAATCAAGGGGCTCCAAGGCCATACCATCTTAAAGTAGGCTAGTGAGAGATTCCCCTACACAGTGGTTCCCACTAACTTTCTTTTAGGCATGAACTAAGAGCCATCTTACTTCAAGCATGTAAGAAATGGGGGGTAGAAGACGGGGATTAAAATAGAGAATAGCCTAGGTAGGCTAGAAGGGAGAAGAGAGGAGTGGGAAAAGATAAAAATATAAAAGAAATACCACTTTTTGCGTTTAATACACTTGCAATCTTCTATGGATATTTTGATTTAAGCTAGGAGGGCTTTAAGTATGCTTGAGGGGCTGGAAGGAGGTATTCTATGGCATGAGAGGCTATGTAGGTGAAGTGTATGGGTTAAGGGGAGGTGGAATCTAGCCTAAGTATTTAAGGTGTGGGATGTATATAAGAATTCGAGGTTTTGGAGCAATTTTAGCAAGGCTTCACTTCAATTTTCCATTCTGGAATATGCAGAGGGGGAGTCTTGTATTTATAGGCAACCTGGGGGAAGCCTGGCGCATGTGCTACATGCGCCTAGCCAAAATTTGCCCTAGCGCATGTGCCAGTACTGTTCCATTGCCAAAATGCCATGTGGCACCCATTGTACTGGCTAAATCCTGACGGTGGATCAAACTTCGGTCGATTTGATCAAAATCTGGGCGCATGTAGCATACGCTCCGTCATCGGGAGTGTTCGTTTAAACTTTTCCTCGGTAATTAAGCCAACTAGGAAGGTTTCGAAGGAAGCGGTTGCATCCACAGTGTTCTCCTAGGGTTTCTCGTGAACTTTTGTGTTTTCAAAAAGTCCGAATGGTATTCGGAAGTGTGAGATATCCTCCCAGAAAGTGTGCATAAAATCGCATTTCTGTGGAGCGTCTGTGATACGCTCCTCAGGGGTTCAAAAGTAGCTATTTTTGTGTCACATGATCGAGGCTTTCGAGAAGCGATCTTTCCGATCAGATCATACCAATGGAAAGTACTCTGGAAATACTTTTAGAAATTTCCTAATTTATGCATTTATCAAGTAATTTGATGGTGTGTTATAATCAGGGAATTGGAGAAAAAGTCAATCTCGATAGAGTGTCTGTGAGACACTCCAGGGGTTGTTGAAAGTGGTAGTTTTTGAACCACGTGACGAGAAACTTCGGGGGGCAATCTATCTGATCGAGCCATATCGATGGAAAGACCTATGAACGAGCTTTCGGGAATTCCCTGATTTACGCATTTCTCAAGTCATTTGACGGTGCGTTATAACTAAGGAATCAGGAGAAAAAGCAATTTTGGCAGAGCGTCTGCGAGACGCTCCAAGGAACTTTTATTAAGTCAGGGGTGTTTAGTGTCGTAAGATCCTCTTTAGGCTAAACAGGGGTGTATGACAAGACCTGCCATTCAAAATCCTAAGACCAGTGTTATTTCGGGGCGCGTTAAGATTGTCAGGGGCAAAACGGTCATTTCAACCGGATTTGGTTGAAAATGGTCAGGAATAGATTGGAGTGTCATGTTAAGCGTGCCATGGCATTCAGGGATGATCCCAAGAGAGTCTTTCATTGCTCAGTGGGATTTGTGCGATGTTGGGGTGTTCAGGAGCAAAATGGTCATTTTGACCGGAGTCAGTCGAAATGGGACCGGAATTGGACCGAATGGCGCGTGGAGTACGCCTAGCTGCTTAGTAGCACTTTGGAAGGGTGGACTTACCATTTTGAGGGATTTTAAACTTTCTCAAAACGTGCCTGGAGGCCCAAGGGGTAGATTTGGTCATTTTTTACCAAGTCGGGCTAGCAGGCGCTAGTGTTGACCTAGGTGTTAGTTCTTGAGACTGCCTGATCTCAGAAAATCACCTGTGTGTTATTGGTCCCTGAGACCGCCCGGTCTTAGAGAGCTACCTGTAAGGTGGTGTTGGTTCTTGAAAACACCTAGTCTTAGAAAGCTACCTGCAATGGTCGTGTTGATCCTTGAGAACGTCTAGTCTCAGAGAACTACCAAATGACGTACATTCTACATTGGCGAGCTAGCAGGCGCCAGAAGTGAACCATTTGGAACTTGGCAAGGTGTTGGTCCCTAAGATTGCCCGATCTCGAGAAGCTACCTAAATGGCATTGGTTTTCGAGACCGCCCGATCCCGGAAAGCTGCTTGAAATGATGTTTATGGCTTCAATTGGGACTTTGTGGGCCTGTGAAGTGACTAGTTGACTGGATTGGAGTATGAGAGACCTATCTTGGGCTTGCATGGGTTGTGATGTTTGAAAATCGGGCTCGGTTGGGCCAGAGATTGCCGAGCGGACAAAAATAGGATACTTACACGCTTCATGATGGCGACCAAGAGAAAACTGCTTTCATCACCCTAAATGGCACCTTCTATTATAAGGTCATGCCCTTTAGTTTAAAAAATGTTGGTTCTACCTACCAGAGATTGGTTACCAAAATGTTCAAAGAACACATCAATAGCGCTGTAGAAGTATACATTGATGATATAGTGGTCAAAAGTAAGGTTGGCGAATTCCACCTGGGCAATCTAAAGGGAGTATTCGACATACTTAAAAATTACAAAATGAGGTTGAATGCCTCTAAATGTGTATTCGGGGTAAGCTCTAGAAATTTTCTTGGATTTTTGGTCACGCACCGGGGGATTGAAGTAGATCCGTATTAGATTAGTGACATCTAAAACATCCAGGTCCTGAGGAACATCAAAGAAGTTCAGAAGTTGACTGAAATAGTAGCAGCTCTTAATGAGTTCATCAGCCAATCTTCAGATAAGTGCCAGCCATTTTTTTAACTTTTGAAAAAATAAGAGCGATTCAGTTGGAGCCCTGACTGTGATCAAGCTCTTGCCGACTTAAAGAAATATCTAGCCCAGCCACTGTTACTTTCTACGTTGCTCAAAATTGAAGAGCTCTTCCCCTACCTAGCAATATCAGAACACACAGTGAGCGTCGTCCTACTTCGTTAACAAGACAAGCAGCAGATGCCAGTCTACTACATCAGCAAAACTCTTCTGAGGACAAAGAGCATATATCTACCATTGGAGAAATTGGCCCTAGCATTATTAATAGTGTCATGCAAGTTGGTACACTACTTACGGATCACCAGCTTAAGCCACTCTTCTGAAGAGTATATTTCTCAGACAGATTAGCAAAATGGGGGATGGAGCTAAAAGAATTTGACATCAAGTTTCAACCTAGATTGGTGGTAAAAGGTTAGGTACTTGCTGACTTTATTGTCGAATTTTTAGTTGAATTGTCATAGGAAGCCAACCAGACACCTGATGTTGATCAACCAGATTACGACCCCCCCTTGGAGTTGTGGGAGATTCCTGATCATTGGAAGCTCTTCGTCAACGGAGCATCCAATGACAGGGGGAAGGATTGGGCATAGTTCTAATCATGCCAAACGACATGGCATCAGAGTAGGCCATAAAGTTAGAGTTTATTACGTCAAATAATGAGTCAGAATATGAGGCTCTGCTTACAGGCTTGCGCCAAGCTATAGAGCTCAAGATTGCTGAGATAGTGATCTACTCAGACTCACAGTTGGTGGTTAACTAGATTCTGGGCAAATATGTGCCTATTGCGCCCCGGTTTTTGGGTCCAAGGTCCTTTTGACTAAGGGCTTTTAAGAAAAATAGGAGTAGCCACTTAACTTGATTTAGGTAAGTTAGGGTTAAACTTAGGGTTTTTGAAAATGCTTCCTTAAGAGAGAGTTTTTAAGAAAAATAGGTTGTTTGGCATCCTTTGAGAGTATTATAGCCCTTTTTGAAAAATAATTCCATTTGGTTTTTCGAAAACAGAAATCTGTGGTTCGGGGGTTGGTTACACATAAGGAAGATATCCTAAGATCATCATCCTACCCCACCATTTCCGTACCTACATGTCTAATCACCCTTTGTTCACTCACTAGAATAACCGGTTACCATTATCCACTTAATATCCACTTTAGAATTTTGAAAATAGGGTTTAGTCATCACTTTTTGAATGAATGATGCATGATGCAAGTTTTGAGAAAAATATTTGAAAAAATGGAAGTCTTTGAAGGAATTTGAAATATAACTTTAAATTGATTGAAATTTTTGAGAAGGGGATTAGAGTTGAAATAGAAGTTATGACTGCACCATTTTAGGTTGTCTACGTATCTCATTTGGTGAGAATCAGGTCATTCGTAGTTCGGGCAAGATTCCGAAGGAAAATATGCACGTTAGGGCCTTTAGAAAGTTTGAAGACACTTTGAGGTCTTTGGAAAAGTTGAAGACACTTTGTGGTCTTGAAAGCTTTGACTTGAAATCGGATAGTGGAGTGTTTTGAAATAGGGCTTTGGAACTCTAATATGGACAACCTTGAAGCTTGTTCTTGATATATTACATTCCTTTGGAATCCCTAACCATAAAAGGGGTAGGGGCACTTTAGGCTTGTGAGTTTTTGTAAGCATCCTTGGAAACACTTTGAAGATGGAGTGTGGAAACATTTGAAGAGGTTATGGAGTTGGTTTTTAAAATCTCAAGAGAGTAGGAGGTTTTAGAAAAATATGTCATGAGAATAGTTTTAAATGGAAAGATCATTAAAGGGGGTCCATGAGTTAGAACCTTGAAGTATACTAACTTAGGTTGGGTTGACCTATGGTTAGGGGTGACCTAAGGTCAGCTAACTTGGGTTAGGTTAACCTAGGGTTAAGGTGACTCAGGGTTTGGTTAACCTAGGGTTAAGGTGTCCTAGGGTTAACTAACTTGGGTTAGGTTAACCTAGGGTTGGTCAACTAGGGTCAAGTTAACCTAGGGTTGGACAACTAGGGTCAAGTTAATCTAAGGTTAGACAACTATGGTCAAGTTAACCTAGGGTTGAGTAACTAGGGTTAAGTTAACCTAGGGTTGAGTAACTAGGGTCAAGTTAACCTAGGGTTGGATTGTAAGATGGTTTTGAAAGGTGGTTTGATGCATTTTTTTGAAAGAGGTTTTGAAAAACAAATCATGTTATGTAAAGGATTTTGGTAGACAACCCTTTTGAAGTTCATTTTCATGAAAATTTGACTTTAGCTAAAGGTATGGTTTATATGGTTGATGTTTGAAGACTATTCCAAAGAAGGTTTCCCTATGACCATTATAACTATTATTTTGACAAGAGTATGGAGTCAAAAAATCAACATGATGATGACAACTTTTTGAAACACCATTTTTAATGCAAAGATGGAGAGAATGAATTTTTGAAGACCATTTTTGAAAAAGAATTTTGAAAACCATTTTTAAAAGAAACCATTCTGATAAGGTAAGGTTCCTATGGCCAAATGAAAGGGAGACCACTCAAGAGAGGGTTTCATGGGGCTATTCTAACCACTAAACTCAAGAGAATAAAAGCCTTGAAAATTAGAGAGTTAGAAAACACGTTTTATGCAAGTTGAAATACAATGATGCAAACGTGTGAGTTAGCGGGTTAGTGGGAGATTTTCTAATGCATGACTTCTAAGGTCTCATCCTAAACATTCAAGGAGTTAGCTCTTAGAACCATTTTGAGAGGAATGTTGAACTTGAAAATGACATGGAAGTAAGAGTAATGCAAGCTTTGTAGAATATGGTTATAAACATAAAAATGAAGCCAAGCATACAAGACATGGTCAAGATAGCAAATTGCAATGGGGGTCATGAATACATACAAGGCTTTTGGCTACACCACATAAATAAGGGGCTCTTAGGCCATACCATCTTAAAGTAAGCTAGTGAGAGATCCCCCTACATAGTGGCTCCTACTAGCTTTCCTTTAGACATGAACTAAGAGCCCTCTTGGCTTAAATATGCAAGAAAGGGTGTTTTAGATGGGGATTAAAATAGAGAATAGTCTAAGTAGGCTAGGAGGGAGAAGAGAAGAGTGGGGGAAGACAAAAATGTGAAAGAGATACCACATTTTGCCTTCAACACATTTGTAATCTTCTATGGATGCTTTGACTTGAACTCGGAAGGTTTCTAGTAGGCTTAAGGGGGAAGGAGGGGTTTAATGGTGTATAGGGCTTTGTAGGTGAAGTGTATGAGCTAAAGTGAGGTAGAATCTAGCCTAAGTGTTGGAGGAGTGGAATGTATATAAAGATTCGAGGTTCTAGAGCAGTTTCAGCAGAGCTTCGCATCAATTTAGGTTCCTGAATATGCAAAAGGGGGGCCTGGTATTTATAGGCAACCTGGGAGGTGGCTGGCGCATGTGCTATATGCGCTTGGCCAATTTTTGCCTTGGTGCATGTAGCATATGCACCAGTACTGTTCTATTGCCATAATGCCACGTGGCACTCAGTGTACTGGTTAAATTTTGACGATTGATCGATATTTGGTTGATCTGATCAAAATCTAGCCTCATGTAGCATACGCTCCATCACTGGGAATGTTCATTTAAACTTTGCCTCGATAATTGAGCCAAATCGGGAAGGTTTCAGGGGAATCGGTTGCACCCGGGGTGTTTTCCTAGGGTTTTCGATGAACTTTCATGTTTTTGAAAAGTTTGAATGGTATTTGGGAGTGTGAGATATCATCTCAAGAAAGGTACATAAAATGGAATCTTTGTGGAGCGTTTGTGATACGCTCCATGGCTGTTCAAAAGTAGCTGTTTTCGTGTCGCGTGATCAAGGCCTTTGGGAAGCGATCTCTTTGATCGGACCGTACCGATGGAAAGTATTCTGGAAATACTTTTGAAAATTCCCTGATTTATGCATTTCTCAAGTCATTTGATAGTGCGTTACAATCAGGGAATTGAGAAAAAAGTCAACCTAGGCAGAGCGTCTGCGAGATGTTTCAGGGGTTGCTAGAAGTTATAGTTTTTGCGTCGTACGATGAAGGGCTTCGGAAAGCGATCTATCTAATCAAGTCGTATCGATGGAAAGACCTACGGACGAGGTTTTGGGAATTCCCTAGTTTACAAATTTCTCGAGTCAATTGATAATGCATTATAACCGGGGAATCAGGAGAAAAGACAATTTTGGCGGAGCGTCTGTGAGACGCTCCAGGGAACTTTTACCGAGTCGTTGGTATTTAGCGTCATGATGTCTTCCTTAGGTTAAATAGGGGGGTATGACGAGAACCTCTGTTCAAAATCTTAGGATTGGTGTTGTTTCGGGGCGCGTTCGGATTGTTAGGGGCAAAACGGTCATTTTGACCGATTTTGTTTGAAAATGGTCAATAATGGTTTGGAGTGTTGTGTTAAGCGTGTTGGGTCGTTCAGGGATGGTTTCAAGAAAGTCTTTCACTGTTCGGTGGGGTTTGTGTAGCACCATGGCGTTCAGGGATAAAACGGTCATTTTGATCGGAATTAACCAGAATGGGACCGAAATTAGACCGGATGGCGTGTGAAGTACGCTTAACTTTCTAGTAACATTTTGGAAGAGTGGAATTACCATTTTTTAGGGATTTGAGCTTTCTCAAAACGTGCCTGGAGGCCCAAGGGGCAGGTTTGGTCATTTTTCACCGAGTCGGGCTAACTGGCACCGATGTTAACCAAGATGTTGGTTCCCAAGACGGCCCGGTCTCGAAAAACTACCTGTGCAATGTTGGTCCCTAAGAATGCCTGGTCTTAACGAGGTACCTGTGAGGGTGGTGTTGGTTCTTGAGAACGCCTGGTCCTAGAAAGCTACTTGTGAGGGTGGTATTAGTCTCCGAGAACGCCTGGTCTCGGAGAACTACCGAATGACAGACATTCTACATTGGCGGGCTAGTAGGTGCCAGAAGTGAATCATCTGGAATTTGATAAGGTGTTGGTGCCCGAGATCGCCCAATCTCGGGAAGCTACCCGGATGGCGTTGGTTTCCGAGACCGCCCAATTCGGAAAGCTACTAGAATGATGGTGCTTATGGCTCCATGGGCCCTTGTGGGGGTGAGAAACGACCGACTGATTGGATTGGAGATTAAAAGGCTCACCTTGAGCTCGCATGCGCTGTGATGTTTGAAAACTGAACCCGGTCAGGCCGGAGATTGCCGAGCGGTCAAAAATAGGGTGCTTACAGCAGCGAAGAACGATACAATGGCACAGTAATTAGAAGAAGCAAGAGAACTGTTCAACAAGTTCAGTAAAGACAAGCTCCATCAAATTGGCCACGACAGCAATGGTCACACCGATGCCTTGGCGACACTCGCGACAGCCTTGAAGTGAGGTTCAAAGAGAACAATTTATATAGAGACACTACCTAACTTGAGCATATTTGATGAAGAAGTGCAAGCTTTAGCTATTGAACAGTTAGGACCATCCTAGATGGACCCGATTATCTCTTATCATGACAAAGACAAGCTACCAAAAGATAAAAATGAGGCCAAAAGAGTTAAGCACAGGTCATTAGAATACTGGCTATCACCGGCTAAAAAACTTTATAGAAGATCTTTTACTGGTCCCTATCTACATTGTGTTCAACTGGACAAAGTGCAGGACATCTTGTTCAAAATTTATGAAGGAATTTGTGGAAGGCAATTGACAGAAGATCTTTCACCCACTGATCTATCTTATCGGGCTACTGGTGGCCCTATATGTAGAAAGATGCTGCCTAATATGTGTTGAAATATGAGAAGTGCCAGAAGTTTTTGCCAATAATTCACCAGCCTACTGAGGACCTTATAACGATCACCAGCCCTTAGCCTTTTGTATAATGAGGGCTGGACATAGTCGGAATGTTATCCTAAGCTTTGGGGAATAAGAGGTTTATCACAGTGGCAACTGACTACTTCACTAAGTGGGTGGAAGCAGAGCTTTTGTCAACTATCAGAGAAGTTGACGCTAAAAGGTTTGCATGGAGGAGCATCATCACAAGATTTAGGATACCCCGTGCATTGGTTTCAGATAACGGCACCCAGTTCGACGGTAATATGTTTAGAGAATTCTGCAACGAGCTTGGGATTAGAAACTACTATTCAACATCGGCATATCTGCAGTGCAACAAGCAAGGCGAAATATCAAACAAGGCTATGCTGAATGGGATAAAAAGAGGCTAGAAAAAGCCAAGGAAAGATGGGTGAAAGAATTACCTAGCGTCTTATGGTCTTACAAAACCACTCCACGGAGATCTACTAGCTAAACCTCTTTCTCAAGGGCACATGGGGAGGAGGCAGTAATACCCTTGAAAATTGGACTTCCAACAATTAGATCAGCTGCATTCAACACCGACCTCTACAATTAGACTTTAGCAAAGGACCTTAACCTTGTTGAAGAAAAGAGAGAGGTTACCTTGTTCAAACTTACTGGATATCATCAACAATTAAGTAGGTCTTATAATAAACAGATTCAGCCAAGAGTCCTTGCTCCTATAGACTTAGTACTAATAAGAGTACTTGGAAAAATGAAGAATCCAGTATATGGGAAGCTCAGCCTTAATTGGGAAGGGCTCTATAGAGTTATGTCCCAGGTTGACGTAGGGGCATACCGACTAGAAACTGTCAAAGAAAGACGACAACTACCCCGACCCTAGAATGTAAACAATCTCAGGAAATTCTACCAGTAGAAGTCTTCTTATTCTCAAAAGATGTAATAACCTACAACAATACTTTGTTTTTCCTTCAAAGGCTATGCATTATCAATAAAACTGGAAGTCATTTAGTAAATCTACATATCTGATGTCATTCCAAAATGCAAGCACAAAAAGGAGACAAGAAACCAAGTGTAAAAACTTGATCTTGTTCAAGTTGGGTAGGTCGGCCAATGAAGGTCACAAAAACCAAGTGTAAAAACTTGGTCATGTCCAAGTTGGGCAGGTCGGCCAACAAGGGTCACAAAAACCAAGTGTAAAAACTTGGTATTGTATAAGTTAGGCAGGTCGATCAACGAAGGCCACAAAAAATCAAGTGTAGAAACTTGTTAAGCAGTTTGGCCTACGAAGGTCACAAAAAATCAAATATAAAATCTTGATTCTGTCTAAGTTAGGCAGGTCGGTCAACCAAGGCTAAAATTTTAAAAAATAATAATAATAAAAGCCATATGTTTAAATTGTTCCTGCCTAGTTTTGGCAGGTCGGCTCAAGAATGGCTAAGATATGTCAAAACTTAGTAAAAAACTAAGTCTTCCTCATATAGAACAGTTTGGCTAAATATATTGGCTAAAAAAGAAGGGTCATAGCTAAAAACCGGACTTACCCAGATCAAGTACAATAACCAGCAAAAGTATCACAAGAAAAACTTGAGTTGGAATGCTTAGCTTAACTAAATAGAAGTGCAAAAACAGAGATAATAAAAAATCTTCTTTTAAAATAAATTATGGGTTACAACTGTCTTCCTCGCAAGCATAAATACAAAAAAGAAAGCAAAAATACAAAGAAAGGAAAAGCTACGAAGGCGGGTTAGCAACAAAGTTAGTCTCGACAGAAGATGGGCTAACAGAAAGGTTGGCTTCAACAAAAGGCATGTCGACAGCGGTTCGACTCGACAGAGGGCATATCAGCAGCAGGGTTCGACTCAGAGGAGGGAAGATTGGTAGCTAGGTTGGTTTCAGCCGACTTGACTTCAAGAGGAGCTTATTCTTCTTCTTCATCTTCATTAGCCTCTGTATCGGATCCCAAGTCAGCTTTACCCCAGGCAAGCATCTCTATCCAGAGAAGAAAAGACTTATCCAAAGCTTGCTTCCTCAGGGTTGCCTTCCGACCTTCCCAGAATAGTTGCTCGTAGATCTGCTTGACTTGTCCTTCATAGTAATCCTTGGTATCCTCATAACCTTTTGTATATTGGACTTGGGACTCTGCCTTCAACTTTTTCAGATTCATCGTGGCTTCCACCAAGCCTGCCTTTACCTCAGATGCCGACTTCTCAAGTTCGGTAAGCTGAGCGTTCAGAGCTATAGCTTCAGCCGTCACCACATTGAAGTCTTCCTCTTTTTGCTTAAAGTAGGTTTGGGTTTCAACAAGGACGACTTTGTTATTCTGCAGCGCTATCTCCAGAGTACGAACGTTTCGATCTCGGTCATAGAAGTGATCATTCAACTCGCCATGTTTCTTCAGTAAGCTTTTATGTCGTTCATGCAGGCTGTTGAAGCATTGCATGACTTCTAAGCCCTAAATCGCTCTAGGATCGAAACAAACAAAAGATGAAATCAATAAAAAGACTGGCAAGTAATCAACCAGAAAAAGCAAAGGGAAGACGCCTTACCACCACCAATGTGTGAATTGCCCCCAATAAAAGGTCTTTGCTGGCTGAGTCATTCAGTTCCTTAATATCACCAAGCGGCACAATGGCCTAGAGAGCCCCAACAGCAACGCTGGCGCTGAGGAGGATGGAATCCCAAGAAGTCATATCACCAAATCTTTGGCCGCACCATAAACTCTTTAGTACCCGGCTCCTCCTCCTTGCCCTTGTCTTTATGTTCAAGGCACACCATCTTTGGTGAAGCACCCTCAAACTCAACAGCCTTCACCAATCTTCTCATTTTCTTCACCTTCTGAGGCATTATTGGCTTAACTAGATCCACCACTGTGGGAGCAACAAGGACTGTGACGATAGGAGGCGCCATAGATGAAGAAGCACCTGTGGCAGAAGCAATAAAGTAACAGCAGCAGTGTCGGTGGATGCAGTCACCCTATCCCCCCTCATCTTCTTTTTGCCGCCCTTCTTAAGGAATGTTGTCAGATTGTGGGGTTGTGGACGCTTCATGCCACCTTCAACAGTAGGAAGTTGTGGCAAGCCCATCAAAAAGTCTTCGAGTTGGTGCTGGCCTCCTTCCACCTTCTAGGCGACAATCACGTCAGCTGATACCCTGTGAATTACCAAGAATGATTGGTACCGGATTGGGTAACCTAGTAGTACGTGAGCGGCCTGACCAATTCATCTTGACTCGTCATTGCCCTTATATGCCCAGACTTGGTCAAGAGCGACGATATCAACACCAACCATCTCAATTTCCTTGTCTCTAACGCCGAAGTCAACTTGAAAAACAAAAATAGGATGTCAAAATCAGCAAAGAGAGGTGCAAGTAGAGATAAAAGAAAAACCTGTTAGACGAGGCAGTGATCCTTCTAATGTCTTCGAGACTCTGGGGCATCTCATTGTTGGGAGAACCTCCTCTGGGATGTTCCCAAACTCCCATGACCTGCTCACCCTTACAATAACGTCGTATATCCCCTTCCCCGAATTGGGAAAGAGCTGGACCAACTTTCTCGATGCACTCCTAACCCAGAAATGGTACCTCTTTTAGTCCGACTTAGCCCTACTCAACTTTAAAGTCAAATAGCAGTAATCAAACTCATAGAGGCTTAAGTTTTGATTCAGACACCTATTCAACTCAACTATTCCCATAATTATCCTATAATAGTTAGATTGCAGTTGCATGGGGGCAATCCCATGGTGGTTTAGGACCGCGGTTAAGAAAGGGTGAATTGGGAACCTAAGTCCACCTTCTACAATGGTGATTAAAGGGAAGGGAGGCCCTTCATCGTTCTCAAACCAGCTATCATCCTTAGGCCCAATTAACCGAATCTCTACCCCTTCAATGAAGTCGTATTTACATTTGAAGTACGGTTGGACTATCGAGCATATTCCTAAGCTTATTCGCCATGGAAGATAGACAAGGGATCCCAAGGTTTCGGCCTAGGATCAAAGAAAGTAGAACAAATGAGAGAGACTTACAAAGAGTTTTGTTTCTTTGTATGGTGAGCAAAGGCAGAGTATCCAAAGTATCTTCGATTAGTCATTTTGTCTAGAAAGGCAAAGCCTTCATCTGCAGAAAAGCGTGAAACGACGGCAGAGAAATCGGGTTTCCCCAATAGTCATGTCTCATTAAATGGCACTGGATGGTTGCACTAGGTGTGCACCGTGTGCCGCGGACCTGCAGTTATATAACACCAGTCCCAGCCCATTCCAAAGGGCACTAGGACTGGGGGCAATTGTGGATCAAAATAATCAGACCCAACATGTTGTGTTGAGCCCAACTAAGAACATGTTGCTGATCTGGGCAAGTAGAGGCCCAAACTCACTAATGCCTAGATGAAGGCCCTAAAATTGATAAACACAGCTCAAATCTAGTAAGGACCAAGTCGGTTGAGCATGTACGAGTTTATTCCTAAAAGGACTAGAACACTAAACAATACCCACGAGTGATTGACTTATAGGAGACAGAGTACAATTTTTTATAAGATTATGGCATTTCTAAGTCTATATATACTCCATATCACTAAGATACAAGTTACGTTCACTTGAATTCTAGCTCTCAACACTTTATTCGAATCATTGTGATTAAGTTTGCTAACTTAATCATCGAAATACCTCTGGCTCAAAGAGAGTCGATGCATTCTTACTATCTTCTTCGTACTCTTCAAATTCGTTTGAGAGTTCAACTAGGCCTTTCTAAAAGTCTTACTTACGGTTAATAATATATTTTTAAAAATAATATATATGAGACAAAAATACTATATACTAACATATATAAAAAGAAATTACTTATAAAAGTTACTGCAATTTTTGTCTCGACTTTTTAACTAATGTTCATATAAAACCCTGATAATTGTATATTCGTATTTTTTATGTTATCGTATTTTTATGCCAAATTTTATTACCGTATTTTAAAAAACAAATCGTATTATATCCGTATGTGTTACGTATTATTCTTTTGTCATTCCGTATTTTGCTAATTATGGTCGGTATCACTAAAAATATTTCCTCCCTTGGCCCCCTTCACAAAATTCTTGCGTCCGCAACTGTTTCTTTCTTTCTTTCCTTTTCTTCCTCCTCATGGTAGGCTGTCCTGGCTGAAACACTCTTCTCTTCCCTCTCTTCATCAATTTCTCTTCCCCTTTGCAATGCAATCATTGCAATTTACTGTTTGTCAAAATTTTCCCTTTGAATCTGATTATAAGGAAGTATCAGAGTAGCACGAATTTAATGGTTTGCAGTTCTTCACTACCACACCGGTCCGGTGTAAGACCTGTACAAGGAGATTTAGGCATTAATTCATGTAAAAGCAGAACACATTTAGGAGACAAGAGGATTAGACTAACAATGGGGAAGGAATCAACGCCTAGCAATTGGTTTTTAACTATTGGCTAAAATCTGGATTTTTGTGTAATCAGAGTATATGAATCTACCTAGTGGTCATCGTGGATTTTATTGTTATGAGAAATCTGAAAAAATTAGAGATACCCATGAAGTGTTTGATGGAATGCCGAAGAGAGGAGTGTAGAGAGGAAGAAAACCTTCATAAGGGTGGGGTAATTTTGTCTTTTTACTAAAACTGTTAATGTCCATCCATTTTGCACAAAAGTCAAAAGTATATGAGGGTTATGTGTTCATTTTTTTTTTACCATAAGGAGGTCTTCTAATTTTTGCTCAAAACTTAAGAAAGTAAAACGTAATTATCGCTGTTTTCTATTACAAGGAGGTAAAATGTAATTAGTGCTATCTTCTATTGAATTCTCCATTGAGGAATACAGAATTTCTACCTTATCAAAGATTGGATAAATCCGCATTATCGTTTCACCCAATTCCACTTCCACTTGGCATATTAAATCAACTCAGATAATTTAAACGAAACGAGCTTCATCTTTATGTTAAAGTTGATTTTATTAAATTGTCGACCACTAATTGATTTAAAAGTTTAAATTGTTAGAGATAGATAATTTAATTATTTATTTCTTAACACACTCCTGTAGCTAGACTTTCACCATAAGCAAGCACATAAAAATATTCAATGAGTAGGCAATATAATTTGAATATAGGAGTATCAAAGTCTCAGTAGGCAAAGGGAGACCCAAATTAAACAATTTTTTTTTTCATCTGATTTTTTCATTTACATGTAACTTGGAAAGGAAAATTGAAGGTTCTTTAATCCAATTGATCTTGACCTAGCAGTAACTTATGGCTAATATAGATCAAAGTCTAGATTCAATTTTTTTCCCCGGTAAGTTATTATATTACAAGGGTGTTTACATGAATTATGGAACAAATAAATAATACCAACCATGTGAATATTAGCTCTATAAAGTTATCACCTCAAATTTAAATGAACAAAATTTCAGCTGTATGATAAGACCTACTACTACCACTCATATTTAAGTTTTAAGCAGGAACCCATTTAAGGTACAGAAGGTAAAAGTAAAACCATAAAAGTTGTAGTAGCTAAAAACAAAGTGGTAGCTTCCCACTGAATCCATTTCCAGCCAAAGTTTCAGCTAGTCAACCAAACCTGAAAACAGAGAGTTGTGTTCCACTCTGCAGCATACCACAGTGATCTCTCTCTCTCTCTCTCTTTCTCTCTCTCTCTCTCTTTCCATACGTATATACATAGTTCAACAGTTGGCACATGCCAGAGGAGTTGTGCATGAATGCACATGTTCTATGTCCCCTACTGAGAATCAATACAACTGTCAAGATTGTCTACACATTATTATCACTTCTTACACATACCCTTTTTTGTCACCTACCCATGTCACCAAAAGCTTTCACTCACCACTCATCTCCCTTTCCAGATAGGTTTCTCAGTGAGAGAACCCTTCCACCTGTGAATTTTAATGGCACTCCTGAAAGAGTGGAACCTTTACTTGGACAAGAGCAAGTCTTTACTAGATGCACTACTTACATGACATTTGAAAAAAAGGAAAAAAGAATACTTTGATTGCCAGACTGTAAAGAAGAGACACCCATCTGTATATACAAAGGCCAAAACACCCAACATTTAATCAAAAATTTAAAGGTGAGAAACAAGGGTTTAGTACAAGGTCATGGGCTTAATTACTTTGCCTACCCATGATGAGAGAGAAAGAAGAGAGACTGGCTATCTCTATTTCTAACTACATTTAGAACACCATTAAAGCTCAAACAGCTAGTTGTTGTTGATGTGAGGCTTCATCTTCATTGTAGCACAAGTGGAGTTTTTGGGACCTTCCAACACTTATGGAGGATTCTGCTAAATCCAGAGGAGGCTGCAGCAGCAACATCTCCCTTTGGAGGTAGGAACAGTAGGCGTGGAAAGTGGTGGGAGTCACATTCAAGTGGAAGCTTAATCCAAATAGGAAGTCCACTTCAAGAAAGTTCATCTCCGCTGTGCTGATTCCTCCTACTTTTGCATAGTATGCATTGTTATAGTACCTGATAATTTCAAAACCACAAAAGAGGAACATATATTAGTTCAATTTAATAACAAAAAATTACCATTTTTTTTTACAATCTACCAAAATAGCCTTAAAAACCTTTTGTTGTACTTAAGCTCTCAGGTATGACTTGTATGGTTGTAAAGGCACTGTCATGCAAGCCCTTGGCCACACTCTTTTTGGGTTGGGTGTCTTGTGGGAAAGAAACAGGGCTTCACAGCTGGCCTTTACCAAAGGCTTCATTTTCAAGTTATCGCCCTTTTAGGCAATAAAAATTCACAAAAAATAATAATAATAATAACAATAATAATTTGAAGCTTAGGTGAGTATCTGGAAAATCAGGTTTGGAAAGTAAAATTTAGCAGTTCTTAGATAATTAAGGAATTTCAATTCCAAGGAAACACAGAGGAAAACCATGCAGGAAATTGGAAGTCAGAGAGAAAAACAACTAAGCTTCAAACATATGATTATAAGCATGACAATCAATAAAAATTAACTAAAAGCAATCTGAAGAATAGAAAACTCAAAACCCAGAAAACAAACCCAGGAATCTCAAATTCTCCTCCCCATCAAGCACCAATTCAGTTATCAAAAACTAAAAAACACCAAATCTCATTAGAAGGAAAAAGAAAAACCCAGAAAAGCAAATCCAAGAAGCTCTAAAACTCACATATCATCCATGAATTTCGCGGCGACCATTACGCTAGTGATGAGCAGCCGATGAACATTGAAAGAATTGATGGGCAACGAGGGCTGCCTCTGCGCGAACCGATCTAGATAAACATAAGCAACAACGAAGCACGAGGGGCTACAATTCGCGTACTTGAAAATTCTCTCCATGTAACTCTGAATTGAGATATTTGGCCTAGTGAGGCCATGGAAGACTGAAATTTTCTGGGGGTGGAGTCCCCTGCTGAGATCGTTGGATTCGGCCGCCCGTCGGAGGAGAGAAGAGAGGAAGGTGATGAGGCTAGGCATCACAGTGGGACTCTCTAATTCAGCCATTGATGAGCAATGGTGAAGAGTACTGTTGAATAGTGTATTTCTTGATGGTGAGAGAGAGATATATAAGGTTTTTATTTTTTAGTACTTTTGTATATAACAATCAGTTCAGTGGGGTGGTCGTTATAAGGTAGGTATTCTTTTTTGAGTTGACGAAAATAGCCTCAGGAATTTGAATTATGGCTGGGATGTCCCCATTGATGGTGTTTTTGGCACTTTTTGACTTTAAAAGTTTGTGGGTTGAGTTGGATTTTGATTCCTTTATTCAAAAACCTGAGTTCTAATTGAGGGAAAGGTGGATTAAGGGGATGTTTGGTTTTTAAATTAAAGAAGAATGAAAGAATTTTGTGATTTTTTTATTATATTTAATTGACCGACAATGAACAATATATGGTGATGGGCTTGCCATACTTAATCATGTGATTACATTTGGATTAATGGTGATCCTAACTTGTGGGTCCCACTTGAGACATCTACCATGTGTATTTGTGATTCTCCACACAATTGGGTGACATAATAAGCATTAGTACATGTTTCTATTCCAGCCATAAATAAATAAAATTTTTAAAAAGAAATGAAAAGATGAAATATAAGAAAATTCTAAATAAAGAAGACATAAATTGGGGGTTGCATATAACTTTTTCCCGAGTTTGGCTCACTTGCCAGAAGTGTTAATTTCTAACTTTCTATTAGGTGGGTCAGTTTCTTTTAATTGAGTCATTGATCTTCGTGCCAATGCTAACTAGTCTATTTTGATATATTTTTGTTTTTAGTGTTTTGAGAACAAAAAATAAAGAAAAGTTCAAAAATACCATCATTTTTATTTTCATGTAAAGACAGTTTTAAAATAATTACAGCTATTTCCTAAAACTAAGGTGTTTTAAAAAAAAATTTTCCCAAAATAGTCTACTAAATGGGTTTTTCTTATTATTATTTTTTAATTTTTTTTTGTTTTTGAGAAGAAAAAATAGTGAAAATGAAACTAGACGCCCCCAATTGACAGGGTGATCCACTTATAGAACTACTCCAAATTCTTTAAACAAGCAAGGAGATGAGTTGGTTCAAGGCATTATCCAGCTCTTATCATGAAGGATTACCATTGTCACAAACAAAAAAACAAAAAAGAAAAAATGTGAAAATAGAAAGAAAAGATGGTGTCTGTTCATGAAGATCAATTGAACAGTTCATGTTTGTCTTGTGTTTTAATAAACTAGGGGCCAACTCATCCATAAGGGTATCTGCTGGCAGACCAATGACCTGGGTTGGGAGTTGGTGGGAAATTTTCACTATCTCAAGGGTATAAAAGGGACAAAATAAAGAAGAGATTAAAATAGGGAAAAAAGACATTGGCTTTACAGCAAAGATGTCAATCTGTTATGGCCAGCCAGTTATCTCCTCATTTTGTCTTGTGCTGGCATTTCTAAACAAATTACATTAGATAATAATTAAATAAATGGTGCCAGTGACCAAAACACCCATTAACCCTTGTTTAATATGAATAGCATTATTGTCTACAATCTTTCTTGGATTGTTTAGCATCTCTTGTGATCTGTTTGGAGATCCCTTTATGACATTTCACAAGAGTGAGTGCTTGGGCAAAGTATCACAATTACCAGCTCATTTTTTTATTAGTTAGAAAATAAAAAGCACAGGAGGAAAAAAGGAGTAATTTGGATTTGGAATAACAATAATTAAAGAATTTGCATTGGCTTATTAATATTATTGAAGTGGTTTTTTCATGTAGATTAGCATTAATCTTCGAAAATTCTCCTCTAATTACTCTCAATATATAGTGAAATTGCACGAGTAGTGTTGTGAAAATTGGACATGTTTATATTCTAAATTTTAGTGATGAAAACTACATATTTTAGACTTTAATATAGTTTAATGAAGATCATGCAAAATGAACAAAGATACCACATGTACCTAAGTAGCAGGAAATTCTTGCTTGCTTGGTCTACAGTAAATCTCTTTCCTTATAAGTTTTGTAAGAATTAAGAACCAATAGCCCACAAATATTTTGGTGCTTTATCTTTATGACTTATAAAACTTAAAAAAGAGAGAATACAAAACAGCCAAACATTGTACTGTGGAAAAATGGCAACATAGAAAACAAAAAAAAAAAAAAAAAAACCCAAGCTGGAAGCATGTTGTTTTTGTTTTTGTGTTGAAGTAAAACAAAAGAGCAAAGCATGTCGTGCAAGAGAGAGCTCCCTCAAGCTGTACAACTGGTGGGATCACAATCCCATCAGCCCTCCAAGGCTAGCTCTAACCCCATGTGCAGTCCATGTGTGAGTCCCCAACCCTTAACTGTGATCCGCATCCTTCGCCACAATAATATATATATATATATACATGGATGAGAAATAAATGTAAAACAAAAGCAACCCACATGATCATCCATCCATTAGAGCCTCCTCTAGTAGTCCTCTCGGTGGTTTTTTAAAGTAGCTCCCTTGACTATTTTAAGAGGTCACTTTAAAAAGTTAATTTTTAAAAATAATGTTTTAATCAATTCTTTATATGACTCTCTATTTTAGAGCGTCTCATTTTAGTTCTTCAAATGTATAGAGTCAAAAAGTAATTTTTTAAAGTTTAATTCACAAATCCTTCACTCTTTCTTCTCTTTGTTTTTTTTTGTTTTCCTTCTTTCTTGGGGTGAATGTTAAAAAATAAATAATTCATGAAGTGACTAATTAAAATAGATAGTATTATTAAAATATTTTTTTTAAAAAATGACTAGCTCAAATAAATAATAGAATTTTTAAGTATATTTTAACTAACTATTTTAGATAATAAAATATATGTGACCTATCATTTCCATACCAAATTTGAGGTTGTGAGGTCTCTTGGACCCCAAGAGAGTATTGTAGCCCTTCAACAAAGAATGATTAATGATTTAAGTAATGATATACAATCATAATTTTTTTTTTATATCGAATGATGTGATCGCTCCTAATTCTTTTAATTTAAAACCAGAACATTCGCTATTTTTGCTCTTGATTTAAAATTTTTTAATGGAGTTAGTAGTAAAAAAAAAATTATGTAAGAACGGAATTTTCTTCAATGAACCTACTATAGTCGCGGGTATCCGCCAATGAAATCGTGCCACACTTTTCTTTGTCATGGGACTTCCCCGTGTGTCATGGTTCACGTTCTCTATAATTCAAAGTTCTTACCACCGACGAATTTTACTTACCAACTAGCTTATTAAGATCTTGAAAATATTCGATTTTGTCTTTAACAAAAAAACCATGTTGTCTAGATCTGGTAAAAGCAAAAGATAGCCAAACATAATTTGAATGGCAGCTGACGGCAGAGCCCATTATAGCCTTGAAGTTTGTTGCAAGTTGGAGCAGACATATCAGAGAGAAAAGTATGGATAACGAGTGCTCCCCGCCGGCATGGCGGCGGAAGCCAAGGTGAGTAGAAAGCAGGCAACTCCTCTTTCCAATTAGGGAAGCGTGCCTGCTGCCTGTGTGAACTATCTTGAAGAAAAAGCCTGTTTGGAATTTAGAGGAAAGAAAAAAAAAAAAAAAAGGAAAGATCACTATTTATTTGATTTTATTGAGAGAGAATGAAAAGAAAAAGTGAGAAATTTTTTTAAATTAATTTTTCTTTATTTTATTTTTATTTTTTTAAAAAACTAAACAATTATAAAAAATAAATAGTATTTTTTTCTTCCTTCTTCTTCTCTCTCCCAAATTTCAAACAGCTGTAAAGCTCTCTAGATTTGCTATAGTTAACACATCATTTCCCAAAATGTTTGATAGAAACCCAAAAACCTTCGGCCAGCAATGATACAGCAGCCATAGTAGAAGAAAGCACAATAATTGATCGGTACAAATTCGATCACACACAAGCATGCGGAGTACTACAATGACAATCTTTCAAGCAAGGAACCGCTCCGGTACCGACAGTGATTTTGGATACCAGGTATTCTGACCCCACTCTCAACCCTTGGACTCGGCTTCAAAATTATGACTGTTTAGTTAGAGTTTCAGTTTTTATTTTTAAAATTTGTTGAAACCACTTTTGTTTTTTGAAATTTGTTGAAACCACATTTGATCGATTGGTTTCGAAAATTATTTTCATCAAAATTACATTTGCTAAGCCAGTTCAAAAACTTATTTTCGAGTAATTTTTCAAAACAACGCCTCAATTTTAAGAATTACTAAAAAGATATTTTTAGAATTTTCAGAACCGTTTTCAATCGTAAATATAAACAATATGAAAATATGATGGTGTTTTCAATAGTCTCATTTCTGTTGTTTCAGAAATCAAGAAAAATGAAATATTTTCAAATTCTTTATTTTTTAGAACACGAAAAACAAAAACCAAACAAAAACTTAAACTGAAACCAGTCATACGTACTAGTCTGTAGCATTGCTGGTAAATGCAAGTCACGTTTTCTATAAATGCAAGACCTGTTATTACAAAGATTTCCTACCTAATGGTCAGTGTTCTTCTTTCTTTTTCTTTTTTTTGGGATAAAGGGTTGAGATTTCGCAAAGTACCGATACACAAGCTGCAAGTATGGCCCAGACATGAACAGCCGTCCAGGATTGACTTGTTCAAAAGTAGGGGTATGCAAGCTCCACTGAGTAAGAATTTAATGGTTTTAGAGTGTTCATAAAGGATGAATCTTTTTGTGAATTGCTCTTGAGTTGCTATTATAAAAAAATAAAATAAAAAAGCTCAACTGGCCTAATTGAACTTGGGCACAAGTCAAAAACTGATTGGCCAAGAAAAGAGGAGAGTGCATTTCAATTATGAATGAAAAATAACATGGAGATTTACATACAAACAGAGCCTATTATGTGCTTCATGGATAGACTCTCAGCCAAGTCTCATAGTACCTACCAAGTGAAGCTTCTATGAATTGGCCCATAAGCTACAAAGGATGAAATAACAGATACACAACAGCCCTACAACAGAAGCAAAAGGGGCATGGATTCACTCACATTTCCAAATGCAGTATTCCTTTCCAGAGGCTCATTTAGCGACAGGCACGCAAAAGCTAAGACCTGGAAGATTCTGAATTTCAGACTCTTAAGCTATCTTTAGCAGCAAGAACAAAGCACTAGATGATTCCACAGCATATAGATATAAGCAAACAAATCGTTACAAGCTTCCCTGCAGTTGGCTGAGAAGCATTTCAGCTCCATCACCATTGTTATCGTCATTGACTTCATCATAACCAGTTCTACCTTTCTCCGTTAACAGTTCCTCACCGGCAGCAACCCCATCAGTTAAGGGGATATATGACATATAAACTTCATCTTCAAAACATCCCGCTTGCTTCAACACCCCTACCAAGACATCCTTGCTTGCCGTATCATCTTCTTGCTCACATAGCTTGAGAATAGAAGACACATTAACAGGCTTTGGTTTCCAGCTCTTTGATCCCTCAACCAAAACAGCCTCCTTTAGGCAAGACAACGCCTCAGAAATCCTCTTCTCTGTGATGTGGCCTTCTGCAAGAATTTCCCATGTCCTCGAATTCGCCTTTCCTCCCACTTCAATCATCTGGTCAAAATAAGTCTCGGCTTTCTCCAAAAGTCCTCTTCTAATATGCCAACCCATGAGAAGATTTACTATTCTAGGGTCATAAGTTGACTTAACCGATAGCCATTCCTCATAAAGCTGTTCTGCCCCTTCAATATCACCAAGCCGAACCAAAGAGGAGATCATACTATGGTAACCCAGATTTGGAATACTTGGAAATTTTGATTTGTAAATGTTCCACACACGATAAACCTCCTCCTTGTTACCAACACTGCTATATAGACTAATAAGATAATGATAAGGAATTCTATCCCAATCTGTGATTCTGCTCTCAACCTTCACTAGACAGTCTTCAGCTTTTTCCAATTGTCCTAGCTTAATATACATTGTAGCCATTGTGCTGAATGTAGTCCAGTTGGGATTGAAGTTTCTCTCCAGCTTCATCTGTTCGAACACTTGTTCCATCTTTTCAACAGATCCTTGGGATCCACAAGATGATAACCAGATGTTATAGGAGTATATATCTAAAGGTATATCTTTTTCCCTCATCTCTGTAACTACCATGTCAACTTTATCGTACTCTTTAAGGTTCATGTAGAGAGTCATCATCACATTGAATGGAAGTGAGTGCATGGCGTAACCTCTATCTCTCATTTTTTCAATTAAAGATTCAGCCTGCTCTCTCATTTTAGCCTGGACATAAGCATTAAGAAGAGCCCCATATGTTCGCTTGTCCTTCAATGTATCCGGCAGCTTCAGGAAGTAATCTTCGGCATTTAAAATTCCACGCACTTTGGCAATTAGATCTAATTGAATTGCTGTCTCACTGGTGGACATTCTGAACCGCTCTGATCTGTTGTTCATCCACTCATATACCTGCAGAATGTTTGAAAAGTTCATAGCTTCTGTCATGGCATGACACATAAATGATGGAAACAAGGAAAAGGAAACCACGGGTAGAAAATCTTTTGATCCCATGCACCAATTGATCACAGTATTTGGTGACAACAAGAACGTACACAGAACTAAAACCAATCGAGTAGCTTCATGGGCCCAAGCTTTTATGCAGAATTAAGTTCACCAATATATACATACATACGTTTGTATATATACACAGACATATGTATTATTATATAATGCATAAAAATGACAATCTATCACTAGCATGTGCATTTATTGAGCTCTGGTCCAATAAAGAGGTTCTGGGATATTGCAAAATGCAAAACCTGAATCAACATTCCACCTATTCAGGTCGAATACAGGGAAACATGGACAGAACCACTGATCCAATGCCTAACTACAACATATTCATATAACTACTTAGAAATGATGCAGTAGACTAACATGCAGAAGTTGCAGTTTGTGTGCTAAAAATCTCTGATGCAATAATATCCATTAAAATTTATCGATAAGATAAATTCCAACTTAACACCTACTAGGACCAAAAAAATTTCTATTCCTTATAAATAAGAATTTTCAGTTAATGCCGCTTAATTTTAGTTATTCTCTGTGATCGTCCTAGATACATGGTCCATAGTTTTGTGATTGCACTTTGTCAATAATTTCATTTTGGTATAACTTTTAAAATCTTCAAAATTTTATACATCCATGGTGTAAATAAATCATATTTGTTAATAAACTGTATTTTAGCCAAGCAACTAAAATTTAGAAAATTAAGAAAAATTTTGCAGTATGCAGTTCATCAGTTGTCCGGTAACATGTCAGCAATTGGGTTAGCTCCAACCAATTAACAAACGGAATTGGATAATCCAGAAAATAATACATGAAAGCTGAATAGTCGTGTGCACATGAACATTCAATTATCTACTCAAACATCCAAAAAAAACAAAAGGAAAAAAGGAAGAACTAACATCAAACCAAATGAACACCAACACAGCAATAGGATTTTGCTCCAACACCAAGATTGTATAAACCACAATTCAAATGTTCATAAAATCCAAGAACTCTATCAAGAAAAACCAACCAAATTCAAATAAAATTCACAAAAAAAAGTACCAACTACCCATTAAACAGGACACAGCCAAGAAGTAAAATACAGAGTAAAGCCTCATGAATACTACCTCAAGAGCAGGCTTGTAACGCTTGAACCTCCTCAACTCCTTAGCAACTCTACAAAGCTCCCACTTGGTGAGCCTCTTCCCTTCTTTCTCGTACTGGTTCAACACACTCGCAGCACCCAATTCCGGGTCCTCCATCAACGATATCTGCTTGAATACGCCGCTCCATTTGACCATTGGCCGCCTTCTGCCGTAGTCCACCGTTCCGTATCTGTAGACCTCTGGTATCGAACACCTAACCATTGGGTGCCTATGGTCTCTAACTGTTCGAAGAAAGGTCGAACTGCGAAACCCAGATGGGAAGGAGAGAGAATAAGACAGAGTTGATGAGAGAGAAACATGGTGGTGTTGCAGAGGAGACTGTGAAATGGTGGATTGCAGTAGCATATTGTTTCTCTAGGGTTTTGGACTGCGAGGGGTTTTCGGGATTTTCTTGAAACAATATTTTCAATTTTGATTGGGTTTATTTCTGGGGATAAAGTCAATGCTATTGCTGAGTGAGCATTGTAATACTCCAGCGTGACTAGCGTTCGGTCCGTTAATAATTATCTCAATTTTTAAGTAAATAAAATTTGAATACATTGTAAAATATTTTGATTTTGACTTTAATTTAATAAATTTATATGCATTAAAATATCTAAATTAGTTGAGTACAATTCGTAGAATATAAAAATTCTAGATACTAATATACAGCGCTTGCTAAATTTTTTAAGTGAGACAATAAAACAATGTTAGTAGAACGAGACATGTGTTCAGATCTTAAATTTGTAAGGAGAAGAAAAAATAGAAAGAAAAATAAAATTACTCACACGAATATTTTTTAACTTTATTATCAATTTTTCAATCAAACTAAAAACAATAAAAATAGACGCAATGTGCCTTTTCATTTCATTTTATTTTTCTTCCGTTCAAAATCTAAATATAGCATAAAATCTCAACTTTCTTAGAGCCTTTCATTGCAAGTAAGGACGGAGGCTGTCAATGGTCCCAAAGATGATTTAAGGTTTATGAGTAGTAGAAGAAAAGTGAGTTGGGGTAGCAAATACCAAGGTTGACTCCATAGCTTGAATTACTATATGCAGGGGAGTTGTGGAAGCTCAAATGAATAATTAGTAAAGCAATGCCAAATTGCCAATAGCTAACAGTTTTTTACGTCATTTATGCAACAAGGAGCTTAATAGTTCAGATGTGGCTTCGGGAGTTCAGGGTGTTCCCTAAGATCTATCTGGAAGGGCAACAAGTATGATATTTTGAAAATACACATATAAAAATATGGATAATATTATATACATAAAAAATTTATACACAACTTATCAGACTAAATAAAAGCTATTCACTTTAAGATAAAATATTTATTATAATAACTTTTAATTTCAATAATATTATTGTCACATTATTTGATGAAATTTTATATACAAAATTTATGAAATAAGAGATGTTCCTAATAATATAAAAGTACAAAGTCACCAAGTTCATTCAAATTGCTAAATCATCACTGAAAACAATCTTCTCAGTTTTTTCCTCCTTATTTATTCTTGCAAATTCTTTGGAAAAAGTAGACCAAATTTCTAAAATTCATCAAAGGTCATGGTTGACACAGAATTAAACCATCTCCAACCCCTCCCCACAAACCCCAAAAAAAAAACAAAAAAAAAAAAATTACTAGTAGCACTTCATCAATATATTCACCCTGGAGGGAATCATGAGCAATGAAAGAAATATCCACTTTCACACTGAGTCAGTTTCCTTAGATACGAGAGGAATCAATTCCCCAGCAGCAGCATCACCCTCCTGATTCACAAACAGATAGTCTCTCACAGTCAAAACTGCATGAACCATAATCACCGGCGTTGCTCCGGCTAGAGTCACGAAAAAATGAATCGCCGCCCGGGTTAGGACCATCTCCACCATGGTGGCGATGAAAAGCAAAGGCAGAACTAGCCATTTGACGATGATCTTATGAAGCAGAGCCGAATCGGGCAGCAAACGCAGTAACAGCAAGTAGAGCAATGTCACGAGGGTCATAGCCAGCAAAAAGATCATGGAAACCTTACGCTGCGGCAAGAGGGCGATGAAGAGAATCAACCAAACGAAGGTCGCGTAGAAAAATCCGAGGGAGCCCAAGTTTCTGATGATTCGAACGGCGGCTGCTTCTGGGGTGGAAGGGATGTTGAAGGCGCATACAAGCGTTGGGTTGTTGCGGTTCTTTTGAGTTGGGTCTTTCGACTCATCGGTTTGATCGGTGGAGGAAGTGGTGGCGGTGGTGATGGTGGTGGTGGATGGCCGGTGAATGGTGGTGGTATCATAACTAGCCATGACTCCGGTTAGTGATGTGAACAAGAGAAATAAGCTATTTGAAGAGGCTTCTATAAAATGTTGGAAGGCTATGAATTTTCTGCGTTATTAAACATCAAAGACTTTAGTCAAGTTTGCACAAAAAAGACTTGTAGTCAAGTTGTTTGATTTTTCTCCTCCCTCTCTGAGTAGTTTATCCAGAGTTTTGAAAAGTCAGGAAGACTGTAATGACCAAAGGTAACGCCATGTTTGGCCAAAATAAGCCATAAAAAATATATATATATCCAGTCTATAGAAAAGCTCTCGGTCCTGTTTGGAATATGAGGGAGGAAAAAATTAGCTTGTGTTTGTAGTGTTTGACTGGGAAGCGCAAGGTTGACTTGCGTGGGACCTATCTGAGAGTCCTGGTAGTCACAGAAGCAGACTCGCTCGGGTCTCCTGGCTGTGGAGGGGCGAGAACCGAGAGGGCAGACAAGAGAGAGAGAGGTTCACGAGCCAGCGACGACTCGTATAATAAATGTGATTAACTGTTGTGTCTTGTTGTCATAAATGTGTGGAGACTATTTATAGTAAGGAGTGATTAGCACGTGCGGACACGTGGCGAGCCGTGACTGGGCAGGCCTGAGCTCCGCCATCATGACCTGGAGAGGTCCTGTCAGCGGCCGCGGCGGGCGATTGGATGCCAGCTGCCACGGGGTCAGGCGCTCGTCCAGCCACAACTCGCCACGTGTCTATTGCATTAAATGTGCATCGGGTCAGCATTTAATGCTAAAGATACGGTATTTAAGTGGCTCTGAGAGCATATCTCTCTCTCTTAGCTGGTTGATGGGACTGGTCCCACGCACGCTTGTAAAGCGCGCGGCTCAACAATCCCTTCGGTTCTAGCCTCCGTTCCACTGCCCGCGGGGAGGGGTCCCAAGCGAGAGTGAGTTAGCCAATTAGGGGCCTGGGCCCGTTAGATGTTGGGGCACGAAGCCTTGGATCGTGCTAGGCACAGGGGCCTGTCAAGCACAAGCGCTCATTTTGGCCGGAGCCGTGCAGGCGCGGGGCCTGGCTTAAGAGGAGCTCTTGGAACTTGCTTAAACGAGGCTTGGTGTTCGGGCGCCGACCCTGCCGCGAGGGCGAGGGTGAGGAGCGGTTATGCCCGGCCGTGGTTTGACCACGGTTGACTTTGGGGTAGCCAGGGGGCCTACGTGGACTGCCAGGTGGGCAAAATGGGTACCACGTGGCGCCCGTAGACTGGGTATCTACAGCTTGTAACCTATGTATATAATCCTGTATCGCCTAGCGAAGTGGGAGTGTCATATATGCAAGCGCAGAGCTCTACATAGCACAAAGTGTATGAAAAACTACAAGGGCAACCTAACGATTACAATATTATGACCTCTTTTGACCAGGTCATCTTCGGGAGCAGGCACTAAGAAGGGTCCTTTGGTCATGTTTCGATGCTACGAATCTTATTTGTATTCTATACCAAAGTCGATGTTCGCACAATAGTTAATCATGTTTGCAAAGCATTGTCTCTATGATTGTATCTGTAGATTTCATGATCCTAAGTTCTAACTATGTAGTCAACTGCTCTGGACCGTATGTTTATATTCTTTCGGGTGGTTTTGTTAGGTACTACTTTATTGGATGAAATGAATGAATATTCTCGCTTAAGGCCTAAAAAAAAAAAAAAAAACAAAGGGCAAACAATAATAGAATTATTCACTACTTAATCTGATCCCAAATTCACGCCCACGGCCTTTACAATTTGAGAATTCACAGGGTCAAGAGCACTGTGGGGCAACAGCACACCGCTCAACCCATCTGATTAGGTCCAATCTACACGAATTATAGTTGGGCTGCTTGACGGCCCAAATTCAGAACTAAGGAACGGTCCGGTCCAACCCGCCAATCTCATGCCGACCTTGACGTAAACCGCAAAAAGCGAGCCCAAACTGCTACTGGTCTCTGAGCATTAAATGCAGAGTTGACCCGGATTAAATGCGCCAGCAGCTCCCCATGCGACGTCGACATGCACGTCCGGTCAGCCAGATTCTTCAGCGGCGGTAAAGCAGACCCTGCACACAGTCAGTCGGCGGTATGCAATGATACCTACCCAGCAGGCCATGATGATCTGCTAGTAGGCAAGGAGCAAAACACTCCATTGATCACACTATAAATATCCAAACCCTCAAGAACCAGGTATGCACAATTAACTCTTAAGTATACACAACTCTTATTCATTCTATTCTCGATTAAGCTTGCTAACTTAATCATTGGAGTGTGATCAGCCCAACAAGAGTCAACCCATTCTAACTTATCTTTCTTATAGAGAGTTTGGACTGATCAACGTGGGCTTGAGTGTTCGACCTGGCCTTCCCAAAAAATCTCACTTACAATTGGCGCCGTCTGTGGGAAGGCTTAGAAAACCATAAGTCTAAACAATCGAAGAGGAAAAGGAGAGAACTACGACAAATGAGGTAACAGAGCCTCCTCTAGCAAAGATCAGACTAATTCGGTGCATTGTCAATCTACACCAATAGATCGGCACCGAGGCAGAACACTAAGGTTGGAAATTCAGACCCCAGGTGAAAGCCACCAGGAAGCACCAGATGAGCTGCGGAAGGAACCCGGACTATGTCAAGGGGTGAAACTTCCGTAGAAACCACCACCGGGACCTTGCCCCCTCACCCTCCAATGGACGGGTCCTAAATGAAGACACACTCTATTCGGCTAAAAGAGAGATTCGGCGGTGCGGCAAAGAGATTGCCTACCTCACTTCTCAAGTTCGGGCCATGAGGGAGGCAATCTCCGAAAGAGACAGGCGTGGGAGAGAAAGGTCTCCGAACCATGAAAGAGTCACAAGAAGCAGGGACGTACCGGTGCCACGAGTAAGAGGAAGCTACACCTCTAGTACCGGGTGCTACGACAACAGGCGAAAAGATCGGTGAAGAGCGAGGAGCAAGACTTCGCCGAATGATGAATGCCCTGAAGGTGATCGATAGCGAAAGGACTGGGAGAAATGGTACAACAAAAAAATTAGAGGATAAGGAGCAGCAAACTAAGGAACGCACGGCCCATGACCTAGTCAAAAAGGCCTTAGACCATATCACATCCTCACCATTCACAGAGGAGATTGAGTCCTACCCAATTCCTTGAAATTTCACCCCACCAAAGTTCACTCTATACGACGAAAAGGCCAATTCAGTTAACCATGTTCGACATTACAAGCAGCTGATGGTGGTCTGGTGCGGAGACCAAACATTGATGTGCCAAATCTTCCCCTCCAGCCTGGGGGACGTAGCCTAACGATGGTTCGACAAGTTGCCGTCTAGATTCGTGTCAAACTGGAGGTAACATGCCAAGCTGTTCACCGCTCGATTCATAGCTAACAGCCTGCAGCCCAAGGAGGTCGATTTCTTATTGACCTTGCGGAAAGAAGAAGCGGAAGGATTACGGGCATAAGCACGACGCTACTGGGAGGCTTACAACGAAATTGATGAGTCCAGCGAACAACTGGTTGTGACTCAATTCAAAATTGGCCTTCCTAGGGAGCATCATTTGCGGCAATCCGTGATGAAGAAGCTAGCCCTCACCATACAGGAATTGATACTACGAATTGAGTGTTACACAAGACTAGATGAGGATGTGCCTCAGCCATGTTCAGCAAAGGTCGGCATTGTCGCCGAGAAGACAAATAAGAAGGAGGCCAAGAAACCTCGACAAGAAGACAATAATCGAGGAAAAAAGGTGAATGATGGGGTCTATACAGTCTTGAAGGACCCCATCTATAAAATCTTGCCCTAGATCCATGACAAACCATTCTTTAAGTGGCCCCCGAAGTTGGGAGGCGACCCAGCATCCCGGAACCAAAAGAGGTTCTGTTTCTACCATCGCGAGAAGGGGTACAAAACGAAGCAATGTTGGCATCTTAAGACCCACCTGGAGGATTTGGCCAAAGCTGGCCATCTCGACCAATTTATTGATTGGGATAAGACAGAAAATGAGGGCGAGCAACTGCGAGTGGAAGAAGCACCCTAGAAGGAAGTTGAAGCAAGACAGGTCCGAGTAATCAACGTGTTGCACGGTTCGGCTGAATCAGGAACCGTCGACCCACATAGATACCAGGCCGAAATACAGAAGGCTGCACACTTGAGGAAAGTCATGCAGATACAACCGCCGAGCAAGAAATTCAAGGTCGGCGATGGCCCTGTGTCCATCACCTTCACTGACGACGACCTCGTGGGGGTGTAGACCCCCCATAATGATGCCTTGGTTGTAACATTGAGGATGACGGACTATGACGTGAAAAGATTGCTCATGGACCAAGGAAGTTCATCCTAAGTCATGTATTACAGCTTGTTCAAGAAATTGGAGCTCAAGGAGTCCGACCTGTAGCCATCACTCAACCCATTGGTCGGATTTAGCTCAGATCCGATTTAGCCCATGGGGAAGGTAACGGTTCCAGTAACTGTTGGAGGAATTACATTACAAACAGAATTCCTGGTAGTCAACGTGCCTTCCCCCTACAATACTATCATAGGACGAACCTGGTTACACCTCAAGAAAGCCATCCCCTTGTCCTACCATCAATTGATCAGATTCCGATCCCCAGTGGAGTGGGGGAAATAAGGAGAGACCAAGTGGCTGCCAAACAGTGTTTTCTAATGGCATGCATAACAAAGACAAAGGCTGAAAATGTGCAGATGATGGAACTGCACGAAAACACCCCCACTATCGACGATGTGGGGAAGGCGCTTGAGAACAAGGCTGTGGAAGACCTAAAGAAGATACACATCGATCAGCAGGATGATAAGTACTTCGTCATCGGCACCTCTTTGTCCAAATTGGAGGAACGCTCTCTGATCAAGTTATTGACAAGTTACTTCGAAGTGTTCGCCTGGACCCCTTATGATTTGCCAGGAATTGACGCCGATGTTGCCTGCCATAGGCTAAATGTCGACCTAAAATGCCGACCTGTGGTCCAAAAGGGGAGAAGGGTGGCGACACAGCATGTGGATGCAGTTATTGAAGAAACTGAGAAGTTGTTGGAAGTTAGGGCAATTCGAAAAATCAACTACCCGAGCTGGCTTTCAAACACAGTGGTAGTGAAGAAAAAGGATGGTAAATGGAGGGTTTGTGTGGACTTTACTAATCTGAACAAGGCATGCCCCAAGGACCCTTTTCCCTTCCCTAAAGTTGACTAACTGGTGGATGCAACAGCTGGTTTCGGGAGAATGAGTTTCTTGGATGCTTATCGGGGGTACCACCAGATTCCCCTCCATCTAGACGATCAAGAAAAGACGGCCTTCATCACTCCAAGGGATATATTTTGCTACAAAGTTATGCCCTTTGGTCTGAAGAACACCAAGGCTACGTATCAGCGGTTGGTCACCAAGATGTTCAAGAAGTAGATTAGCAACACAGTGAAAGTCTACATCGATGATATGGTAGTGAAAAACAAAGTCAACAGCTCCCATCTGAAGGATTTACAAGAGGTACTCAGCATCCTAAAGCAGTACAAGATGAGACTGAACGCTTCAAAATGCGTCTTCGGAGCCGGCTCGGGCAAATTTCTAGGATTCTTGGTTACACATTGGGGCATTGAGGTGGATCTGTGTTAGATTAGTGCAATTCAGAGCATTCAAGCCCCAAAGAATGCTAAGGAGGTACAAAAGCTAACTGGAATGGCAGCAGCACTTAACAGGTTCATCAGTTGATCATCAGACAAGTGCCAACCATTTTTCCAGCTTCTCAGAAAACGAGAACAATTCAAATAGACTTCAAAATGTGACCAGGCCCTCAACGATTTGAAGTACCTGACCCAACCACCCTTACTTTCCACCCCACTCAAACATGAGGAACTCTTCCTCTACCTAGCAGTATTGGAGCATGCAATTAGCGTCGTACTACTCAGGTAACAAGATCGGTAGCAGTTGCCTGTTTACTATGTCAGCAAAACTCTTCTCAAAGTGGAAAGTAGATACCTACGCCTAGAAAAGTTAGCACTCGCACTGGTAGTAGCATCCCGCAAATTGGTGCACTACTTCAGAGCTTACACCATCAACGTCTTCACAGACCACCAGCTCAAACCTCTCCTTAGAAGGGTCGACTTCTCTGGCAGATTGGTAAAATGAGCTATGGAGTTGGGGGAGTTTGATATCAAGTTTCATCCAAAATTAGCTGTGAAAGGGTAAGTCCTTGCAGATTTTATTGTCGAATTCTCCGTTGTACTGCCACCCGAAGCCGACCAAGCACCACCGCCTGCTCAACTGCACAACGACCTCCCCCTGGATATTTGGGAGCAAAATGATCATTAGCAACTCTACGTTGACGGAGCCTCCAATGACCGGAGGGCAGGATCAGGCATAATGCTCATTACACCAAATGGTCTAACGATCGAACAAGCTATCAAGCTCGAGTTCGTTGCGTCTAATAACAAATCTGAGTATGAGGCCTTGCTCGCCGAACTTCACCAAGCCATTGAACTCAAAATTTCTGAGATCGTCATCTATTCGGACTCCCTGCTTGTTGTCAACTAGTTTAGGGGAGAATACGCAGCAAAGAATGATAGAATGACACAATACCTAGCTAAAGCTAAGGAGCTGCTCAACAAATTTAGCAGTTACAAACTCCACCAAATCAGTCAGGACAATAACTCTCATGCCGATGCTCTGGCGATGTTAGCAACAGCCCTGAAGTCAGGATCAAAAAGAACAATCAACATGGAAACTTTAGCCAGACCAAGCATATTTCAAGAAGAGGAACAGACTCTGGCTATGGAACAGTTGGGACCATCCTGGATGGACCCAATTATCTCCTATCTCGACAAAGACGAGCTACCAGAGGATAAAAATAAAGCCAGATGAATCAAGCATGCAACTCTTAGATACTGGCTGTCACCAAGCAAGGAACTATACAGGCGATCCTTAACGGGTCCCTATTTATACTGTGTCCACCCGGATAAGGTGTAAGGGGTCTTATTCAAAATCCACGAAGGAATATGTGAAAGTCATATCGACGGAAGATCGGTAGTACACCGAGCTATATCACAAGGATACTGGTGGCCCTATATGCAAAAAGACACAGCCCAGTACGTCCTGAAATATGAAAAGTGTCAAAAGTACTCCCCCATCATACATCAGCCTGCTGAGGACCTCGCAACCATTACCAGTCCTTGGCCATTCGCTCAGTGGGGACTAGACATAGTTGGGCCTTTGCCCTGAGCTCCGGGTAATAAAAGGTTCCTCATTGTGGTGACTACTTCACTAAATAGGTGGAGGTGAAACCCTTGTCAAATATCAGAAAAATCGACGCTAAAAGGTTTGCATGGAAAAGCATAGTGACAAGGTTCGGCATTTCTCGGGCCATTGTCTTGGATAACGGCACCCAATTTGATGGGAACATGTTCAGATCATTCTACGAGGAGCTTGGGATCAGAAACTATTATTCAGCATCAGCCTATCCACAATGCAATGGGCAGGCCGAGATCTCGAACAAAACTATGTTCAATGGGATTAAAAAGCAGTTGGAGAGGGCTAAAGGAAAATGGGTGGAGGAGCTACCCAGCGTTTTATGGTCTTATAGAACTACCCCAAGGCGGTTTACCGGACTAATTTCTTCTCCTTGGCCTACGGGGTGGAAGCAGTCATACTATTGGAGGTCGGTTTACCAACGATTAGATCGACAGGTCGGCCAACGAAGGCAGGTCGGCCAAAAAAAAAATCAAGTGTAAAAACTTGGTTCTGCCCATGTTGGGCAGGTCGGCCAATGAAGGCAGCAAAGAACAAAGCATCAAAGATTGGCCGTATTGGATAGATCGGCCAATAAAGATATACGTGTCATATGAACTTAAAGCAAAGTAAATATCAACAATCACACATAGCCGAACAATTGTTTAAACATTTACCAAGAGAAAGTAACAAAAAGATAAAAGCAGAACGAAACTTTCATTAGAAATACGAAGGTTGATTACGAAAGATCCAAAAAACTACAATCAATCAAGCTACCGACTTTTTCCCTAGCTGCACAAATTTCTTCGCTGAGCTATCTGCGGTCTCTTCTGCAACCTTAGACGATTCGGCAGTAGCTTTCTCCTTCTTAACCTTCTCCCTTTCAGCCGCAGACTCCAAAGCAAGATTCTTTTGATGCTCGGCGTTGGCTATCACCTTTTGTGGGTCGACTACACCTTCCTCAGTGGTGTCGAAATAATCAGGGCACAAATGCTAGACATCAGAGGACTTGTCGACCCCAGCGACAAGAAGGGCGCCGTTCCAGCCCTGGTGGAAGATGACACGGCTAAGATCCATCATCTCAAGGGCCAATCTGTCAGCCGCCCTTTCTTCACCTTTCTTCATTACGGCCTCTTCCTCCGCCTTGAACTTGGCCACTTCGGCTTGGAGTGCCTCAATCTCCAAATTGGCTTTGTACAAGTCCACCGACTGCACATCAAATTTCTTTTGGAGGTCGGTCATCTCCTTGTCTCTCTTTTCGTAGTCCACCTGCACTATCTTGAGTTCGGCAGAAGCCTGTTTGGCGTGTTTCTTGAAGGTGATATGATCTTTGTTAGCATCGATCCACTCCTTCTTTAAACAACCACGTTCTTCTATGAGGTGGTGGTGCTCCTCGGCAAGTTTCTGGTAGCGAGTCATCGCTTCTAGCGAATCCAGGCAACCCTACACCAAAAAGCAAAAGTTTGCATTGGAACGAATGTGAGTGAAATCTCTAAACAAATTGAAAGGCAATGTTGACTTATAAGTAGAGAGTCATAGAATGCCCCCATGAAGACGCTGGTGTTGCTTACGGCTCCCAACTTGGCAACGTCCTTCCTCTGAAGAACACTCTTCATGACTCCGAAAGTGACCTCGGCCCAGTCGATCATTGAATCAGCTGTCATCATAGGGCGGCCTAAAATATTCGGTATGACTGTAACGACCTCTCTGACTTCCTCCACCACCCCTTTTCCCCTTGACTTCTTGGGTGGCGGGGGCGGTGTGGCAACCTTAGGTGCCCTTTTCTTTTGCTGCCGAGTTTTCGGCCTCTTTTGAACAGGAGCAGCTACCACCATAGGGGCGGTCTCCAGTTTGGCTGACAGAGGATTGGCAAAAGTTATGGCAGTTGTCTTTAGTGGCTTGCCAGCTATAGCAAACATCATCTCCCTCAAACTCATGTTATCCTCCTCGTTTGGGGATGGGGTGGACTGTTGTGTTCTGGTTGAAACTCTAACTCGGCGGTCTGGTATCGTAAGTGGCGACAAACTCGAGGCCGAACTATTCGACTTTGAGCGGGCTCCATGCAATTCTTCAGCGACGGGCTCTAACGGAGGGGAAACAACAATTGTTGCCTCAGTGGGGGCACGCGCCCTTTCAATAGCAATACCAATGGGAATCTATTCAAAATATCCCTCAGCGCCTTTCTTCGCCAATCTGGCAATGAAGCTCTGTGGGATCCCCGCGTCAACAGTAAAAGTCGAGTAATGGAGAGGATAGTTAAGCAGTATATAGGCGATCCGATCAACGTGCCTCAATCTGCCTTCACCAAGAAAGTCCAAAGCCTTGTTTAGGTCGGCAAAGTTGACCCGCTTCTTCTTCTTCTTTACAAAATGCCACAATCAGATTCAGATCTACTTCAGAAATAAGTCAGAGATACAGAATAAAAGGTCGGCATCAAACCTATATTGAGGGGAACTTTAGAGCATCGAAACGCCTATCTTTCTCCCTCAGGAATGTTGCCGAACTCTAAGGGCCTCATTACCCAAACCCTAACGTCGTCAACGCCCTTCTCGGAGGAAGGTAAACATTTAACTAATTCTCTACCCGACTCTACAACCCAGAGGTATACTTTGGAACTTCCCCCAACCTTATAGAGCATATAGCAATAATCCAGTTCGGTGAGACCCAGGTTCTCACCCAAGCACCGGTTAATCTCAAGTATGCCAAAGATGATCCTATATACATTCGACGACAACTGGGAGGGCGACACCTTATTTTTATTATGAACTTATGAAGTAAGGGATGAAGGGGAAACCTAAGGCCCCCTTTTACAATGGTAATGATGAGGAATTGTACTCCCTTCTCAGTTTCCTCCATTCAGTGATCATTGGGATCGACTAACTCTAAGCCGATTTCGTCTGGGATCTTAAACCTAGCCCTAAAAGAGGCAATGGCCACCGGACCCTTTAACATTTTCCTAAAACGGGACGCCATCAGGGGACAACCGTCAAGAACGAGAAGGAAAACAAAGGGAAGAGTGAAAGATATGTGGGCTGAGAAAACCTTACAATGATGGGAGTTGAGACTCGCAATGCACATGCTAGACAGAGAGATGAAGAAAAATAAAGTGCCTTTCATCAGAAAAGGCACCCTCCCTTTATATACATCCAAGCCATCAGTTCATGTGTAGGAAAACGACAGCAATCATGTCGCACCATCAGACCGTCACTTCGGTTGTCAGTTTGATGGCAGCCTATCCAAAGAACTTTCAATCCCCACCATCCGTGTGGCCTGGTAACCATAGGAATGGTTGCAGACTTGAAAGGGTGCCATTATGACCCGTTGCAGCCCTTGGCCGTTCAAAAATGCAAAATGACGCAAAGGCTGGGGGCAATTGTGGGGCAACAGCACACGGCCTAACCCGTCTAGTTAGGCCCAATCTACACGAATTACAGTTGGGCTGCTTGGTGGCCAAAATTCAAAACTAAGGAACGGTCCGGCCCAAGTCGCCGACCTCATGCCGACCTTAGCCCAAACCGTGAAAGGCGAGCCAAACTGCTAGCGGTCTTTAAGCATTAAATGAGGAGTTGACCTACATTAAATGTGTCAACGGCTCCCCACGCGACGTCGATATGCACATCCGGTTAGTTGGATTCCTCAGCGACGGTAAGGCAGGCCCTACACGCGGTCAGTCAGCGGTATACAATGATGCCTACCCAGCAGGCCATGATGATCTACTAGTAAGCAAGGAGCAAAACACTCCATCGATCACACTATAAATATCCAAACCCTTAAGAGCCAGGTATGAAAAATTAACTCCAAGTATACACAACTCTTATTCATTCTATTCTCAATTAAGCTTGCTAACTTAATCATCGGAGTGTGATCAGCCCAACAAGGATCGACCCATTCTAACTTCTTTTTCTTGCAGAGAGTTTGGACTCATCAACGTGGGCTTGAGTGTTCGGCTCGACCTTCCCAAAAATCCCACTTACAAGCACCAATTGAACAAATCTTTAATGGTACAGTAACACCAAACCACTATTCCTAAAATTGAAGTCGTGAAGCGAAGGTTTATCCAATAAACATGTAAAAATCATAACGGAAGTAGCACCTGAATTTTTTTTCTGTATACATAGCTCCAAGAATTAAACTTTCCTTGTCCCAGTCAATTTGAATTATATAGCATGGCTAGTTTTTAGAGCTCCTAAAATTGAAGTTTTAAGTACATGGTTGTCATATAACCTACAATTTGAAGTCCAGTGATGTATTTTCTGTTTGACTTTTCTGAATTGAGCATACACATTAATTGATTTTAGTTTTAATAAAACGGGTTAAACCCAAGTTAAGTTGAGACATATGGAATAGACCCAATAAAGAGGTGATTCATATGGACTAAGCTTGTGTACACCTGTTGATTATTTGATGTGGTTAGATGGATAATGTGGGCTTAAGAGAACCTATTTGGGAGCCTTTTATAGGAGGGCCCATTAGGGTTCAATATATATAGGTTAAGTTCCCTCTCTTCCCAGATAACAGATAGTATTCTACCCATAGAGATCCGTCGTAAAGAGTTTAGAGATAAAGAGGAAGACGTAAAGCTAATATACTGTTTGATTTCAAGATTGGATTGCTTCTCTTCGGATTCAAAATCATGAAACAAATGAGTACGCTTCCGCAATCTTAAATACATAAATTGATGTTCCTATGTTCATATATATGTTTATTGTGAATGTTTACATATGGTATCAGAGCCATTATATATGGATTAGGAACTCAAAAATCATTATTTTATGTATTCATTCTTGATTTTTCAAGATTAAACTTGAATTTTGCATGATATAATCCAAAAAATAGATGACTTTTTGTCTAAAAACTAATAAGGGGCTTTTGTTCCTCTCGTATCAAGGAAAATTTTGTTATATAGCACGCATTCTAATTCAAACCGTAAAGAGAGATCCATCGATTTAAAGTTTTATGCTCTAAATCGACGATTTTGGTGAAAAGTTTGAAAAATACATGATTTGATGCACGATTCTTGTATAATATCATATAATGATTGTTCTGGGTTGTATTAGAACATGTTTGAGTGTGTATTGTGCAAGAAATTGTAAGTTTTGGTATTTTTTCAAACCCTAGCCACCATTAATAATTATAGAATCCTTAATCCATTAAAACCTTAATTTTTGGGCTTCAAATTGCTAAAAACGTGTTCCTTGATGTTCATTTTGGTCAAAAATAGTGTTTGATTGCATAAATTGTTGAGAAAAAATTAGTTTTTTGAGAAAACAATTGAGTCTGGAATGATTTGAAGCGATCAGGGTCAATTTTTGCAAAAAATCGGGTCAAGCCGGTCCAACCGGGTAAGGAAGATAAACTAGACTAGCAAACAAAGCCCACTCGCGGCCTACAGTGCGTGTGAGCTCATGAGGCGCCTTTTGGGGTTGGTCCAAAGTCCAAAAATATTCCACTTGGATTGAGAATTTCAAATATTATTTTTTTGTAATTTTTAGACACTGTTTGGTATTTTTCAATACCAAAAAAGTAAATTTGTTTGCATTTTCTCAAAAATCGTGTGCAAGTTTTGAAGATTTTTTATAGGTAACATGTTTTCGACATTCTGAATATCATGGAATATCGTACTCTCTCTGGTTTAATGCAGAAAATAATAATTACTTTTCGAAGTTTGTTTTAAGCTTATTTTAAGGGTTTTTTTTTTTTTTTGTGTGTTTTCTTGAAAGTCATGCATCATTCTTGAGTGATTTTTTATAGACAAGTTGTTTTCAACCTTATGAACCTAATGGTGTTGAGTACTCTTTGTGGGTACTCTTCTATACATTATACTCTCTCACATAATCATCCCTGTGAGAGCTAAAATCATCATTTTATGTGATTTTCTGTAACAAAAATTAATATGCATAGTTTGGGCAACATATATGTTATTTATGAGATCACTAGGCATATTCGGTTATTTACATACCCATAAAGATGTGATTGCAAGCATATTGATTCAGGAATACTAGAAATAACATGAGAAAATTCAACAAACAGATGTCATAATAAGAATAAATGGATTAATGTGGATGCTACTGCCCAAAGGAGTATATCTATTGATATTTAATACATTAAATGATTGTATCCATTATATTATTACATGCAATCGCCTGTCTAAAGGAGGTTATTGCCTATTTTAATGACACGGATGATATTCGGTGACTGACCCGAGAATGTTTGGTTTCTAAGAGATTTTGTCTGCACAAAAGGGACTAACTTATTAGATACTTAGATATTCTCATTTAGTGGTTAGCCGAAAGAGACCCCATAGCATGTTGCACTCTCTACCCAAAGGAGAGATAGTAATAATGCACCGGGCTACCCTATTAATTATGCTTGATTACTTTTAAAGCACATAAGAATTGTTTATTTTTCTCATTTATCTAATTTGTTACCTCTTGTATTTTCATGTATTGTTTCTTTTGCAGTTAACAATAATAATACGGCAGTTGTATTGTTGAATGGCTCGAATTATAAGAATTGGAAGCAGGACATTAAGTTCATTTTTGGGGATTGTAGATGTGGATTTGGCTTTAAGAGAAGCTGCTCCAGCTGCTCTCATGGCCACTAGTACGACCACTGAGAATGAGTATCATGCAAAGTGGGACAGATTTATTAGGCTGAGTCTCATAGCCATCAAATGGTTTATTTCTGAGCATCTCTTGAGTGGTTTGTAAATGAGCTTTTTGATACTATAGGACAAAGATACCAAGTATCCAATAAGGCTGAGGCTGGATCCCTAATGAATGAGCTCACGAGTCTGAGGTATGATAGCCACTTGGGGGTGAGGGAGTACATTCTTAAACTTATTTTCATCCAAACCAAACTTAAGAGTCTTAATGTTACCATCCCAAATGACTTTGTAGTTCACCATGTTCTCAAGACCCTGCCACCAGACTTTAGCCAAATTAAGACTTCCTATAACACACAAAATGAATCCTAGACCATCAATGACCTTATTGGCAAATGTGTCTTAGAGGAGGAGAAACTTAAGAGAGAAAAGACTGAGTCTATTTTGTTTGTCTCCCATTCTAAGGCCCATCCTGGTTAGGGTAAGGGAAATAGAAAGAACCACAAGAAATCTAAGACTTATCACACTCCTTGTAAAGATCAAGACAATAAAGGGTAAGGTAAAGGAAATGGTCAGACCAACAATGTTTTAGGTCCCAATGCTATCATTAAGAAGGCATTCAAATGTTACTTCTATACAAAAAAGGCCACATGAAGAGGAATTGCACTAAGTACAAGTCCTGGTTAGATAAAAAGAAACAAGAAGGAGGTAACTCATTTGCTTTAGTTTGTTTCAAATCCAATTTAGCGAATGTCCAATTAAATTCTTGGTGGTTTGACAGTGGTGTAATTGTTCATGTTGCTATGTCATTGTAGGAGTTCAAAAGCAAACAAAAGCCAAGTGAGACTGAAGAAAAGCTTAAAGTAGGAGATGATACAGTAGTTAGGGTTGAGTCTATAGGAGAGGTTGTTTTAATTTTAGAGACTGGTTTTCAACTTATTTTAGAAAATTTTGGATATAGTTTTCAATTTCAAAATGGCATGGTTAATTTATTTCATAATTCCAAAATTGTTAGTCATGGGTTTTTATCTGATGGATTTTACAAGTTGAAATTGAAACAGAATAATGAGCATGTCTCCTTTCATGTTGAAAATAGTGTGTCCAAGAGACCTAGAATTAAAGTCCAGTCTTCCATGTTATGGCATAAGCGTCTAGGTCACATTTCTAAAGAAAGAATTCAAAGACTAATTAAAGATGACATTCTTATACCACTTGATTTTGGAGATTTAGACATTTTTGTTGACTGTATTCGTGGAAAATTGACCAAGACTAAGAAGAAAAGTGCAATACGGAATGGTGACCTTTTAGAGGTCATACACACTGATATTAGTGAACCTTATTCCTCTACCTTTTGTTAAAATAAATATTTTCTGACTTTTATTAATGATTTTTCTCGTTATGGTTATGTTTATTTAATTGAAAAGAAATCTGATGCACTTGAAAAGTTCAAAATTTTTAAAACAGTGGTAGAGAACCAATTAACCAAAAAATTAAGATTATTAGGTCTGACCATGGTGGTAAGTATTATGGCAGACATGATGCTACTGGACAACATATGGGACTATTTGCTAAATACTTACAAGACTGTGGTATTAATACCCAATACACCATGCCTAGTAGTCCTGAACAAAATGGTGTGACCGAAAGGCGTAATTGCACCCTTAAGGATATGATGAGAAATATGATGAGTCGTAATAATTTACCTTTACATCTTTGGGGTGATGCCATTAAGTTTGCCTTATATATTCTCAATAGGGTTTCTAGCAAGTCTATTCCTAAAACCCCTTTTGAATTATGGACTAGTAGAAAGCCTAGTCTTAATCATTTTCGTGTTTGGGGTTGTCTAGCAAAGGTTAGGATTTATAATCCTTCTGAGAGAAAAACTGACCTTAGAACTTGATACTGCTGATTATTATTTCATTGGGTATCCAAACCATTCTAAGGGATACAGGTTCTACTGTCCTTCACCGAGTGCCAGAATTGTTGAATTTCAGATAGCCAAGTTCTTAGAACTTGATACTGCTGATTTAGAGATATCACCGCACATTGATGTGGATAACCCTAGCAAGGTGATGTTTATTCCCTTGCCTGCTATCCAGCATAGTGTTGTGCCTATACCTGTGGAGGTTGTTGATCATGAGCAGTTAGGGATTGATCCAGCTATATCTAATACTCTTGATCCTATTAAGCCTCATACTGAGCTTGGTCCAGCAGTACCCGTGAGGAGATCTGTGAGACAGAGGAGACTTGCCATTTTAGATGAGTTTGTTGTGTATCTTGGTGAGAGTGATTTTGATGTGGGTTATGTGGTTGATCTAGTGACCTATGCCAATGCTATCTCGAGTCCCCAGTCCAACATGTGGGTGGATGCTATGACAAATGAGATGTAATCCATGGCATATAATAGAGTATGGAAGCTTGTTGATCTTCCAGTTGGCTGTAAGCCTATTGGTTGCAAATGGGTGTTTAAAACCAAGAAAGACTCTAGGGGGAGGGGGGGGGGGTTCAGTGTTTCAAGGCTAGATTGGTTACTAAGGGGTTTACTCAGAAGGAAGGTAATGATTATAATAAAACCTTTTCTCCCGTCTCATTTAAGGACTCATTTAGAATTATTATGGCTCTGGTAGCTCATTACAACTTAAAGCTTCATCAGATGGATGTTAAGACTGCTTTTCTAAATGGTGGTCTTGATGAGGAGATTTATATGGCGCAGCCTTAGGGCTTTATGGTAAAGGGCAAGAAGCACATTATGTGCAAATAGTAGAAGTCTATCTATGGCTTGAAGCAAGCATCGCGCCAATGGTACTTGAAATTTGATGAGATTGTCACTCTCCTTGGGTTTTGTGGAGAACAAGGTTAATCAATGCATATATCTCAAGATTAGTGGGAGTAGATTTATTGTCCTTATTCTTTATATTTATGATATACTTCTTACGAGCAGTGATTTGAATATTTTGCATGAGACTAAGATGATGTTATCCAACACCTTCGACATGAAAGAACTTAGAGAGGCTTCTTTTGTTCTAGGCATTGAGATCATTCGTGATAGATCTTGTGGTGTGTTGGGTCTATCTTAGAAAGGATACATCAATCGTGTACTTGAGAGGTTTACTATGCAAGATTGCAGACCTGGAGATGTTCTTGTTACCAAATGTGACAAGTTTAGTAAAAGTCAGAGTCCTAAGAACAACATAGAAGTGAAATCCATGCATAACATACCATATGCTAGTGCAGTTAGCAGTCTCATGTATGCATAGATATGTACTAGGCCAGATATATCTTTTGTTGTGGGTGTTCTTGGGAGGTATCTTCGAACCCTAGCATGGACCATTGGATAGCTGCAAAGAAAGTGATGAGGTACTTGCAGAGGACAAAAGATTACATGCTTGTATACAGAAGGGTTGAGGATCTTAAAGTAATTGGTTATTTAGATTCAGATTTTGCTAAATGTGTGGATGACATGAAGTCTACTTCAGTATATATTTTTATGCTTGCTGGAAGAGCTATTTATTGGAAGAGTGTCAAGCAAACTCTTACAGTTTCTTCCACTATGCATGCTGAGTTCATGGCTTGTTTTAGGGCTGCTACTCAGGCTGTTTGGTTGCAAAACTTTATTTCACAATTTAAGGTGATTAGTTCTATTGCTAGATCACTGTGGATTTTTTATGATAATAGTGCATCGGTGTTTTTCTCTAAGAATAACAAATCTTCTAGTGGGTCTAAGCACATTGAGATCAAATATCTATCAGTTAGAGATTTGGTAAGGAAAGGTAACATCATTATTGAGCACATTGACACATAACAGATGATGGATGACCCCTTGAACAAAGGATTTAGACCTGTTATTTTTAGTAGTCATGTTTCAAACATGAGTGTTATTGGGTCTTTTGATGTACTTGGTTAGTGGGAGTTATTTTCCTTACATTATGTGACAGTTATTACATGTTGTGACCTTTTAAGTTTATCATTGGTCATTAAAGATTATAGATGGTTGTTGATTGTTTTCTTGATATTTTATATGTCATATATGGATGGGTATATGTTCATGATTTAGATATAAAGAAAGGCTCAAGTTTGGTGTATTTGAGCAATCAAGGATATGTCTTGTATTTGCATCGTAAAGTTTTCTCGAGATATGTATGCAAGACATGTTAGTTTGATTGGAAACTTTTGAAATTCTCTTGCTTATTGAATAGGCATACAGTTAAAGAGAATTTGAGGACTGATGGAGGAATAGCACATTTATGAGATCACTTAAGGAGTATTATTTTCCACCACACTACCACATTTGATCCATGTCGATGAGAAGATTAGAATTTGTGATCATGAGTAGTCTTACATGGATTGATCGTGTATTGACTACCTTGATTCGATATTGATTGCCTTGTTAGACCAAATTGTTTTAGGTGATGTCTCTTGACTTTACTTGGTTTTTCAAAATGTGGCCATATACAGTTTTTATTGTTTTCAACCTAAGAGTCATTTTTTTAAAAAAAGATTTTCAAAATTATAACTACAATTAATGTTTGCTCAAGTGGAAGAATGTTAGAATTTTCTAAATTGAGCGTACACATTAATTGATTTTAGTTTTAATAAAACAGGTTGAACCCAAGTTAAGTTGAGACATACGAAATAGGCCCAATAAAGAGGTGATCCATATGGACTGGGCTTGTGTGCACCTATTGATTATTTGATGTGGTTAGACAGATAGTGTGGGCTTAAGAGAACCTATTTGGGAGCCCTTTATGGGAGGGCCCATTAGGGTTCAATATATATATAGGCTAAGTCCCCTCTCTTCTTAGATAGTAGACAATATTCTATTTATAGAGATCCGTTGTGAGGAGTTTGGAGACAAAGAAAAAGACTTAAAACCAATAGACTGTTTGATTTCAGAATTGGATTGCTTTTCTTCATATTCAAAATTATAGAATAAATGAATATACTTCTGCAACCTTAAATACATGAATTGATGTTCCTATGTTCACATACATGTTTATTGTGAATGTTTACATTTTCTTCAAGTCACTTTACATTTACAAAATTCTTGAAGGTTTGAATTCATACAATAATCTCTCTCTGTGGAAGCCTTGAGAGAACTATCAAATCTCATAAGATGGCTAGGCCCTGTTGTTTTTGCCTGGCCTTGGCAAGCAATTTCACTGAATTACATTTCACTGAATTGTCAAATTTCACTATACTTTGGCCTTAAACTATAACTTTATCACAGTTTACCCCATTGAACTAAGAATAGTTACATTATCATTATCATTATCATAAAATTTAAAATCAGGGATTTGTTTTGATCAAAATTCTATACTAATCTTTGCAACAAAGGAAAAAATAATTTCATGCTTATGAAGTGTTATAAATGATCTAAAAAAATCCAAAAAAAAATAGACAAAATGATCCATATAATATTACTTTTGTGGATCACCAATTATATGCGTTGCCAATAATAAGGTGTTTTTTGAAACTACACATTTGTTAACTCAAGACCAAAAAAAAACTTATATTGTGCCAAATAATAAATGATACAAGTGTTAAATTTGTTTCTTTTTTTAATAGTATCAATACGAATTTAAATTCTAATAGTTTAAGTGTAAAAATGCAATGGCATTTAGTTTAACGGGTGAATTAAGTAAAACTGAATTGTAGTTGAGAGGGTCAATGGGAAATGAATATCTAATATTTTTAACTTATTTTGAAATGTTAGACCATGTTTCTTATAAAAGTTGGAAGACTTAAATAGAAGAAATCATCAAGGCATGATATTAAAATTTGAGGCAAAGTTGGAGGAATAAAATGATTGTTTGCCCTTAAAGTTTTTAAAGTATATCGTAGACAACAAAGAACCAATAAGTAATTCAAATATTTCTATATAACAATTCGAATATAAATGTTTTTTAAAAGCTTTGATAGTGTTAAGTACAACCACTATGACAACAAATATTTATGATATCAATTTACATGTTTGCGCGAGGTTAAAAAAATGTTTAACTCTATTAGTTCAATTAAACTTACAATTATTTTTGATCTTATAAAGTAGTGTTTGAGTAAAACATAATCTTAAGCATGCATAACCATTGTGAAAATAGTGTGCTAGCACAATTAAATCAATAAAACTAAATTAAAAATCATATTTCAAAATTTAATAATTAATTACATCTAACTCAAGTTTTAAATCATTTCCACTAAATTTGTTGTTATAAATTTTAAATCATTTCCGCTAAATTTGTTGTTTGAGGTGAAAAAGTTTAATGCACTTAATAGCTAATTCATTTATAATAAGCAGACTCACTTACCAAGGTTATAAATTAATATAGCTTCTTAGCAAAACACATACATACTTTCTGTATCAGTCTTAAAGATTTTTATGACAATTGATTGATAGAATTTAATTTTAGTATATGAATATATTGTATTTAATACAGTTCATATTAATTGTGTAACATTTAAATACAATATAATGGTACCACCTTTTCAATTAATTTTTCAAAAATGGAATCATCTTAAATATTTCATAAATATCATATTTATAAATAATTTTACGTGAGAAATATTTATTATCAACTATAGCTCATGTTAAATAATCATATAATATTAGTAAAATAAGGATACTAGGCATAAGATGAATTTGTTGATCTTTGGGGGAATAACGCCCCAGCTGCCCCACCCCATGTCACAGCTCACCTACTTTAGCACTCATTGGGTGCCATGTTATTTACTTGGAGGCCCAAATTGACACTAAGAGCCTAAGGGTCTATTTGGAAGTACTATCAGTTTTTGTTTTTTGTTATGTACAATAAGTGTGCTTTTATTTTTTATTTTTTTATGGTCTAGTAATGGCATTTGTAGGTTACTGTTCGACTAGCAATATCAGACCAATGTTTTGAAAATAGAAAATACACCTATTTTAGTGTTTTTTTTTTATGTTTTTTTTTTAAAAAAAAACTAAAAACAAAAACAAAAAATATTTACCAAACAGACCCTAAACGTTTCTAAGTAATTCTAGGGCTCTCAAGTAAGAGAGTTTATTAATTATAGAGACTTATGGAATATTCAAGAAACTCTTACACAAATAAACAAGGTAAAGTATTCTAGAATAGAGGAAAAAACTTGTAAAGATTCTGGAAGCTTCCACATTAATGTACATAGAGAATAATATTTTAAAATGTGGGGGAGAAGCTTCCTAAGAAAGCTTTACACTTGTAAATATCTAGATACTTATATATATAATTCTAGAGACTCACTCCCCACCATTGGATCAAATAGATCTCTACCATCCATTGAAGTATAGGGGAGGAGAGCTCATTTTTGCACAAAGCATTTCAAGTATTTGAGTGAAGCTTTCAAGTTCCCCTTTAAGAGTGCTCTCTTATTCCTTTTTTGGAGTTCTTGTTTACTTGGCATTTCAGTTGTTCTCTTGTTCATCTTGCGGAAGTTTAGGATTACTTAACAGTTCTCGTGAGTCAAGTGGCTAAGTGCCGCACCGGTTGAAGGCATGGGAATTCCAAGCCACGACACCCTAGTTGTTCCTTGTTCATCTTGTGAGGGTTTATGTTCTCTTTATTTTGATTCAATCGTGGCCACAGAAATAAATTTATATCATCTGATGTGGGTGGGTTGCTTTTTCAATTGAAGTCCAAGGATGAAGTGATCCAAGGAGTGGTAACCAGAATGAAAAGCACAATGGTGACACTAAGATTTAAAGAAAAGAATACCATTTGGCAAAAACTCTAAACTTCTGATAGAGGTTTCCCTTGTTCAGCCATCACCTAATTCTTTTTGGGTTTATGTGGTTTCTCATATATGATTTTTGTAGACCATCAAAATTACAAAGACATGTGCCCGCGATGATGCTACCGCAGCACACCAAAATTCGAGTGATGTTGCTCGAATGACCCAGTAATGTGCCTGCACTGATGTTATTCCAACTGGAGTGACCAAGGAGGAGGTAGAGACTATACAAGAAGCCCATAACAACACATAGCTTAGAGCTTTATACTTTGTTGCTCTTGATAGTCCCTTGTGTGGGATTGACCACTGTTTCTTAAAGATAAGATAGAGGCTTGTTTTTCATCTTTAATACAAATCGCCTACTAAATATGTTGTTTTTATTTTGGGAGTGACCACAGTTTTTTTAATATGAGATGGAAGCTTGCATGGGTAGATAGAAGCTTGTTTTTATCTTTAATCACTTGGTTAGCAATTTTGATGATTTGTTTTATAGCTTTAATGATTTATATTATCATGTTTGGAGTGTCCAGACTCTTGATATGTTGGTTTAGTCTCTCTTTTTAAGCAAAAGAAATTCTTGGGAGAGTAGTTATTAGTATAACATGTGGAATAGCCCAATATGTTTTGGAAATGTGTCCAAATTTGTGTGAAGCGATGATGTCCAAATTAGATACCGTTGGTTGGATAGCAGTTTAGAAATGCGTTTTGCTCTGTAACCTTATTTTGAAGAACCAAACCATGCCATATGGGTGGTTCTATCCAATCCATTCAAGGCGGCCCTCACAGGTTTGGAAATGGATTGAATAAAACCACCCATATGTCACTGCTGGTCAACATTGGATCTTGATTTCAAACTTGGTCAACATTTTCTCACTTAGGTTTACATATGTTGCTGCCTTGGCACATCAATGGCACTACGTTGGGGCACGACGTGCACTGCCTTGGTGCGTGCAACATTAGGGCACGATATGCATTGCTTTGGCACATCAATGACACCTCGTCGAGGCACAACGTGCACTACCTTGGTGCGTGTGACATTGGGGCACGATGTGCACTGCCTTGGTGCCACGTTGGGCATTGCTTGGCACGATAGCATGCACGAATGGGCAACACTTGGGCATGAAAAGGCACTATGAAATATGAATTTACAACATCATGTTATACTTGGTACTCCTTTTCTCATAATGCCAACTAAAAAAATTGATTCAACTGGTATTTATACTAATCTTAATAATCAGTATATAGTGTTTTAGTTCATACTTGATCCTCAAACTAGATTCCTAAATGAAGTTAATGACTTATTCCTTGCAAAAGAAAATAAACTTAATTTCTTAAAACAAGAAATTTCTATTTGGACAATTGTTGAATCTTGTTCAAATCTAAGATTCAAGACAAAATCAAATTGGGCTCTTATCCTCGTCGCGTCACATGCATCTACTGCGGCTGTATGCCTAGATGGTGGCCACGTGGATTCATTTCTACCCTTGCCTTGACTTGATTTGGTTGGGGGTGCTTTTTGACAATTTTCTTACGTTTGGACACTTCAAATTCTTACCCTCAGCACCTGTTGACTTCTCCGGTTCCCTTTGCCTTTGAAGTTCAGGTGAGGTTTGAGTCAAAACTGCATGATGTAATTTTCTGAACTCCGGTGAGTTGAAATCTCAGTTTCTTTGTTTATGATAATCGACAAATAACACAACTGATTCCAGAAATATGTCTAGTGTTGTGTTTTAATATCAATACTCAAGGGATAGGCAGGGTCTATTACTTGTTATTATCTTGAGATACAACACTCATAGTTGAACATGATCCCCAGGGTAACTCCGGGGACATGCATCTATCTTCATCCATGTATAGAACCTGTGCATTCACAAAAAAGTATGACATGCATTCAATTCCATTCTTGTGTGTGCATTCATAAAAAAGAATGACATGCATTTAATTCCATTCATGTATGTGCATTCATCAAAAAGTATGACATGCATTTATTTCAAACTCAACTTTAAAATTCAATGTTTCTTAAATAAATCTTTCTAACATCAAGTCTTTCCTAAAATAAAACTTTCCTAATTCAAAACTTTCAAAAATCAAACTTTTCAAGGACCTGTTCAACCACCAATTGAGAGTTGCCTCACACTATCACCTGTTCTGCTCGCATTCGTCAAGCAATCCGTAGTCCAACAATTAAGGCTTCATACTCTACCTCGTTGTTGGTGGCTGAAAATTTGAATCAGAGGGCATATTCTATTTTATGACCATCTGGGGTGACGAGGAAAATGCCTACCTTGCTTAACTGCTCGGTGGAAGAACTATCGACATTCAATACCCAGTCATGCTTAATGTTCTCTTGACCGGGTTGGGTGTCGAGGTGGGTTGTAAATTCGGCTTTAAAATCTGTTGTGGCTTGCTCCTTTATTGCCAACCATGGTCGATATTAGATATCGAATTGGCTGGGTTCAACCAACCACTTCATCAGCCAATTCGATATCTATGATTGGTTTCGACAATGATCCTTCCGCAGGTTTACCTACAGAAATCTTGTTATAACTTCTCCTTCCTCTAAATGATAAGGTTCAGTGGACGTCGCCGACAACGAACCACCCATGTCGCCACGATACAAACATTTCACCAGACCATTCAATCGGTACGAGCGACGGGCGATGTGTACAAAAGATTCGTTTCCCTAAATAAAAATATAGTAAAGTACATTTGTGCTACGTTATTTGGCAGGCCAGTTAATTTGTTCACATCTTTTGGATACAAAAGGTCAAATTCCTAGGACACGTGGTGTCCAAAAGAGGAATAACAGTTGACCTGTCTAAAATAAAGGCATTAGCAAATTGGGAGAGGCCAAAGATTGTGAAAGAGATTAGGATTTTTTTAGGTCTAGTAGGGTAGTACTAGCGATTTATCGAAGGCTTTTCGAAGATTTCTAGATCAATGACTACCTAGGTGTATGTAAATTTTTTGTCTCTGCCTTATCCTTCCTTTTATTGATTTTATTGATGGCTTGCCTGTGCTAGCAGTGCCGCGGGGGGGGGGGGGGGGGGGGGGGGGGGGGGGGGGGGATACACTATATGATTGCAAATACCCAAAATTCTATAGGAAGTATATAGAATTTTAAAAATTTTGGGGGGCCCGTGGCCCCTACTTGCCCCCTTAAAAAAAATAATAAATAAATATAATAATAACAAAAAATGTAAGTGCCTAAGCCAAAAATATAATTAAAAAAATAATAAAAAAGAAAAAAAATATGTAAGTGCCCAAGCCATTGTCTTCCACTATCATAAAAAAAATATTAAAAAAGTCCATGATTAACTAGCTCCCCTTCTCCTTTCTCTTTTCCTCTTTTCTCCTCTTTCTAAGAACCATGTGGAACATATATTTTGCACCACTTGGTTCTTGAAAACTGTGAGGCTACGTTTTAGTATGTACGATGGAATGAAATAATTGTTCACATTCTACCCCAACAAATGTCACTCTACTATTTATGGGTCCCACCATCTCAATATCATTTAGGCCTACCATCCCGTTAGACAAAAGAGGCGGGTCTTCGCCCTAGAGAGAATTAAGGAATATCTCTGAAGTCCTCCGATCTTAATAGCACCCACTCCCGAGTGCCCTTTGTTATGTACATGTCAGTTTTAAATACTACCATGGGATGTGTTTTGGGGTAACATGATAAAACGAGGAAGAAGGAGCAAGCCATCTACTACCTCAGTAAGAAGTTCCTGCCATATGAAACGAAGTACTCTAACCTTGAGAAAATCTTCTATGCGCTAGCTTGGGCAGCTCAAAAGTTTCGGCATTACATGCTTTATCATACAACTTTCCTCATTTCCCAAATGGACCCAATCAAATATATTTTCAAGAAGCCAGCCCTGTCAAGTAGAATTACACAGTGGCATATGATCCTATCAGAATTTGACATCGTATTCACCACTCGCAAAGCAGTCAATAGGTAAGTGATAGCTGATTACACTTTACCCCCTCGTAGTTTGAGCCAAAATCAGATGACCCCCCTATGGTTTAAAAGTGAACACATGACCCCCATGTGGTTTGGACTTATCTGCAAAATACATAAAAATTATTAAATTTAATTAAAATTCTGTCGTAGAGGTATTTTTGTCATTTTATATCTCCAAATTAGAATGTCAAAAAGGCAATTTGTTAAAATAACCAAAAAAAAACCTTCGAAAGACAATCCTTTATCTTCGCATAAAAGTGCACGTATATTTTATGCACATAATGGTTTTGTATTTTATAAACAAGTTTAAGTTTAGAAGTATCGTAATTAATATAGAAGTAGTGAAAAAGTAAAGTAAATGCTGGTTTACTTATCACTTTTTAGAGGCTTGTATATTTTATGCGGATCCTTTGTCTAGTATGTTTTTATATTCAAATCTCTAGTATGGATCTAGGGTTCTTAATCTTAATCTGGAATAGATTGCTTTTATATTCTTGAAAAATTAAAATCAAGATGCTTTTGAAAACTTAGACTTTTAATTATGTTGTTAATACTTTCTGTCTTGACAAAGTAGCCGGTATATGCAAATCAATGGTGACGATCTTCGATAATAATTTATACCACTCATCTAATCAAGGGCTAAAATGAGTGTAAGCACCTCATTTTTGACAGCATGGTAGTTTACACTCCGTCCAGACTTGTACTCAAGTCAATATGAACGTATTCCAATCGAAACCAAATCTTTAAGTCTAAATTCCGTCTGTCCATCGCTTCGTGGGCCCACCAGGCCAAAAAAGATGCAAAATGACCAAAATGCTCTTAGGGGCATTGTCCTTTCCAATTCCAATCCCTCTCTCGAGACAATTTATTCCTTGATACGGTAAATCTACTCCAATCAGACACATCTTTCCGAAGACGATAAGACCCCTTTCCAATTCCAATCTCTCTTTCGAGACAGTTTATTTCTGGAGACAGTTTATTCCTCGAGACGGTAAATCTACTCCAATCAGGCGCATCTTTTCGAAGACGATAAGACCCCTTTCAAATTCCAAACCCTCTCTCGAGACAGTTTATTCCTCGAGATGGTCCGGCGCATTTTTCGAAGAAAATCTCTTCGAAACGATAAGTCCCCTTAAACTTGTCGACCGGGACGAGACTCCAAGTCCCCTAGATGGTAGAACGGTCCACCTTTGGCGCCTACTAGCCCGCTAATGCAGAAATATCCGTTTAGGCATGCCTTTCGAGAAAGTTAATTCTCAGGCGCTAAGTCCCTTTAGCAGCTTCCCGAGATCAGGCAGTCTCGGGAATGATCGCGAACCGTTAGAGTAGCGAAAATACTCGCAAACATCACAACCGTCAGAGTAGCGAAAATACTCGCAAATAGGTCGATATAGGGAATTGTCAACAAACTCCTGTATCACGCGACCGCCGTCAGAGTGACGGAAACACTCAAAACCCAGGTCAACACCGGTGCCTGCTAGCCCACTTCGGTAAAAAAATGACCAAACTGTCCCTTGGGCCTTTTCCAACACGTTTCTCGAGAACACACCTAAGTCTTTAGAATGGTGAGTCAAACCTTCTAATATTGTATTAAAGGCAATCCGGTACGATTAGGTGCCTTCTAGTCAGTTTCGGGCCAGTTTCGAGACTCTCTGGTCAAGATGACCATTTCGCCCCTAGGCATCCGAACGCCTCAGGGACCACACCGGCTCTGGGTATCAAACCGGTAACCTCCCAAGAATGCTTCCTATAGTATTCTTAGCCTTCCTCTATCTTTCCAAATCATTCCAAGTCAATTCCGGCAAACCCAGTGCAAAATGACCGTTTTGCCCCCGGTAGGCCGGTAGCCTTTTTATAACCACGCCGGCTCTGGGTATCAAACCGGTAAACTCCTGAGATTGCTTCTTATAGTATTCTCAACCTTCTTTTACCTTCTTGGATCATTCCGAGTCAATTCTGGCAAACCCCATACAAAATGACCTTTTTGCCCCCGGAGGGTCGATCACCTTTTCCGACCACACCGGCTTTGGGTATCAAACCGAAAACCTTTGGGAACATTCTGAATAATGTTTCCAAATCTTGAGTCTTCTTCCGGGACAATCCGAGTCCGTCCCGGCAGCTTCTTGGCCCGATTGACCGTTTTGCGCCTAAAGGCCCGGTCAACCCTTCCGACACGTCCTATCCTCCTTTTTCAAGTCCATTACCTCCAGAACACTGTTTTAAGTGTTCCTGCTCTTTTCTAGCCTTCCGGATCATTCCCGGCCTCTTCAAATCATTCCCAGGCTTTCCAGAGTCACTCCTAGTGAAGCTAGGCTAAAAATTGCATGGTAGTCACTAGTACAGGTGTCCAAATCTAGTAAAAAATACGTTGCTTGCCGACCTTAATAATTTCCTAATTGGCTGGCACCACTAGTAGTGGCGCCAAGCCAATATTTGGCCTAGCACCACTCCTAGTAGCGTTAGAAGCATTTTTGGCCTGGCTCCACTGCAACAGGCGCTAGGTCTATCCCATCTCTATAAATACAGAGCGTCTTCCAGCGTGAAAGAGGTCCACAAACTCAGTCTAAAAACACCAATATTCGATATACAGAACTTGAACACTCCCAAAACCCTAGCTTCCCTAGGTTTTCCAAACTCTAGCCACTATACACAAACCCTAAGCCTTATATACACTCATACACACCCCTATACACTTATACGCTAGCCTCCAACCCTCCATTGAAGACTTGAATTGCTACAATTACAAAGATTTGAAGATCGAAGACGAGCTCTCGAAGATCAAGACTGAAGTGAAGCAAAGACCGAAGAAAAGCAAGGCACGCAAAATAAACAAGACACAAGGTGGGCTTTCGTTTTACGTTTCGTCACTTCCCCCTCTCTCTTCTCTCTCCTAACCCACTTGGGTTTTCTTCTATTTTAATCCCTCATCTCTTTCCCCCCCTTTCTTTGCATGCTTGAAACAAGGGGATTCCCGGTCCATGTGTAGGATTAGACTATTGGAGGGTCACCGTGTCGGGGGCTTTCCTTTAGGCTAACCGGAGACCACGTGGGTTCGGCCCCCTTGATTATATGGTGAAGCATTAACCTTGTATGTTCACGACCCCAAACTTACATTGTGCATATCATGATTTAGCATCTTCCAAAAATTGTTTTCAAACTCATTTTCAAAGTTTGCATTGAACTTGTTTTCAAAATTGCATCAAAATCTCCTTTTTCAAAACTTGTTTTCAAAATTACAATCCTAGGTTGATTCTAGCCTTTCCATGGCTAGGGTTGCTTTAGAAAAGTGTTACATTTAAAAGTGACTTTTATGATCCATATTTTCAAACCTTTGTTATTTTCAAAATTACTTTCCTAAAGTGGTTCTAGCCTTCTTATGGTTAGAATAGCTTTAGGAAAGTGTGACATTTTTATACTTTCTAAAAACTCTCATTTCAAAAGTCTCTTTTCCTAAAAATCTCTATTCCAACACGCTTTCCAAAAACTCTCATTTCTAAAGTTGTTTTCAAAAACTCCTTCCAAAAATTAATTTTTCAAAACTCCCTTTTTCAACTCCTTTTTAAAATACTCTCCCTAAAATCCACTTTCTAAAAACGCTCCATAAAAGCCTTTCCAAAACTCTCTCCAACAATCTTCTACCAAAAATCTTTCTGAAAACTCTCTTTCCGAAATCTTCCTTCTAGAAACACCCTTCTAGGATTTTCCTTCTAAAAGCTCGTTTCCAAAAACACACTTTCCAAAAACTCCTTTTTTAAAATCTCTTTCCAAAAACTCTATCTTCAAATTCACTTTCTAAAAACTCCTCTCTAGGACTCCCTTCTAAAAATCTTCGTTTCCAAAAACACACTTTTCAAAAATCCCTTTTCTTGATGCCCAAATAAAGTCCTAGAACTCACGATTAGGAACCCTAATTTTTCCTTCCTGAAAACATGATTTCCAATCCCCTATTTTGGCCTCAAAACATAGGTTTCCAAAAATATATCAAAACTATACATATTTTCAAAAACCTATTTTCTACATCAACACTATAGCCATCCAAATCTAGGGTTTCTAAAACATCCCCTTTCCAAATCCTTGTCAAATCAAATCTTCCCTTTAGGAAACCAAATCAAATATTCCTGTTTAGGAAACTAGATCCTATCCTCCGTTTTTTGAAACAAAATCAAACACTTCTTCTTAGAAACAAAATCCAATCCCTTCCTAATCCAAATCTTTCCTAGTTCAAATCCTTCCTAATCTTCTACTTTCCTAAATCTTAAGTTTCCAAAACTTGAACATAAAAATCTTTCCTAAATTTTAAAACTCAACTTCCACATCTTTTCTAATTCTACCTTTTCCTAATTCTACCCCTTTTCAAATCTTAACTTTCCAAATCTAGGTTTTTCAATCTTTTCTAAATTCAAACCTTTCCTAATCTCAAAACTTTCTAAATCCTAAACTTTCTAAATTCCAAATCTTTCCAAATTTAATGCTTTCTAAATTCAAAACTTAAGTTAAATATTTCTAAACCCAAATCTTTCTAAATTCTAAACTTTCCTAAAACTTCAAATTTAAAATTTTCTAAACTGAAAACTTTCTTGCTTTCAAAACTTCCTTATTTCAAAACCTCCCTATTTCAAAACATTCAAAATTCTAAACTTTCCAACTCTCGAAACTTTTCAATTTCAAAACTTTCCTAAACCTAAAACTTTCCTAAGTTGAAACTTTCTTAATTCAAAACTTTCCCAAGTTGAAACTTTCCAAATCAAAACTTTCCAAAGATGACACTTTCCTAATTTGAACCTTTCCTAATTCAAACATTTTCTAAATCCAATCTTTCCTAATCTCCTAAATCTTCCAAGTCGAGTCAAATCTTTCCTACGTCTAGGTTTCTTAAACCTCCATCTTTCCAAAATAAGTATAAATCATTCTTCCAAGTTCTATCTTTTCAAATCAAAATCCAATCTCTTCAATTCTAAAATTCTAAATTCCAATTTTCAATCCCCTATTCTAAGTTCAAATCAAATCTTTTTTTTTTTTCAATCAAAATCTCTTTCTTCCAATCGAACCTTCTACCTTCTATCGGACTCTTGTCCGAACTACGACTGACCTGATTCCTCCAAAAAGATACGTAGGCAACCCTCATGGGTGCGGTCACAATATTTTCAAATCTCAAATTCTACAATATTTTTCGAACTTCTATTTCTACAACTTCTTTCCAATCTCCAATCCTATAATTTTCTTCAAGTTTCCAATTCCATGATTTATTATTTTCAATCTTCAATTTTCAATTCCCAAAATCTTCTTTCCAAATTCAAACTTCTATCTCTTCCTTTTCAAATCAAATCAAATCTCTTTCCAAATCTATTTTTTAATTCTCTTTTCTTGCACTTGCATATCATGCATCATGTTTTTCTAAACATTGTTTTCAAAAGTGGATAGGAATGGACAATAGTTAGCTGAAGACTCTCATAGGTGAATCTAAGGTAGATTGACATGTAGGTACCGAAAGGGCGGGGTAGGGTGATGGCTTAGTGCGTCATCCCTACACGTAACCAACCTCCGAACCTAGATCAGTGATTTCAAAGACCAAAAAAGGAGTTATTTTTCAAAAAGGGCTAAATGTTTTCTAAAGGTTGCCAATTAACCTATTTTCCTAAAAACCCTCTCTTGAGGTGGTATTTTCAAAAACCTTTTCCAAAAACCCTGAGCGTAGTTTTCGGATTATGCTTAGTTTTTAGGTGACCTAACTCACCTTAATCAAGTTAGGTGACGACTCTGAATCTTTTTTCAAAAGCCCTTTATTCAAATCTATTTTCAATTCAAACCTAGTCACACTCATTCCTCTAGGAAGGTGAGTTCTAACGAGAGAGTACAGCATTTTTTCCACTTGTGTGTGTGTATTCCTCGAGTGCGAAAAATCTGGGCGCGACAATGAGGACATGTATTTGCAGGGACCCCGCCTCAGGTTGCACCGGTCATCTCATCCCTTTTGTTAGCAATACGCTCCTGGCCTTAATTGGCCAGATCATGCCTCCGGCGCTGTTACTTTGAAGAAATTAAAATGTTCAAATCAAGCCTACGCTATAGATACATTAACAAAGGATAACATCATAGGATTTCGATCCTATTACGTTAGCCTTTGGGATCAGAGTAATGATTAACAAGGATAGTCGGGGGCATTTGTATTTCATAGTCAGAGGTGAAATTCTTAAATTTATGAAAGACGAACAACTATGGAAACATTTGCAAGGATGTTTTCATTAATCAAGAATGAAAGTTGGGGGGTCGAAGTCCTAGTCTCAACCATAAATGATACCGACTAGGGATCGGCAGATGTTACTTTTAGGACTCTGCTAGCACCTTATGAGAAATCAAAGTTTTTAGGTTCCAAGGGGAATATGGTCGCAAGGCTGAAATTTAAAGGAATTGACAGAAGGGCACCACCAGGAGTGGAGCCTGCGGCTCAATTTGACTTAACACGGGCAAACTTACCAGGTCCAAACATAATAAGGATTCATCAAGGTGTCCACACCCCCTCAACTAAAATGCCTCTTCATGACTCCATCCCTCCTTCAACTTGAGCTCAACTTGGAGAGATCATTCGCCGCCAATTACTAAATCCAGAGCGATTGAGATCCGTTCGTCTTGGATGCACACCTTTTTCGTCATGACGGTCTCCCTTCCTCTACCTGGAGTTTATATGTGAATGTTCAGCATCTATTGCTGGCCAAATTCCAACGCACTCTATCCGCCCACCTGCGCACCTGTACTTTTCGGCCATGTACTCCTATGCCTGTTGCGTGTGCATCATAGCAACTTTTGCTCTATTTGTTCACCGTTGTCGACCCGTACTATTGTCTCATGTTTGATAGCGGCTCCACCTGTCACAACATTCTCCACCAACCTATAATGTTGGTCAGGCATGGTTGGATGCTTAACACATCAAGGAGGGCCCAACAACATATGCAACCTTAAGTTGTTCACCATCTTTCGGGTCTTGACACGTATGCTTGCACTCGAACCCTTCTCATAAGATCAAGGTCGGTCGGCGAGTTATATTGGAAGATTTGGCCCAAAAATATCTTCAATATATTTTCTTAAACTCTTTTAGTCTTTGACCTTTCCATATTTAGCTTCCATTGAATCTGAAAATTCATAAAGCTGAATATTTCCTTGTTTGAAGCTTTTGACTGAAAATATTCTCAAGAATCTTTTTTTGCTGGTTATGAATATCTTCAATATCTTTCCAAGATTGAATATTTCCTTCTTTAAAGACTTGGACTATACATGCCTGTAAAAGTCTGATTTCCCTTTTGTATAGCTTCCGAAAATCTCCAACTTTATATTAGATACTTTCCTTCATTGCTTCCATTCACACACCTTCTATAAAAATAATTTTCTTGTACGTAATGGCTATGTAGTAGATATAGTGTCATTGACTTTTAGTTTAATTGAGTGTAGTTTATATGATATTAAATTGTATATTGTGACATTAGTCACACTCGAGAATGGTGAAAAAAATATATGGTACTTTGTCATTAGAACTCACCCTTCTAGAAGGATGAGTGCAACCAGCTTTGAATTGGAAATTGATTTGAATAAAGGCTTTTGGAATATGATTTGGAGTCACCACCTAACTTAATTAAGGTGAGTTAGGTAACCTAAACTAAGGAAAATCCGAAGACTAAACTTAGAGTTTTTGAAAAATGTTTTGAAAACTTCCTTAAGAGAGGGTTTTTTGTTTTTGGAAAGTAGGTTGTTTGGCATCCTTTGAAAAGATTTAAGCCCTCTTTGAAAATGACTCCAGTTTTGGTCTCTCGAAAACAGTGATCTATGGTCCGGGGTTGCTTACATATAGGGAAAATACACTAGGCTATCACCCTATTCTGGCTTTACGATACCTACATATCTTTCTACCCTAAGTTCACTCATTTAGAATCTTTGATTAACAAATGTCCAATACTATCCACTTTGAAAAGAATTTTAGAAAAAAAAGTTTGATTTGATGCATGACATGTAAGTGCAAGAAAAGGATTTGAAAAGAGATTTTGAAAAAGGGATTTGAGGTTTGAAAAAGGTTATGAAAATTGAAATTTTGAAAAAGGTTGTGACCACACCTATGAGGATTGCCTACGTATCCCTTTGTTAGGAATCAGGTCAGTCGTATTTCGGACTCGGGTCCGATTGAAAAGAGATAGACTGGTGTCAACCAGAATGTTTTATGAAATTTCTTGTATTGTTTATGTGGGCTTTGCACATATGCGTGTATCTAGTTCATTAAAGAAGAGCATGCTCAAGGTAAAGAAAAGAAATGGAGTGAAAGAATTAAGCTATAATCTGGTGACAAAAATACAAATGAGCTACATGTGTAAAATCTTTGTAGGAACAACACAAGTAGTTGGGACATAAGAATTAATATGCCCTCACTTTGTCAAATCTGATAATTGAAAAATGGATGGCAGGTTGCTTGTGTCTTGATGTTCCATCTTCAACAAGATGATTTCCAAATGGACACACATTTAAGTATAATATTCTTCGAATTGATTTTCCATGATGGAAGAAATTAATATTCAAGCATCTAAATAGTTTTTTAAGATTACAAAGGCCATTGGTTGGGTACCAAAAGTTGTGGACAGAAAAAAGAATCTTCATCTCAATTAACAGATTCCAAATGAATTAAAGTTTGACCTCAACTGTCTTCTGTTCACACATGGTAAGCTCTGTCAGAAATGCATCTATGTGATAATCATTTCAACAAGCAAACTTTCCAGGAGTAACTTGAAGGGAAGTCCTACTAGAAGGCAAAAAAGTTTTATGATGAATGGCAAGTTAATCATCATTAACATTAAGCTAAGCATAGAGATTAATTAAGCTAATTAATCAAGGATTAAGCTAATTAATTATGCTTAAAAAATAAAATACTCCCGACATGACATACTCCAATTAAAACATGTTAATCAAGTTCCTTGATTAAGGTAATCATGCATTACAACATATGCATTAAAGCTAAACATGATGCTAAAAAAGTAGGGTCTCACATTAACTAACTTGGGTTAGGTTAACCTAAGGTTGGAAGGTAGGCCTGTCAAGGACTTATACATCAATTCCATCATTTTGGTTCTCTTGCTAGATGCTGCATTCACTCATTGGATTGATGCATTTCCTATTATTAGGGTCTTTTATTGTCGAGTTTGCTATACCAGATGAACCGCCATTACGATCTGCATTGACTGATAAACTTGATTCCTTTATTTTTGGCTTGTTTATGCCTCTTTTCATGAGCAACACACGTGGGACTGTCCCTCTCGTCGTTATGAGATTGAGAGGGTAACTTTCATGATAGCTTCACATGATGATATTGAGCCTAGGATAGGCTCTCTCATCACCTGTTAGAGAGAAATGGATTTCTGCTATGGATAAGAAGATGGATTCTATGAGAGTTAATTAGATATGGGACTTTCTTGAACTCTCGCCTAAACGTAAGGCAATTGGGAACAAGTGGATTCTCAAAGTCAAATGTAAGGGGGATGGTTCTATTGAGAGATACAAGGCACGTTTGGTCGCAAAGGGATACACTCAACGAGAGGGTATTGACTACGATGAAATTTTCTCCCTGATAGTTAGATGTGCTTCCATTCGCCTTATGCTAGCCATTATCGCTCATTTGGATTTAGAGTTATACTAGATGAACGTTAAGACTGCATTCCTCAATGGTGATCTGGATGGAGAGTTTCACCCCAACTGCCAAAGCCAGCAAGGCTACCACCTCAGTGATTAATGTTAGTGAACCTGAAACAAACTTTATGTTCCTCAAATTGACGGTTAGGTTACATTTTAGTGCCTTCTAGAAATGGTTCAAACCCTTCCTCATGCTTTTTTTTATAATAATTGATATAATTGTTTCATGTATGTATTGTGTGTCATACTCGGGGGTCCTAACTCTGGGAACTCAAAATAAGCCATTACATAAATTGGGGAAGACGTCCCTTAGGAGCCACTTGTTGTGTTAACAGAAGCAAGAGATGTGACCTGGCGACCATTTGTCGGATCGGTTCATTATGAGATAGTCAGGTATCTAGTCCCAATGTCTCTATCGAGGATTTCCTTTCTCAATGATGAGTCTTGAGAGTCTTATCAAAAGATAAATGCATGATGTAAAGCTATTAAGCCATAGATCATGGATTTAGTTGGTACATGAAGATATTAAGCCAATATATAATAATGGGATAATCAGTAGCCAAATATGTACATGAGCCCTTACAAAATAAAATTAAAAATGTACATGAAACAGCAAATAAGTTAGTACTTCATAAAGGAAAAATTTAATTGTCATCAATGAATAACTTGACATCTTTGCTAACACAGACCCTACTTTAGTAATTTCAAACAAGTTCCATCTATTCTCAAAATTTCGGACCAAGCAATTCAAAGGAAAAAAAAAATTTAAAGAGGGTATGAAGGATTCAAAACGAGGATGTAGTTATTAAACTAAACCCGTACGGATATGGAGGCGGGGATGAACCTAGGTTTTCCCCCACCCCGCCCTGCTCTACTCGTTAAGAGGTAGGAATATGCTTATACCTTTATAGTAAAAAAATTGGCCCTTGAACTTTAACTTGTACTTTAAGCTTTGGGTTTTTAATTTTGTTGTTAATGTCTTTAGTTAAATATGAAATCAATTCATGTTGAAGGTATTATGAGGGAGATAAGAGCTTTTAGAAGAAGAAACTTTTTGTTAGATGATTAATTTGGGGATAAGAACATAATAAAATCTCAAACACAAGCCTCCAAACAGCCATTGAAGATCAAAGTGCTGCATATACAAAGCTCTCAAGGAAAAGCAAGCAAACAATCAAAGCAAATATTAATCAACCAATAATATGTTATAAATAAATGCAAGCGATTCAAACTATAAAGTAAAGGAGATAAAGAGAAGAAAATATGACACCAAGCTTCCAATCATACATTGAAGATCAAGAGTTGCTTGTTCAAAGCTCTTAAAGAGAAGCAAACAAAGCAATCAAAGTAAAGAGAAGGCAAGGTAGGTTTACAATTTGGTTTATACAATTCCTCCCTCTCTCTTCTCTCTTCAAATAAAAAAAAAGGCTTTCAATAGTGTTGTAATCACAGCACAACTACCTCAATTGACAAAGAAAGAAAATGATTACTAGATAGGACATGGTACTATTTGGAGAATAGAGAACCATGAAACTCTTCTACAAAACATTTAAACGCCCAAGAAGTATCCATGTTTGGTTCACAAGCTAGAACAGGGACAAGGCTTAACGCCCATCAACTACTCCTGTTTAGTTCACGCGACCGATTAGGAAAGAGGCTTAAGGGCCCAAGGCTTAACGCCCGCCAAAGTGTTCCCGTTTAGTTTCCGTGACCGATCAAGAGAAAGGCTCAAGGGCCCAAAGCTTAACGCTCACCAGGCATTCCTGTTCAGTTCTTGTGACCAATCAGGAAAGAGGCTCAAGGGCCCATGGCTTATGACCAACGAAGAAAATAAAACATCCATCCAGGAAAAGAAAAAAAGGGCATACAAGTGAAGAAAAATGCCAAAGTAAACATCCATTCGGAAAAATAGAATAAGTGCAAACAAGTGAAGAAAAATGCCTAATTCTTCATTAATGAGGAAAAGCAGTTACATTTTGGTTCTCTTTTAAATGTAATGATTTCAGAAAGAAAAAATGATCTTTTGCCCCCATCATCTTCACCATTCTTTCACTTAGGTTTGTGTGTGATTTTACCCTAAGTTTTGAACATCCAAAGTTATGTTGGAAAATTTTTTCTTCAAAAAGTTTCAAGTTTCAATTCAAATCAAGTTTTCCAAAACCTTTTCTTCAAAAAGTTTCAATTCCAAAATCGAATCGAGTCTTTCAAACTTTTTCTTTAAAAAATTTTCAAGACCCATGTCAAACCAAGATTTTCAAAACTTTTTCTTTCAAAAAGTTTTATTTCAAAAAGGTTTTCTAAACTAAAAAAGTTTCATTTCGAACAATTTCCAGTTTTCCAAACTTTTTGAAGGAATTGTATGCTAAGGATGATGACTTTGGGCATCGAGTTGTATCAAAGGGCTTTCATTTTTTAAAAATTTTGATTTGATTTTGTAAGAATTGTACCTTCGCCTTGAGCGTGGGGTGCCATGAGAAATTGCTTCATGCTTGTGATGTTTTTGTCTTGGAATTTAAAGGTAAGGTCATTTGTTTATATTTGCTTGAGATTTGGAGATGTGATGAAGAAATATAGTTTGAGGTCATATAATTTTCTTATTTTATATATTAACGGTCAGGAAATTCGGGTCGTTACAATCTTTACCATTCATAGAAGAGATTGAGAGTCACAAACTACCCAAGAAGTTTGCCAACCCGAGGTTTACTCTATATAATGGGAAATCATATCCCATCAGCCATGTCAAACACTATAAGCAAAATATCACATCCAATGAGACCTTCTGGTTCTAGATTTTCTAGTGACAGATATGGAGGAATTATTTGTTGTAGATATGGGGCAATGGGACATGTAAGTTTCATGAGTTGCATAATGGCATGCCGATATCATTGCTTGGGGCATTAGAAATTTTGGTTTTTGTTGGCAATTCACAATATTGACCTATTTACAAGTGTTTTTTCCACTATGACGGTTGCAATGTTTATGAGTGTTTATGTCACTCTAACGGTGCGTGTTCATTTTGAAGACTGCCTGATCTTGAAAAGATGCTGAATGGTCTTACCATTTTAGGGACTTCGGTTCTTTCTCGATTCACGTGTCAAATTGTGAACATTCTACGTTGGCGGGATAGCAGGCGCTAGAGCGGGTCACCGTGTGCCGGTCATGGGACGGACTGGGAATAGCTTCTCAAGGGGCCTTCCCTTGACATATCATATTTTGTTATAATATGTGATTCTCATGATTAAAATGGCTTTTAATCCACTTGTTGTTATTCTCAAAGAAAACAAACTAATTTAACCAAATTATATGAACTAAAAAAGGAATCTGGATATTGTGTTGACTGCGGAAGAGTATAAGTTTGTGCTCACAAATGTCTGTTTAACCTTAGATCAATCTAACCTTACGTCAACCCAACCCTCATTCCATCAATAAAAAGATTTGGGCATTATCAACTATGCATTGCTTATAGCTCGCCTCGGCCTCAACCTTAGCCTTCGCAAGATTGGCCTGAAGTCTTTCAACCTCGGCAACTCTTTTTGTTTAGATCGGCGGTGACCTACCCAATTAACGAGGCTGCTCAGTAATCTACATGCCAATGGCTTACGAGCTATTCAACAATATATCGACTGTCAGGTCACGTTGCTTGTGACTCTACAAGCCGATGGCTCAAAAGTCACATTGGCAATTCATCGACTATCACATCACGAGGCTACTTCATAAACTACAAATGTCAACTAATATGGCTGCTCGGCAAATCACAGCATGCTAGACCATGAGACTAGTGAATGGAGGGTTTAGGTTCATACTTACACATGCATGGCTTAATCTTTGAGACAAGTGTATGACTACTGGCAGGATCAACCAGGTAGCATTCCTTTGTGACGCCGACACCACATAAGCCCAATTGAGTTTAGTCGATTGTTCAAGACGGACACGACTGTCGTTTTCAATAAGTGACGAAATGCTTTGTGGGTAAACAATAGTCAAAGACCATCTACCCACATAAGATTTCGCATCCAAGAGAACAAGTAGCCTCCCATGGGCCATGCTCGCTACACATCAAGTGAGCCATTGCATGGAATACAGGTGGTACTTCAAGGTTGACCTCACACCAGTGGGTGGTACAAAGCAAAAATTAAGACTTTTATGGGCAAATTCCATCGCATTAGGTATATAACACAGGAACCCGTATGGCACACAAGGCAAAAGATAGCTCTTAAAGCATGACTGAAAAGGAATGCACGAGAGGAGTTCGCTGCACAAGCAAGGATCTAACCAATCTAACAAACCAACCACCACTGACATGCCATCATGTACACTGTGCACCAACTCCCCTCCATGAATCATCCCCCAAAGAACTATTATGCCTAACGAACAAGCAAAAACATTGAGCAAAGTCAAGCCAACACCGCTTAGCGCGAGATAATGAAACAAATGTTACAACTCATAAAACAGATGTGTTCCTTGCAATAATTGAAGTGACCCTTGCGGAAGAACCAACTTATATGTTGGTTTATTATGTTTGTATATCCTTTACTCTAATCTGCGACCCCTATCTTGACAATAACATTAAACTAAGTTAGAGTAGTCAAAACGTTGTGACCATTTTGCTGTATCTATTATAAATGTGGATGAGTGTATGTATCAAATTTCTGATCATTTTGATGTCATTTTCCTATGTTAAGAACCGCTTAAAAATGGACCATTCACAGTTGAATTCTCATGTCTACAGCATTACCTTATTTTATAAAATGCTAAATAATTACTTAAGCTTATTCAAAACATGTGAAATTTTGTACGGATACTCTCTGAGATGTATAGTTTGTGTTCCCCAAGTTTTGGAATGTTTTGGTATAAGCTCACGAAGTTGTGTTCATGTTATGAGGCAAGTGTTAGTTTTGACAAATTAGAGGACTTTAGTGAATTTTGGCATTTTTAAGGCTATTTTCAAATGATTATGTTCAATGTGTATATTTGGTGTTGAAGTGTTATTTATGAATAATTTTTTATGTTCAATATTTATTGATGAATTATACAATGTAGTTCTGAAACTAACATGGTTATGGTAATAGGAGCTAAAATGGTCAAGAACCTTCAACGTCAACTAAGGAGTAACTTCATCAGGTGTGTGTGTGGTAACAGGTGAAAATATAAGATAGTCTTATTCATATTAAATAGATTGTTTGTTTTCTATATGTATGGTGGCAGTGAATTCATATAAGGTGTTAATGGTGTTCATATATAAGATAAACTTGGTATTTATATGTACGAGGAGTTATGTAAAGACATTGGTAATTATAGATATATAAGGTGGCATTATATATCATCCATATTGTATGCCTTGCATTGCACTGGAGAGAGTTAACCATGGTGGACTAACCAAAGGCTTAGTCACGGTGGACTAGTCTAGGGTTGCCACGGTGGGCATTCCTTGATAACAAGTCATCGGTATATTGGGCCAACGCTATCTAAATCACGCCTACATTTGGGTGTTTCATGCATTACATCACAAGATATCATTTATTGGTAGATTATCTATTGATAGCGGATTCAATGATTTTGTACATAACGTTCTTTATGAGTTTGATTATCTATCGTGAACACATTGCCAAATAGCTCACACCCACACAAACTATTTTGGCAAGTAACGTGGAGATGACAGTTTGGTCCACTATAGTCTTGGTCTTAGCTACAGTGGCATTCATGTTGGTGTCAGGATGTCGTGTCTCAGGACTTGAGAAAGCTCTTATTGCTTTGCTTTATCACTTGACAAAATTTGATAGGACGTTTTCTTAACACTCCATTTGGAACCTGCATTTTTAATGGGAAAAGAAAAATGTGAAGGAAATAGAACAAAATAAAAAAGTAATTTTGTTCTCTTTTTTATCATATTTTTCTTTTCCTTTATTTTTCCAACCAAAAATTCAGGTTCCAAACAAAGCGTAAAAGTCTCTCCACTACTCATCAAACTCAAGTTGCTGATATATTCACCCATCATGTGTCACCATTTGATAGGGATTACTACCAAGTACTCAGTACTACCTAGCCACTAGACTATTTTTCATGATTTAGAGGGGGGTTTGTTTCATGTATTCGTTCAAATCATTTAACCTTTTCCTCTATTTCAAAAACACTTTTCGGCATCAATTAGGTTTATAGAACAGAAAATTTAGTAATACTAAATGGAGGGTATGACCAATTATTTCAGACACTCCCGATTCCATGGAGGATCCTCTTAGGCTGTGCTGTTATTCGGCAGGCCTCTAGCAATAATGATTTGAACAGAAGGTAAAACTTGATCGGAACTTTGGCCTGGCTAACGATGCTGAATATTGGATGTCTAAAGGGTAACTTATGTGCGATTTTGAAGTACATCTTTGGTTTTTCTTACAAAACACAAACATTGCTCCCAGCAAAAGACAGTAAGCTTCTAAATTCCTAAACTAGGGACGTAAATTAAACACTTATCAAAGTATACTCTTTTTTGGTAGGTCGGCCAATGAAGGCCAAAACAAAAAAACTCAATCTAAATACTTAGTCCTGTCCAAGTAGGGAAGGTCGGCCAATGAAGGCAAAAATAAAAAGTCAAGTGTAAAGGCTTGGTCCTATCCAAGTCGGGCAAGTTAGCCAATAAAGGCCAGAAGAAAATAAGTAGTAAAATTAAAAAATTTTGCCTAAGTTTGGTAAACCTAAATTTGCCTAAGTTTGGTAAAACATAAGGTTGTACGAAATTAGAGCCTTCTTTCAAAACAAAAATAGAGATACAGTGTTTCAGCAAACGAGAAAGCCCTAAAGTTGGGCATGATGTCTTCAGCGGACTTTACAGCATGTTTTGCTGACTCATTCATAGTAACAGGTTTAGCCAGTTAAACTCCTAGTGACTCATCCACAACAATAACCTCAATCGTTTGAATTGTCAATGTTTCAACAGTAACAATCACATCCACCAAAGTATCTGTGCCTTCGGTAGGACCCTCAGAGTCGGCCCCTATAGCGGTTTCTAGATAGTTCGGGATGTTGTTCTAAAGAGCCGAAGAGTTTTCGACCTTCATCTCTTTCAGAGCCCCTTACCAACCTTGGACAAAATCTCACATATCTTGAGTGCAGAAAACCAAGACGCAATATCATTGTTCCATCTTTATTCTTTACAAACAAAACAGGAGCTCCCTACGATGACATACTTGGTTGTTTAAACCCCGGGTCTAGCAAATCCTATAACTGAATTTTCAACTCTTTCAATTGTGTTGGAGCCATTTTATAAAGTGTAATGGAAATTGGAATAGTCGCCAGCAAAAATTCAATAAAGAACTCTACTTCCCTGTCAGGTACAATTCCTAGGTACAATTCCTATAAAAAAAGTTATATTGATTGAAGAATCCTAAAAGAAATCTAGAAATGAAAATGTTCAAAGAAGGATAGAAAATCAGTTGAAGAAATGAAGATTTTAAGTCTTGGAAGATTTTAAGTCTTGGAAGCTCTCTTAAAGATATTGAAGAAGACTTGGATTAATGGATGAAGTAATGGTGATTGAAGAGGTATACAAGTAATGAAAATAGAGAAAATTCATCTAGAAAGAATTAAAGATGTTCTTGGAGTCATCTAACCTTGAAGAAGTATTTGCAAGATTTAAAAAGCTTATTTGGATTATCCTTGAAAAGATTGGAGACTTTAGAGAAGATTGGATAAAAGCTGCAGAAACAACCTTTTTGGTAAAAGAGTCGACTTCTCAAGTTTCATAAGTCAACTCTTTCAAACAGAGCCTTGAAAATTTGCTGGAGACTCAAAAGAGTCAACCCCTTATCATTCAGGAGTCGACTCATTTCAACAGAGCCTAAAAATTTTGAAGACTGCTTAAAAGAGTTGACTCCTCACTGCAAAAAAATTGACTCATTGGGACAGAGAGTTGAGTCTGCAGATTCTGACCAAAAGGGTCGACTCGTTTTAGTCATGAGTCAACTCTTGAAGGCAAAATCCTAAAGCAGACTACAAAAAGAGTCGACTCAATGTAAAAAGAGTCGACCCCCAACATTAACGGCTATATTTTTGACAGACGGTATGGTGCAATCTGGTACAAAAACTTCTCTCATACTTCTCCAATAGCTAGAATCGATCCATGACTTTAAATACAAGATACTTACAGTTTTTATAATGATGATTAGAGTGATTATATCATTGGTATCAAGAGCTTGAAGCTTAAAATCTCCTGTGCCTTAACTGCCACATATTTTTGCTGAGTGTTTAAGGTTATTTATTGAGCTGTACTTGTTCCTATACTCATTAGGAGAGTTACCCATTGTATAACCTTTATTCATTTCACTTGGGTGGGTTTGTAAACCTGTAAGTTTGAGTGTTCTTGGGTAAAAATACTTGTAAATTTGAAAGAAGCTTAGACAAAATCTCTTGAGTTGTGAGAGCTTGGGAAAAAGCTCTTGTAAGAGTGAGTTGGGCACTTGGAGCAAAACCAGCAACTGTGTAAGGGATTTTACATAGTGGAATACCTTCGAAAGGATTGAAGAAGAGAGGATGTAAGCAAGATTGGTCAAACCTCTATAAATCTGGTGCTATTCTTTTCTTACTTTGTTTTGCTTATTTGCTCTTTATACATACTTGCATAGATATACATACTTTGATATATACTTTACTTGCTTAATATATACTTTGATTAATTATTGTTGAAATACATAAACTATTTTTAGTTGCATCATTTGATATAAATTTTAAAAAATCCAATTCACCCCCCTCCTGAGTTGCCTTCTTGGGCCAACAAAGACCACCTTTTCAAACTGTCTCTAGATAATTCGGCATCTTTGATATGCCACTCAGACGCATCTCGGTCACATTATGGCAAGTTTCGATTAAAATGATGGTTTCACTCAGGTCACATTTTCCTCAAGATTTCTTTCCTGCTCCTTTCAGTTTAAAGGATTTGATGGTCTTCAATACTCTATGAGACAGGAGGCTGTATGCCAAATTAAAGAAGTGTGAATTCTGGCTACCGAGTGTGGCATTTTTGGGACACATCACCAGCATGGATGAAGTGTTCATTGATCTTTTGAAAGTTGAAGCCGTTGTGGATTGGCCAAGACCTACGAATGTGACCAAAGTCAAAAGTTTTATGGGCTTAGCTGGGTATTACCGAAGATTTGTGAGGAATTTCTCCAAGATTACAACTCCTTTAACGCAGCTCACCTGGAAGAATACCCCATTTGAATGGAACGAGAAGAGGGAACAGAGTTTCCAAGAACTGAAGAATCGATTGGTGTCCATATCAATGGCTTGTTATCAAAGAATATCCACCGTGACACCCTTTTAGGTTAGTTTACCGTGACTAAACCTTAGATTGGTCTCACGTGACCGAATATTTTCTTGTGCAATGCAAGTTATGCACATAATATGTGTTTTATGCAAATATCACCTCATAATTCAACAATTATCATCAATATAGATAATATGACATTCAATACAATATGAGTAAGAAGATCTTAAACTCCCCACCTGTTACTGCTTACAACAAAGTCGAGTCACTCTTTCGGTTGAACTGGAGAGCTTTGCTCCGCTCCCCTACCGAACTTATCATCCAAAGTCACATCAAACTTGATAAATAGATGCTATAATTCATAATCAATGCATGATTATAGCCTATACTTTTTAAGTATGTGATTTAGATTATCAATAATGATAATTATTGGTAATTATCATATGGAATTTTATATGTGATTTTGATGATAACTTACTTTGATTTATAAATGTTTTCTTGATTAAATATATTCAATACTTTTAATCTTTGATCTAGTTGGTGCTTCATTAAATGTTGCCTCATTATACTCTTCAGACTCAGCCTTAAGCCTTATTCTCATAGCTTCACTTTCCAGATTCACTTTGAAGTATTTGAATATCAATGTCAGAAACATTTCATATGACAAACATGCTCTTTTAGTGGTCACAATCTCATTCATGTGATAAAGAATATGAAATGCTATGTTAATTTTAGAATTTGTCAGACAGCCCCATAAGAATATAACCTCCTTATCAGATATATGCTCAAATTTTTCTTTCTTAGACACAAAAATATAAGAAACAAAATGATGAATCAGTCTCAACTCAAGAGAGAGATGAGGTGCCTTAGGTTGAAAGAATTCATCCACAATTTGTGTGTTCAAGATCAATTTCAAAACTTCCCACCCCAATACCCACAAAGTGCATGCCATACATAAACATGCTCTATACTCCTAAACTCCTCCTTAAGGTCCCTCACGAAGGCACCCATGCCCATATCAGAGGGTACCCTAGGACTCTTGTATTCCCTAAAGTTATAGTTGTCTTTAAATTTTATTAACCTACATGGCATTTGCTCACCTGCTGCCGTCCGATTGATACATTTGCATTGTAGTTGTCATGTTCATGCATTGCATTCAAGATTGTTTTTAAACTTGTATCAAAGTTTTCTTTCAAAACTTGTATTCAAAACTTTCTTTTTTCAAACTTGTTTTCAAAACCACAACCCTAAGATGATTCTAACCATTCCATAATTAAGATTGTTTTAGGAAGGTGATATATTTAATGTGACCATCAAAGTCCAAAGTTTGAGTTCAAACCCTAAATTGTTTTTCAAGAATTCACAATTCTATAGTGATTCTAGCCATTCCACGTGTCACTTCTGCCGAGATCGTGCTATCTACCAAGTTTGGGGCCATTCTAAGGTCGTTCAGGGATTTTTAGCCCTAGATCCCCAAAACTTAAGACTTGTCAATTCAACAGTTTCAAAAAAGGAAAAAAAATGTTGTAAACCTCAAATCGAGAGTCCCGTGACTGTCTCGTCAGTCTCCACACGTCACCCGTGCTTAAACTCCTTGTGCGAAAAGAAAAAAATTAAGCAATAAGTAATACTTGGTGCATTAGTTAGATCAAAAGACATAATCAACCACTCATACAATTCATATTTAGTTTTAAAGGCAGTTTTTTGTTCATCACCTGCAATATCCTGAACCTTTATTATCTAAATTAATGAGAATTTTCTAAATTATATATTATTCTAACTCCCTCGAACTAGGGTTGCGAACCTATTACTTTGTAGGTTTTGGAAGCCCAAGGGTTGAATTGAAGGAAAGGGTAATCAAGTTAAGGCTTAAGTGATCAAATCGGAAGTTAAAATTCAACACTGTCTCGGGAGATTGACCATAACTTTTTACTCTAATGTCAAATTGAGCTGATTCTTGAAGTATTGAAAAGAAGATTTCAAGATTTATAACTTTTCATCTAATGCACATTCCCTTCAAAAATTTATTTTCGAAATCAATTCCTAAGGTTACTTAATCTTTCCTCCCAAAAATTATTTCAAAATCAAGATCCAATGTTAACCAGCAGCAACATATGGGTGGTTCTATCCAACCCATTCAAGGCGGCCCTCACAGGTTCAAAGACCAGCATCTAGCCATTTTTTGTGTTTTCCGAATGCATTGTGACAATATCTTATGTAAAACCGTGCATTTAGAGCTGCTTTTTAAACTTACATGTGGCTTTTGAATTAATTTGGTAACCATTATTAGAGAACTATGATAAGCATTATCAGAGAAATATGCTTACTCTATGCTTAATGCTGAATTAAGATTGATTTTTTTAATATTTATTTACGAAGATGTTTTAGCAGAGTTTTTTTTTTTTTTTTTTGAACAGCAAAATTTATTAATAAGGAGTAGAATTACAGAGCAAAGGGAAGAGTTGAAGATCCTGTTTTAGCAGAGTTGCTGTTTGGCTTGGTGAAACTCAAGCTTGTTCACTGGCTGAACAGTGGTTTCTTCCTCATCTTTAACCTCCATCATACTGTAAACTACCTTGCTCAGAGCCTCAGACTTGTATATCAAATTAGGAGTATATTGTTTGATCAGGCTCTCATTCTATGTTTGGTGCTATGGGTCACCCTTGCTGTTATTGCCATTGACTCAGTGGTTATAGACTTTGTTTTAGTTCCTTGTTGCACATTGGTGTGTCCCCCTTGCCATTCGACTATATGTTTTATGTTGTGGCTACATGAACTGTTATAGATTAGAGGATGGTGGGTATTGCAATAGAGATATACATATATACACATATATATATATTAGAAAGGACAAGCAAGATGCCAAGGTTTAGAGAGTGGTGGACATGGAAGAATTTGGCTTATGAGGCTAGGAAGAGCAACTGGCTGGCTTGTAACGCTTGAATCTCCTCAACTCCTTAGCAACCCTGCAAAGCTCCCACTTGGTGAGCCTCTTCCCTTCTTTCTCGCATTGGTTTAACACACTCGCAGCACCCAAATCCAAGTCCTCCATCAACGATATCCGCTCCATTTAACCATTGGCCGCCTCCTGTCGTAGTCCACAGTTCCGTATCTGTGGACCTCTGGTATCGAACATCTAACAATTGGATGCCTATGGTCTCTAACTGTTCGAAGAAAGGTCGAAATGCGAAACCCAGATGGGGAGGAGAGAGAGTTGATGAGGGAGCAACATCTTGGTGTTGCAGAGGAGACTGTGAAATGGTGGATTAGAGTAGCATATTGTTTCTGCAGGGTTTTGGATACCGCTAGAGGTTTTGGGGGAATTTCTTGAACCAATATTTTCCAATTTTGCTTGGGTTTGTTGAACTTGGAAGCAATACCACTTTACTAAATACTCATAAATGGTGCTTGGTAAAATTTTTAAGTGAGATAATGAAAGGCTTGTAGTAGAGTAGGACATATACCTACTCAGCCAAAAAAAAAGAAAGAGTAGGACATAAACATGTGCTTGAATTTTAGAATTGTGGAGGGAAATAAATAAAAAAATAAATGAAATTACGTAGATAAATATTTATTAACTTTCTTCTCATTTTTCAACCCAACCAAAAAAAAAAGCAAAAAACAAAGGAACTTTTCATTTCATTTTATTTTCAATCCATTCAAGATCTAAACATAGCATAAAATCTTAACTTCTTAGAGCATTTCATTGCGAGTATGGATTGAGGCTATCAATGGTCTCAAAGGTATCCATCCAGCTGTAAATCCTTTAAATTCAACGTCAATTATGCTTCAACCTCGGATTGTTAGTGGGTAACATTATGAAACTGCACAAAGACCGCATAACAGGAAGAAAAAAAAAGTGAGTTGTGGCAGCAAATACAATGTTGACCTCATAGCTTGAATTGCTATGTCCCTCAGACCTACCAGAAGGGCATCATGCATGATATTTTGGAAACACTTCTATAAAATTATATATGACACCATAAAAGTACCAAGTCACCAAGTTGAATTTATTCAAATTGCTAAATCATCTGAAAACAAGCTCCTCTGTTCTTATTTTTGTCTAATTTATTCTTGCAAAATCATTGGGAAAAGTAAACCAAATGACTAAATTTCATCAAAGTACAAGGTTGACAGAGACTTATTAATTCCATCTCCAACCCCTCCCCACAAATTCCCGAAAAAAAAAGAGAGAGAGGGAGAGAGAATACTAGTAGTGCTTCATCAATACATTGCTACAGCCAATAGGGAAGAAAATTAATTCACCCCGGAGGAAATCATGAGCAATGAAAGAAATATCCACTTTCAAACTGAGCCAGTTTCCTTATGTACGAGAGCAACCAACTCGCCAGCAGCAGCATCACCCTCCTGATTCACAAACAGATAGTCTCTCACAGTCAAAACTGCATGAAGCATAATCACCGGCATTGCTCCGGCCAGAGTCACGAAAAAATGAATCGCCGCCCGGGTAAGAATCATCTCCACCATGGTGGCGATGAAAAGCAAAGGCAGAACTAGCCGTTTGTCGATGATCTTATGAAGCAGAGCCGAATCGGGCAGCGAACGTAGTAACAGCAAGTAGAGCAATGTCACTACGGTCATAGCCAACAAGAAGGTCATCGAAACCTTGCGCTCTGGCAAGAGGGCGATGAAGAGAATCAACCAAACGAAGGCGGCGTAGAAAAATCCGAAGGAGCCCAAGTTTCTTATGATTCGAACGGCTGCTGCTTCTGGGGTGGAAGGGATGTTGAAGGCGAATACGAGCGTGGGGTTGTTGCGGTTTTTTCGAATTGGGTCTTTGGACTCATCGGTTTGAGCGGTGGCGGTGGCGGTGGCGGTGGCGGTGGCGGATGGCCGGTGAACGGTGTTGGTACCATAACTAGCCATGACTCCGGTTAGAGATAGGAACAAGAGAAATCAGCTATTTGAACTTTGAAGGGACTTCTAAAATGTTGGAAGGCTATGAATTTTCATCATTGAAGTTACTCAGAAATAGGGTATTAAATATCAAAGACCTAGTCAAGTTTGCATAAAAAAGACTTGTGGTCAAGTCGTTTGATTTTTCTCTTCCCTCTCCGTCTAGTTTATCCAGAGCTTTGAAAAGTCAGCCAGACTTATAACCAAAGCTAGCACCATGTTTGCCCAAAATGAGCCATATAAAAAAAAAAAAAAAAGAAATTATCCAATTCTACACCTCATCTTACAATGAAGTGGGTCATTCACCTGCTAGGCTGATCCGGTAAATGTGTTCGGTATCCACCTAATAAAAAAATATCCACTTCAATATGAGAGAAGAAACGACGTCCAGATAACTCTTTTTTTTTTTTTTAACACCCAGAACAAAAAATAATTTTCAAAAACAAAACCAAACATGCAAATCTCTCTTTAGTCGTCTCTTGGACCAGGTCATTCTCGGGAAGGTCCTTTGGTCTAGTTTTAATACTACGAATCATTACTTGTATTCTGAACCGAAGTCGATGTCCAAACAATGGTTTATGTTGCCAAACCATTGTTTGTATCTGTAGATTTCATGATTCTAAGTTCTATGTAGTAGTCCACTGCTCTGGATATTATGTTTATATTCTTTTGGGTCGTTTTGTTAGGTAGTTTTTATTGGATGAAATGAAACGAATATTGTTGCTTTGGGCCAACAAAAATAACAAAGCAAACAATAGAATTATTTACTAGTTAATCCGATCCCAAATTCACGCCCACGGCCTCTAGGATTCAAGAATTCGTAGGATCAAGAACACCTACTCTAGCACCAAATCACTATGACTAAAATTTATGTTGTATAGCGGAGACTATCAATAAAAAATAATAAAAAAATCATAACATAAGTAGCACGTAAATTTTTTCCTACCTACAGAGCTCATACAATCAAACTTTCCCTGCCCCAGTCAATGGGAATTATATATCATGGCTAGTTTTTAAAACTCGTAAAGTTGAAGGTTTTAAATACACGTTTACCATATAACCTACAATTTGAGGTCCAGTGATGTATTTTCTTCGAGTCACTTTACATTTACAAAATTCTTGAAGGTTTGAATTCTTACAATAATCTATCTGCGAAAACCTTAAAACAACATTCAATCTCATATGATAAGCCCTGTTGTATTTGCCTAGCCATGGCAAGCAATTTCACTGAATTACAGTTCGGTAACAAGCGAGAGCAACAGCAGTAGCAAGATGAACTCCACTTTCTGAACTCAAGATTTTCCTACTCGGTGCCTGCCAAATTTTATGAGAACTTAAAGTGTTTTTTAGACAAAAACATTCATTGGGCTCTTCAATGTCGACTACACAAATCTTACACGATAAGCCCTTTCTCCTTCCTCGACAAGTCATGAGCAACCTGGCCAACTTCTGTTTATAACATCCTTGTTTCTGATACTTCCATGAATAAATACTTTGGGCTCTTTGACCTGCAGTTTTTTCCAATCATGAAGATGTGTCCTCATGATGTTGTCACTCTAATAACAATGGGATACAGAGTGAAGCCCTTACCAGTGAAATGGGTGGAAAGCCAATTTGAGGATGAATCCTGGAGAATCCAGTTACGGTAAACAAACACTTAAATCCATCGATGTTTGCATGCTCACTATGCAGAAAGAGTAGAATAGGATTATGATCACTTTCAAAGAAAAGGATTGGACAAAACAAAAAATACAAGATCCATTTTAGACAGTGGATACGTTGATGTTTGGATGTTCACTATCTATGATACATGAGAAGAATAAGATTAGCATCAATTTTAAAGAAACAGATTGGGATTGAACACACTTATTCATTTCAGATCATGAAGCCATTCGTACAAGGAGACGGTATCTTTATCTATCCTAAGTGATCATATTGTCCATGGAATTCTCTACCATCCCCCTTTCAACGTCAATTTGAAATACAGAGAACCAAATTATTACCGCCCTCTCCCCTCATGGAGAGAGTGAGGGGGGGCATATTGATGAATATAACTACTTAAATGGTGGCTCACTAAAAAGGCACAACACATCAGGATATCCATGAAATTTTCTCTAACAAATCCACCTAATATGTGCATCATTTGACATAGGCTAGCGGCATGCCTATTCTGCTTAAATTCAAGCAAGCAAAAGGTCTAGATACAATCCCTCCATATGTACATTAAACATATCGATCTATTACTTATATTTTTCTTCATCTTATACAGGTTGCAACAAAATCATCCATATATAGACGACAATTAACTCAAGTAAAATGGTAACTTGCCCCACTCAGGTCCTACTAGAATAGGTTTGGGGAGGTTGTAATTGGAGTAGGTGAAAGCATGAGGCGAGATAATAAAACCTAATTTGAGTTCAAGCTGGGCCAATTTAAATGCGCCCCATCCTACCGCACCTTGTTTGTATATGAAGTTTACTGTATATATATAGATATATGAGTTGTTTGGCCTTCCTTATGTAATCCATTCTAACCCTAATTTGCTTGCCACGGTTGCCTCTGGAAAGAGAGATTTCTCTCTTTGCCCTCCCCGGTATCCCACAAAGTTATGGATTTCTTTGTGAGTTTTCATTTGTTGTGTTATGTAGAAACTCTTTGATGCAGATCCAATTCGACCTCTCCACCCTCTTTCTCTATTTCTCTACATACATACATATATATCATTAGGGTCGGACCCATGAATTTTCTTAAGGGGGGGCCAAGGTAAAAAAATTTAAGATTTCGAGTATTGAAGGAAATGTTTTTTGAATTTTAGGGGACTAGTACTCAAATTCTTATCCTAAAAATTAAAAAATTGTAGGATATAAATAGAATTTTCAAAACCTAAGGGGACCAAAGCACTAATCTTTATTATAAATATGCAAAAACTATGAGGTCTAAATACAATTTCAAAAATTCCGCCCGCCGGGGGGGGGGGGGGGGGGGGGGGGGTGTTGGGGGATGAATTTTGAGGGGTACAATTGTACTACTGCCACTCAAATTTAAGTATTATAGTAGGAGACCCATAAAATACACATAAAAATAATAATCATAATGGAAACCTTTTTCAATTAATTTTTTGCAAAGTGGCGTCATCTTACATATTACATAAAAATCATATTGATAAAAAGAAGTGTAACATTTTCTTAGGTGAGAAATATTTAATATCAACTATAGTTCATATTTTGTAGTAGATATTAAATAATCATATGCTAGTAGTAAAAACCAAAACAACTTAGACGATAGTAGTAGTAAATGAAATAAATACAAAACAACTTAGACAATAGTAGTAAATGAAATAAATACTAAAAAAATATAAAATATGTGCAAGTTAAAGGAAACAATCCAAAATTAAGACATATTCAAATTATAAAGACCTAAATGAATAAAAAAGTTGGAGGAAAATTCGGAAGGAAGGGCAAGGTTAAATTACTTGAGATTTTAGAAGGAAAGAGAAGAAGAGGGAATTCGTCTATTATCATGGAATAAACAGCAGACATATGGCCTTCTCTCTCTTTTTTTCTGTTGTTTGATCAAGATTATTAGCATCTAACTGCTAGAACAGATTTTCCCACTTACTTTTCCTCTTTATGAGGCATTGACTGCATGTGTGTAACTATATAATGGGGGCATCTTCCTCAAGATAGTCCTAAGGAGGTTGGAGCTAAATTTTGTTCCCTCAAAGCAACATTTAGGGTTGTTTTGGTACCTTTTTTATGACAAAGACAGTAAAGAAAATGATAGGTAACTCACCTTAGAAGATAAGTAAAATTTCTTGGGAAAAATTCTTCTAGTGGTATATCTTCTTCTTTAGAGTACCTGCAGTAGAAAATGATCTAATTATGAACTACAAAACAAATTATGCAGATAATAACATTTCTGAAATATGTACAAAAAAAATAAAGGAAAATTCCGCAATAAGCAATGAGCCAACAGCCAATGTCCGAAAGCATAATTAATCACAATAAGTTCATTGTACCACATTGAAATTTGTTCCCAACAGTTTCATGCTTAGTTATCTGATACTTTGTGAAACTAACACTGACTACCATCACAGTAGCCAGCACCACTACGAGTTACAGCCTCAAGAAAAATTTCTTCCAACATGTGGTGGGTGAGCAAACTACCTTTTTTCTGGGCACAAGATATCTTCCAAGCTTCTAGTTCTTTAAGGGATGATGGAGAAGATGAGACAAGAGACTATAAGAGACAGAGGGAACAAAGCCTATTTATAGCCTTCTTAAAAGTAAAAACCCTAAAATATACACATAATAATCTTTTAAAGAATAATTTACCCAACACAGTTCAATTAAGAGCTCATTATATTATTAAAACACCAGACACTTGGACAAAAAAGAAAATACAGCAAGATCTACTAAAATACCCGACTATTGCTCAATTTATTAAAATAATTATCTCTATCTCATTCACACTGGAATCAATCCCTCGCTTGGTCAGCACAGGAAGAATTCCATCTATATGGAGATTTTAGTCTAGTAACACAGTTACAAGTCATTTTCTCATTACTTTTGGTCTCTCATCTATCTGGATTTCCATATCGCTCATATATTAAAAGGTACATAGATATAGTTATCATGTTTGTTATGATCAAAGGGCCATGTGAAAGGATGCTTCCTTGCTATCACAATGATTTTGCCTACTAGTAATGGGTGAATAAACTAGTTTGATTCTTTTTCTGAGAATCTACATTGACACTAATTTCATGCTTGAAATTAAGATATGTGAAACAAATCAGACTGTTAATTCAAATAATTTGTAGTACAATCTCTAGCACAATATTAAGCAAAAGATAACTCCTATAAATATTGCCAATTGAGGGCTTCAATTGCATGTTTGCTGTGACAGATCTATACCAAATATCCCCTTTATGTCAGTTAGGGATTTATGGTATGTGGGTAGGCAGTTTAGCAAATAGTTTCTTGGGAACCCCAACCCCACCCAAGGGGCCACCAAACAATCTTCTAAGGCATTGCAAAGACAGGTGGTGTTTCCTCATTAAAGGTTTGCTTTGAATTTGGAGAGCAAAAAATTTAAGGCTTTAGAATGTTCAACTTCAGATCTCTCTCTTTCTAAAAATTGCTTTTGTATTGACTGCTTTCGCTAGGGATCCCTGAATATAATGCTGCGGAGAGAGTAACCATATAAACTTTCTCTCATGATTTCTTATATTTGTTACCTTTGGAGATAAATATCAGATGTTAGGCTCAAGACACGTATGGAAATTTTCTAGGAGAGACCACTCTGCCTCTTTTGGGCCTGTGACCAATGGCAATATCTAGTCAGCCAAAGACTTGTCCACTTGAGAACTGCTTTTTGTGACAAGTGGGCAGCAAGCGGGTCACTTAAACAAGTCTTTTTAGCCTAGAATTTGAGTGATAATGCAGCAGAACCAGAATCAACTATACCTCCAAGGGAGATCATTTTCGCAAAAGCGGGAGATTCCATTCATTGCTGAGAAGGTGTCAATGTGAACCCACTGTTCATTTGAATTGTTTGTGAGACAGCCTGTCAAGATAATCATACCAATTGTCACTGAGAAACACAACACAAAAATATATATGACATACGTATACGAAAATATATTCCAAAGAAAAACAGGCACCCCATGGAAATACAAACCATGAACTTAAAACATAAATGAAGCTAGTAGTAAGAAAATGGTGGTGCTAACATCCTACCAAAAGAGAGGAGTAGACAATTATTGATTTCTGTATCAGAATAGTTTAGCTTCCTGTTTAGCTTGAAACTGGATGTTAATGCTTGTTAACTGTGTCATAGTATATTTATTGTATAGTAGTTTGTTCAATATTTACTCATAGATTGAGCAACATATTTATGCCCTCACCAGTATCTAAGTTATAGAAGTAAATGTCCATATCTGATATATATGCGAACACAAATAAAAACGAGACATGCTTCTTATATGGTTGTGGTAGTGTTTGGTTTCATATTTCCATGAATCAATTTCAGTCCTGAAGTGAAATAGTTAACCAATTGTTGGTACTGTTAAATAGAGAATTATATCTCTCCTAACTGATTGCATTGAGAGTTTCTCTCCCTTCATGCAACAATCATTGGTATAAAAATCATTACAAATAGTGTCATCATTAAACAGCAGTCTTTGACTCCATATATTTCTAACACACTTTTACTTATCAAAAAAACAAATATACACTTTTACCAATTCACAAGCTCAAGTACAGCACTTCTCTTTTATTTTTTTTCAACATTTTGAAGTCCTTTCCATCTTAATTTGATTCTTTTGTTAATTATTTGGGACAAATATACCACCTACATGAGGGTAGTTAGGTTTTTCACCTATGCATAAATATTTCTCTAAGAGTCTTTGTATCCCTCATTATGTATATGGACTTTTTGCTTTTTAAAAAAATAAAAGTAGAAAAGGTACAACATATAACGGAAATTTCTCTCAAAATATTTATGGGTAGTTGTATTCACCAGAGAGAAACTCACTTATTATCAATAATTGTAATGCAATTTGATTTATATCACAGAATTTCAAATATCAAGCCTGAAAAATTAAACCATTGACAACTACCAAGCAAGTACCAAAGTTGTATTGAACCTTTCCAGATGTAGATCATGAAGTAAGCCAGTAGGCTTTCGAATAGGATAACAAGACAAGAAGAGACTTTAGAAAAGCTAGGCCTCTTGATTCTGCACAATTCAATCAAACTGCCTACTACGCATCATGTGAATTCATTGAAATTCTTGTTTTTATCTTTTAAACATGCAAACATGATCAAGAAAATCTAGATTTTTTAGGTCAAACCACGGAGACGTAAAATCCATACTTGTCAACAGACTAAAAAAGTGAATAATTTCCTAAAACACAGACCCATAATTGACTGAATAAATGGTCTAAGCTTTATACATTCTGTTTCTCTACAAGATAATGTCAGGCATAATGTGCTTTGCAATATTGGGACCTATAGTTCTACAAGAACATCAGACAAGAGCTAATAAAGCATTGGAAAATTCTGCACACACACATTAGACTTTGTAGTGACCAGAACAGAAACTTACAAGACACTTGTGGTGCTTCTGCCCACCCACCCACACACTCATTTACACACGCGCACACACATATAAATATATATATAGAGAGAGAGAGAGAGAGAGAGCTGACCAATCTTATGCAAGTCTCTTAGAGCATAGCCACTAGGATAATTCTCATATGATGCCATAAAACTTATGATGGTACACCCTAGACTACAATAGAGAAAATGAGTATAGATAGGTGAGTTAATTCAATATTTGCAATCAGAACATGATGACTACTCATCCAACCTGACCACAAGTAATCCCAGCAAAACGATATAAAGCAATTTCCAGAAACTCTTTTTCCTATTGTTATAGCTGCAGCAAGTGACACCAGAAATAATAAAAAATTATCAGCATCCAAAAGAAATGAAGGAATCATAAATCCATGCAAAGTTCTAATAAAAAGTGGTAAGAACTACGATACAACAACATTATATAATCTGTGAGACTGTGTTCTATTTACCCAAGGACACAAATGAAAGTACCTTTTTTATTAACAGCATATGGAGATGCTTGTATTTTTTTTATTTTTTTATTTTTTTTGTGCTCCTAAATTGTACCTGCAATGAATATTACTCTGTTCCTTGTATCTAGTGGCCTGTATCAAGCCCGTGAAGTCAATCATTGTATTCTCAGTCTGATACCATATGCTCATCACAATGCTAGTAGCACTTGTACCAGCTAATAATATAACTATTCCAAGGCTGTCGAGATAGATAGTACCGGCCCTTCTCACATACTTTTCTAGACACGCTTCAGAAGAAATTGAAGATAAAAAGGCACATTCAACAAATATACTAATTAAAATCTAAACACAAGTGTAATTCACTATCCTCGTTACTACTTTAAAAAATATACATTCCATCAAATATTTAATGCATGTGTCTTATACAATGTATGTATTTACTGTACACATTTTAATCCAGCCTCCTAGACATGCATCATAAAAGAAATTTATATATCCATGCAACCAGTTCATCACAACCAGCCTATGAGGTTGCGATGGGACTAAAGATGCATGACTCTCAATGTCAATATGAAGGCATACATATTCCGTCCATTAAAAAACAGATTTAACCTTAATTTTTCAACTTTTGTTCCATAAACAATTATTTTTATTATAAGTCAAATATTTTATAAAAGGCACCAAGGGGCAGCCACCCGTATACACAGTTGGAAAAACAAGACCTAAACTTTTATGCATTCTCTTTACGCAAAACACTCTTCTAATTACAAAATGGATCAAAATGGATCAACTCTAAAAGAGATAAATTTCTACTCTTCAATTTGAAAGTAGGCTCCTCCACCCCATCAAAAGTCCTCCCTTGCCGCTCTTCCCACATCAAAACCAAAGGCACAAAAAACCAAGCCTTTTTCTTTCTCTTCCCCGTCTAACCCCTCGCCAAAACTGTATAAAATCTATCACATTTCTAAGAAACATACTATCATACACCAAAGGTCTCTACTACTTCGAACAAGGAGGTGATTGACCAATTCTCCGTCATGCTTACACATAGAACACAATTAACATGAATTTGCTGCCAAATAATCAAAGGATCAATTGTAAGGGCTTTACCATGCAGGCATGGGCCGACATTCATACACGAAAAAAAAAACAAAAAAAAAAGCAACCGTAGGTGGCACCTTGGACACCAAACCTCTTTCGAAGGAAAGGATGAACCTCCATGACTCACCAAGTCTTCATAGAAAGATTTAACCTCAAAGCCCCACCTCCCAATCATTCAACTCTCAATGAGGCACAATATCCCCTTCTTTTTAAGATGACCCACAGAGGCTTCCCCATGAACCACAATAGTAGTAAAAGTGAGGAAAGACTACTCTTGTTTTTCCTCCCTACACCAACAGTTACTCCAAAGGCGAACCTTTTCAACATTCCCAACAACAAACCGAATATGACTCCAAAAATCATTCCACCTAACTGAACATCCTTCCAAAGCACCGACCCATATGACATAGAAGCCTCCATCAAAGACCAATCTCCCCACACGCTACCATTATCTTGCTCACAAGCATATCTCTAAAGCCATTTCCCCAAAAAGGTCCTAATTGAGAATATCAAGACTCCAAATCCCCAATTCTTATTGCTCCATATCACCTCATAATCCCAATAAGTCCCTTTTTTCAATGAAATACATCAAAATCTTTGGATACCATGACCAGATATTATGCATATGCATTTAAACCCTTGATTTCACAATTGCCTGAACACATACGAAGTGAAAATGGTACTAGTAAAGAATGAAGGACAAATGAGATCAACTGCCCTGATAGATTAACCATGACTCTCTAATCTCTCTCTCTCTCCACCTTATTTTAAGTTTTAATAGCTGAAATTATGAGTTAAACCCCCCAACATGCAAAGTTCAACGATTCTTTTAATACTTGATAAGACCCGTCAAATTTTTTTTAAAAAATGATAAATCTAAATTATAATTAACAGTAAGCAAATTAACTTTGGGCCAAAGCTCATCAATTCAAGTGATAGAATAGTTACGCACCTGATGCCTAAAGTTTGTGGGCTCAAGCCTGTTCAGTATAACCTATTCTTAGTATAGTCAGGTGGCATCATCATAGAATTCTGCCATGTTTTCAGACAAACACTAGACCATGTAATAAGATTGCTTAACCACAGGCCCAACCAATCAATAGGTCTGCATTGCACCATAAAACCAGAGTTCATCATATATCAAATAGGGGCTCAAGATGGTGGGTCTCATATCTCATAGATACCATCAATAAACTGTAACCAATTCTCTAGCATTTAATTTTAGACATCCAATATTTAAAGGACCGCACAATGCAATAGTATTGATAGACCAATGACCAGGCCATCAAAGTGGTTTACAGCGAGCACAGTACTGAGAAGAATGATTACACCTCAATTAACATAGAATATCATTTAAAACAATTACAATAAGATACAAATATACCTGTATACCTTCAAAAGTTCCCTACAAATTACTTAAGGTATTAATTAGATTAAATGCAAGCGACATACATTCTGCTAGCTGCAATTGCTGCGGATAAGTTGAACATTGGAACAGAACTAATAATAAAGCGGAGCTCCTGCAGCATGGATAACTATGATAGTAAATATGCATACAAAAGTTGACCTTGAGTAAACTGAACTTCAAGTTCCATATGCAATACCTTATGTGGAAGCTTGGAGTAAAGTAAAACAAATGAAAAACCTGGAAGAACGTAGAATAAAACCCTCCTATCAAGAACAACCCCAAGCTGCAAAAATTATATTATATCGAGTCAGGAGGGGGAAAATGCACTTTAACTGAACTTGGACAATTTCAAAGAGACTGAAAATTTCAGGCATTTCACTACATTTAGACCTGCAAATTCAACACTACATATCTTAGACCAATATTTCAATTGATCTTTACTGCTAAAACGTATATAATTGATCCATGACTAAAGAACTCATATCTTCTAACAGCCATTTGATGCGAAAGACACTCTATGCAATATATAAACTGCAGAGTTTGACTAGATGCCACAAAATCCTAAGAGATACAAAAAATTACAACACTAAAACATGAATAGTTTTAAGCAAAGCCAAAAGGCTCAACAAATATTTATACAAACAAAAACCAACTCAAACAAGCATTTAACATCGAAGTTCATTAAAAAAAAAAAAAAAAAAAAAGTTTATGCATATAAAACATGTAAGATAATTAGTAGACAAAATGAGAACCATCCGTCAATACATTAATCAGCTCGAAATAAAAATATCTCATGAAGCCACTTTCCAGTAGGATATCATATCCAATACAATGCACTCCGAAGTTGTTAACCATGACAATAGGGTATAGTTTGAAAGGATGCAGGCACCCAATATAAGCAGCAAGCATGTCTCACAATGAGTAACTAGCATATACACAAGCATGAGAAAATTAGCAAGGTAAGAAATTACTCTTTGTATCAGTTCCTAGACTCACCAGAAAGAGAGGATATGCAACAAGCAACAAGCGGGGAAGTGCAGAAGTGAAGTACCAATAAAGGGGATGTGTCTGGAAGAAAATATTGAGGAACAAACAAAATATGAATTTCACAAGATAGCTAGTTATGTCACGGTATTTTGAGAGTTTTTGAGGAATCTATGACAAATATAAAAAGTATAATAGAAAGTTGCACCATTCAGGAATCAAAAGAACAAATATATTAGGGAGAAAAGACAGAGGTGCAGATTAACAATCACGGAAAGGCTAAAGAACAACAATGTAAACATTAACCAAGTGAAGTCCAGTCATCATCACCATCAATTTTGCCAAGCCTCACCACCATTAACATGCAAGGAAACAAGGTTCTAAACAAGAGATACAAGTCCTATATTATCATGATTTAGTTAAGCTGCAGGTAAACTTCTTGTCGTTTCAAGTTCCAGGTATCTCACATTCTCACTATATTACTGGAATCATGTTCCAATACAGTGTCACCTAAGAGTATCCCATAGAATTTCATGACATGAAAAGCAGTGAGACTGACACGTACTTTATGGATATGGTGCAGGACTAATGTGGGAAACACTCTCTCTCTCTTATTAACAGTGAGCCAAATTAATACATAACAGCAAAAATCGTAGGCTTTTTGGGGCTGATTTTAATTGGGCCTTGTGACTGGAAGGTGATAAAAATATAGAAGCTTTTAGGGTTTATGTACAGCAAGTAGCAAAAAAAGGTTAGGGTTTAGGGAATGAGAAGATATTTAGGGGCTGTTTGTGAGCTGCTCTGGGCACTGTGAACCGTACCCCTGAACAGTAAATTAGGCTGGTTTTGCGCTATTTTGCAAGCTAGGGTTGAAGGAGAATGGGTTGAGGATTATAGATTAGGGTGTTAAATGGTAAAACAAGGGCAAAAAAATTGATCTGGTTATGGCGATTTTAGAGGTTAAATGAGCAGAAAAATAAAGAAGAGAAGAAGGAGAAACTCTAGCATCACACCTGGATTCCATAAGCATCACACTTAAGATTAGAATTGCATCACATAATCCCAGAGAAGCTTCAACAGCTCTGAAAATTCTCTAAAATCTCAACTCTTTGATAATCAGTAAGCCTCCCTCAAAAAGTTCTTCCCGTATGCATAGACATGGTGTTGAACCACTCTAATATCCATACAATCTAGGATCTTTTATTTTCAACACCAAAGTAAGGTTAAAATTTAGGTTTGGGATTCAAGCTATGATTTTATAAGGCTAAACGGTGAGTTTGGTAAGAGATTAAAAAAAATCCCAACAAGCAGCACTACGGTTGCAGTAGTAAGGGGAAAAAAAAGAGTGTGAAAGAGAATAGAAGAAGAAGAAAGGAAAAGGGAAAAGGAAAATCCTAGGCACTCACTAGGTTCTTAGGTGATCACGCCTAAGAAAAAATGCATAACACATCCGAGCAAAAATTTCTTCATTCTACATTAAAATAGTTTAATACAGCATACGTATACATGGCCAACTTGGTGGCCAAGAGATCCTTGGGACCAAGCACAATTGGTTTCGATGGGGGCCTAATAAAAAGACGACAAGGGTTGTATCTGACTTCTAAAGCCAATTAAACCTGATCGAAATAAAGTAAATCAGCCCATAAACAATAGCCCATTCTGGAAGCCCACTTCTCAGCCCAAAACACTAATTATAAAACTGCCCTTAACTTAAAAATTAAACTGAAAGCATAAAACAGGGATAGATAATTACTATCATTAATTTCCTACGCAAGTTCTAAGTTAGAATATTGCCTAAAAAAACTATATTAGCCTTTGAGTCTGTTTTTCCCTTAATTTCTAATATTTCCCATATTTTCCAGGCATGATATTTGCATCAAGATTAATCTCCTGCATAAGCAAACAGTCAAGAAAACACCCACTAGAATTGAATGATCTTACTATTATATACCACTGTCACATTATGACATCATGTTAAGGACGAGAATTGCACTAGTTCTCCATAGTCTCTTAAAAATGTAAAAAGAATACCAGTGTAAGTCCCACTGAACACCAGTAGGAATGTCAACAAGTCAAGTTAACTCAGTTCATCCATGAGCTCTAAGAGTTACTGGCCAAGACCCTATTTTTAAAGCCCTCCTGTGAAGATTAACAAGTTGGGCCAAGCTCAAGTTGTTTAGGTCAGCTCAAATAGGGAGGTAAAGATAAATAAATCCACAGTTACATAAGCACTGGCTACCCATTAAACATCAAGATATTCAAATTTTAGGTCAGAAAATGGAAGAAAAGAATTATCTTTACCGCAGGCTCAAATCCTGAGGACCAACATCCGAAACTTCAAAGAGTTCTTGAAGCCCACCAAGTGATAGACTCAATTAGAACCCTCACTCCTGATTTTTACTGGATCTTAGAGTGTTAGAAACAATCCGTTATTGAAAAGTAATTCTTAAACATCCCCGATGAATTGAATCAATCATGATTTCAGACTCGTTTAAAACAATCGAGAATTGTTTTTTATCACACTTTCTTCACTCAATATAGAAACTAATAATTCATTAGAAACTCTTTATTTTTAGGATAAACAATAATTCATTTGAATCAATGCTGCTAGCACCCTGCTCGCTAAAATTTTGAGTGCTAGCCGTTAGGAATCTCTCAAAAAAAGGAATATCTTCCAATAAGATTCAAAAGCATGCATAATTCAAAGACACCTGTTCCAATAAAAATCAATTAAAAGAAACTATTTTGTGAGGCTACCTATAAAGTCAGTTCACATTTGAATGAAGCTTCAAATACTTCCACAAGTAATTTCCTTTCTGTAGTCTTTCTATTTGTTTTCCTTTTGGATAAGATTCTCCAAATAGTTGGGAAAAGGCTTTGTTGAGTTAAGTTGCTAAATCTGATTCCTTTTTCTTGTCTCTTGCTACTTTTTGTTTAATTCATAAGCTTAAGTTTTTGCTTTCCCATATTTCTCCCTTAATTTGAATTTCTAAATAGTATGGTTAACTCTCATACACAAATATATTTCCTTGCTATTTTCATTACTTTCTTTATGGCTCCAAGTTCTGGAAACGACCTAACTCAATGCCCAGAGGGCAACTGTCAACTAATTAACAACAGTGAGAGACAAATTTGACGAACAAAGTTGTTAGGATATTTCTTTTTTTCTTCTATTAACCAAAACCTTCCTCATGAGCATACAACTTCGTACACAAATGTTGTCAAGATATTGGTGACATCTGCACCAAAAACGTACATTATGTCTAATTTTAAGTATAAAACGATTCTAATTGCATTTGTTATTATATATCAGCCAAAATGTTGGTAGAATAGGCAATTCACCAAATGATCTCATTAGGTGAGAATTTCATTTCCCAATACACAACTTTCATTGATGACCAAAAAACCTAATTACACCTATTTGAAGGCATAGACTAGGAAGCACGGGCACTCCATGGACGGTGCTGCATGCGCGTCCGACACGTGTCAGACACACAGGACACTTTTTTTCTATGGACACGACCTGGACACACTAGCCCAATTTGAGACACAGCATGGACACGGCAGGGGCTCTAACATAATTTTCCCAAATTGTTGCAGGTTATATTTTGTAGAACAAAAAAAAAAAAAAACATATACCTAATGAACTTAACCAAGGAAGAGATTGAATCTCTCATTTGCAGCCAGCACAGAGAGAGAGAGAGAGAGAGAGAGGAATGAAGAAGCTCCTCATTTCGATAATGAAGAAGAAGATGAAGCGGAAGAAAAGAAAGAGTAAGCTAGCAGAAGCAGTCAACGAACTGTCTGTTCCTTTGACAACAACGACGATGACCAAGAAGGAGGAAGAGGAGGATCAACACACCTAGCTTGTCCTTCAACCCTCTGATCTTTGATCAACGACCTGATGTATGCCCAGAATTTTTCTGTTATTCTAGAACAAATACTCTTTTTTTTACTTTTTCCCCCATTGGGTAGAAGGGTTAAACTGTACCAGTCATCCAACTAAACAAGACTCCTAAAAATATTTATATCATTTTATGAATAGATTCCTCCGCTCCTTTAAAGGAGTTTCCTCTACCCCCAACTTCACCACACCAAACAAAGGGGCCAGCCACTCAAGTCTTCTTTATATTTTTACCTGGTCTTGCCCCCTCCAATTACATTCCATCAGCCTTACATATGTACAAACTGTTCAAGAGGATCAAAATACCCCTACAGCACAAGAACATACATAGAAAAGCATGATATAAAATATTGATATTAATATAGATTTGCAAACACATTTTGCAGACTCACCAGCACCAGCTTATACACACAGAAGAAACACATAAGAGACAGGAATAAACATGCACAAAATCAACTCCATAAACTTTAAGACATTTTAATAAAGCGTAAATTACACTGACCACCCCTGAGGTTTCACGAAATGTAAGGTAATACTCCTCACTTATTGACAATTACACTACCCTACCTTCCTTTTAAAATTTTGTAACAGATTCCCCCTTCCCATTACTCTAACGTTAGTCAACTAACAGATGTTGACTTGGTTAAAATGTGAAGTTTTCAAAATTCCTAATCTACCCTTGATAATGTAAATCGCATTAATAAATAACATTAAATGAACAATTGGTTTCTCCATTCTAAACAACTGCAGAGCAGTCCAAACTCCACCGTACTGCACGCCAGCACTCACCGGCAGACCCCAAGCCCCAGCACCATCATCACCAAACCAGCTAGGACCCTCATTCCATTTCCCCTGTCACCACTTCCTCTACAAGCAAACCCCAGTTCTCTCTCTCTACAAACCCAAATGCCCAATCAATTCTTCCATGGCGGAACCCCCCAACTCCATACCACAGCTACTACACACTACCACACAAACTCCCAAATTAATCAACACAAGCCATGGTGTTGAAACCAACACAATACACAACACACATGTATCTACTTGTAGAGCTATGTATCATATGTATACAGTGGTTTGAAATAAACACAATACATACATATTTGTATATATATGCATATATTTGTATATATATGCAATGGGTTGAAATCTTAAAACTGAGTCTAATAATGATCAATTGAAAAACAAAGCAAATTGATTCAGGAAGTGAAGAGCAATTACCAACTGATAGTTGGAACACCAATATATCACTATATATACTTATATCTGTGTGTAGTGGGTCGAATCCCATCACGCTAGCCTCCATTAAATTCCCAGCTAAAATCGTGCAACTCATCATCATCATCATCAGAACAAAGCAGCACAGTGGTGGTGGTGTCATTCAATGAAGAGAAGGGGGGGAGAGAGATGATGGTGCCGTAACGACTGGAGATGGGGGCAATTGGAGATGGGTTTAGTAATGGCGATAGGAGATGGGGGTTGTGGCCATGGAAAGGGGAGAGGGGTTTGGGCCATGGGGGCACTGATGGTGGCTGAAATGAGCGGTGGTGGGTGGTGGGAGAAGCTTGTAGAGATGGCTGCTAGGGGAAGAGGTGATGGTTGCCGGAGTTGATGGGCGAGGTCTACCATGGAGGTTGAGAGAGATATTGCCCTTTTAACCAAAAAAATCTGGTTTTCATAAAATAAAAAAATCTAGGTTTTATAATATAAACTTATGTTAAAAAAATAAGGGCAAAAACGTAATTAATAGTTCCTGTTAGCCCAGTTTGTCAACAAACTCTGACAGGGGTAGTCACTGTAATTGCCAGTAAGTGAAGAGTATTATCTTAACTTTTGTCAAACTTCAAAGGTGGTCAGTGTAATTTACCCTTTAATAAACTCTGACCAATTCGACATAAGGCTAACATATGTACAAGATTTTGACAAAGGATACACCCCACTCGGAACTTTTGTTCAAGACAGAGTTGAACCACAAAACTTCAAACTCAGGCCACAAAAACCTCCTCCACATAATTGTATCAACCAGCACAGTAAAACCTGAAATGTATACAATTCCATTACTTATCAAAACCAGAGTTGATATCATAGAAAAATTTAGATCTGCATTATAAAAGATGGTATAAAAGATGGAAGTATTTCACATAAATGGAAACAAATATACAACCAACCTATACAAAACAAAGCAGTTCCAATGCAGCACTTTAATGCTTTCCATAACGAAATCGATTTGGTCTGTCATTCAAAAATGAATATTCTCAAACTGGGGCACAATGCTTGATAAAGCAAACATATTATAATGCATCAAAATGTGCTAACAAACGCAAGCTCAAGCATGTATTAAACTCTCCCTAATCACTAAGCTATTGCCCAAGACATAGAAACACCACTAGCTGACATAAGCACAAAATGATTTGACCACCACCACAACACAATTAGCCATTGAAGTACAGACTTGGTGCTCTACAGGGCTAAGCATCCAACATAATAACCTTGACAGCAGGGCACAGATGTTACAGCCTGTAATGTCCGACACAGTGGACAAAATGCTTTTTGCTAATGCAATAATCATTTTCTTTTCTTTTCTTTTTTTCTTTTTTGGTTAAGAGGAACAATCCCAAAGTAGGGCCTCTGGACCCACCCCTGCAACATAAACCCCAGGTCTGGTCAATGCCCCAATACCTTCTCACAATGTAAATTCACAGGATTCGAACTCGCGTTGACCATGTGGGGAGCAAAGCCCACTGACCAACATGGATGGCCCACAGGGGCGTCGTCATTTTCTTTGGCTCACAGAGCTATTAGTTTGTTCAATCATGGTTTGAACAAATTATAAAGGAAAAACAACCTTGTGAACATTTGGACCATATGGTCGCTGGCAACTAACTCTTAACAGACATAGCCACAGATACACTTAGGTATCCCTTTACAAGGTCTAAAAACTACTTCTATGGATCTTCTTGTACCTAATAACATATTTGGAGCCATATCACCAAAATAAGTTGTTATGACTGCACAAATATTGCACTAAGACAAAGCAATCTATTCTGCAAGATACGACAACCATTCTGACAACTCTTCCCTACATTCAGGATTCAGCCATTGCTAACAAATATGGGGAAATGATATTCCAAAAATAAGTTACCTTAAATGTGGTTGGAATTGCAGGATAGAACCTAATAACCATTCAGGAAGATAGAATTGTTCATTAACTAAACTATGAGATTAGTTCAAAGGGAAAGGAATTTCCTGGAGAAATCTTTTTTTCAACTTTCTTTTATCAATAAAACTTTATTCAAGTGCTTGAATCATTTTGATATTCATGGTCCAATCACAAGAAGTCAACCTCGGAGCATCAGTCCTGTCTTGGTCTTACAGGGTCAAATGTCAATATCATGATATTACGCACCTTCAACATAATCCTGTTGCATGCAATATGAGGCTGACATAACAAGAAGTTCAGAAAATGTCTTTGACTAAAGATTTAAAAGAAAAAAAAAAAAAAAAAAAGGAAGCAGTGCTGCATTCAAAATAGCAACAGACAGAATGTGGGGCAATTAATAGTTTGAAAGAAAAATAGTGGTGTTCTGTTAGAATTTCAAAACTAGGTAGAAAAACTGCATCTTAGAGATACGCATAATTTGAAATTGAGTTGCTCTTTGAGCTTCTTTCCCACAGCAGTATGGCGGATAAAAATCATTTTGTTACCTTAACAATAATTTGGATAATATTGTCATTTCTCATTACAGAAGAAAAGTTTAAAAAATAAAAAAGAAAATCTTGCCATCCTGATAAACAAGACCATGAGACAGCATTGCCAATTATTGTGGTAATATTTCCAGCATTGTAGTTTTTACAAATACAGCATTTCTATGGCTCAGCTTCTTTCACACAATATACATTGAATTAGTAAAAAAAATCAGTGTTCAAAGGAGAAACATATGAATAAACAAGATTGTCAAAAATAAAAAAATAAAAATGTCCACCTAATTGTTGGAATTTCATACATTACATGTAAATGCATCCACAAGCGTACCATGTTTCAATAAAAAAGGTAACAAAAACAATAAAGCGAAAATCCACACAACGTACCAGCAAAAGCTCTAGGCCCAAAGGGCAAAGCAGTAATAGCATGTCGCATCTAAAGATGATTGTAGCAAAAATCTGACCACCAGAAAACATAAGTCCATGAGAAAACTTCAACAAAACAACAAGAAGATGCTAATTATACAGTTTACAAGGCATGCCCCAAAACACGATAATTATACTTACAAAGAAAAAGCAAACAACATTCAATAGGGAATCTCCAATATCAAGAAAGCTGTTTTCCCTTTTCTGCTTTTTTTTAAGGTAAATTTATACATAAACTGCACCACAGCAAGGGAAGGCAGTTGGGAAGAAGTTGTGGGTTTCTGCTGTGGTGGTCGTTGTTGTGGTTGTTTTTTTTTGGGAAGAGGGGGGCGGGGGGGTGGGGGGTGTGGATTGGGGTTTGGGGTGTTAATACATGATGTACCTAAAGATAGGTGCAGAAGAGTCCATACTTCCAAGAAAATCCAATATTCTCAGGGATTACACCTCCTGTAACCCAACAAAAAAGGTACCTACAACCAGCTCTTCAAACTAAAACAGTCTCTTCCATTCCTTCAGAAAACCAATGACTTCCTTCCCTATAATCCACCACATCAGGCACAAAGGTGCAGCATTCCTTGCCTTCTTCCCTATTGTTGGCATCCTAACCCCTCTCCAACTACAAAGCAAATCTGCCACTAAAAATAAGAAGAATCATGTCTCCCAAACAACTGCAAAAGAATATCACACATCTCTCTAGCCAACTACAATGAATGACAAGGTAGTCAACTAACTATCCTACCTCCTTACCCATACAACACCAATGAAAAAGAACTTGACTCATAACACCATAGAGGGGCAAGTAACTCTATCTAGGAAGCATGAACACACCGTTTGGGTGTCATTTGTGTGTCGAACACACCGCGAAGACACATACTTCTAGGACACAACAAAATACGTATCAGACACGCCAGGTGGCATGTCTATTTTTTCTTTTTTTTTTAAGTAATGGACACGTCAGGACACTGCTGGGACACGTCAGGGACACACTTGGGACACAGCTGGGACACGTTTGGGACACAGCTCATTCAGTGAATGCAGTTCTTCTTCTTCTTCTTCTTCTTCTCCTTCTTCTTCTCCTTCACTGAATCTCTGCCTAGAATTTCAATTCTTGTTCTTTTTCTTTTCTGATTTTCTTTTTCTCTTCTTCTTTTTCTTTTTCTTCTTCTTCTTCACTGCCGAGATTTTTGTTCTGCTGCTGTTGTTCTTCTTCACTACCCCTGTTGTAGCTTGTTTTCACTGCTTCTTTTTCTTTTTCTTCTTCTACTTTACTGAATGCAGTTCTGCTTCTTCTTTTTCTCTTCTTCTTTTTCATATAGGCCAATATGTCATGTAATAGGTTATGGCTTATGAACTATCATTGATGAGATAGTTTTCTTTTACTTTTGTACATTGAATTAGTATTTTTCAAATAGTTTTTGTGGTTTGTAAATATTACATTTATATACATGGAAAATTAAAATATTTAAATAATAATTTTTTTTGCCGTGTCCCCGCAGTGTCTGTGTTCTCTATTTTTCAAAATTGTGGTGTCCCATGTCCATATCTGTGTCTGTATCCATATCGGTACTTCTTAGAACTCTATAAATGCCTCTGCCCAGTCACATACAATTCTCCAGAAAGAAACATCCCAAAATACACTATCACCCAATGAGTGGTACCAATAATTAAGAGAAAAGGCTTCTTTCTCCATTGTGATATAGACAAGAATGAAAATAACCCTTTAGTACTAACTCTCCACACCATTTAACATACCAAAATCTCACCCTAGTCTATCTCCCACCCCAAAATAATTGTGCTTAGAGGACCAAACCTATCACTTCTGCATCCCTTCCACAAACCAAATCCATATCAAGCATTGACCACCAAAGATGCCCATCAACCCTAGGCGTCCCCGTACTCAGAAGCTGTCACCTTCATCCAAAAGCTATCCCCATTTGTAGCAAATATACAAAGCCACATCCTAGCAAGATTGGAAAGGATATTGTAAGCTTCCGAAACCTTAAATATCCAGCATGAACTGGTATACAAGCTGTCCAATTCACCAAATCAAAAACTAACTCCTACTAATAGAACACAATGCCCATGGATTTACAAAGACCAATACACAAACATCACTTGTAGGTAATTTTGGCATAGTACACTTCAGCAGTCACACTATGCATACTGTCAAAGAGAAACACACAGAACTTAACCTGCAAGTCTAAGAAGCATGGACACTTAAAAAGAAAGTGTCGTGTCTGTGCTAGACACGAGTCACACGACACTCATCAAACACTCCCACGACCCCTCTCCAAAAGTATCCTATTCCTTAAAAAAAAATTTAAAAATTAGCACTGGACATGCTTTGGACACTTGGGTGCAAACATGCCCATCGCTCAAACACACATGAAACTCATTTACAAGTTTGAAAAAAATAATTAGAGATCTAATAGTAACATGAAACGGATTTACATATAATTTGACATAAATATGAGTCGTGTCCCCACTGTCTTGTGTACTACATTTTTAAAAAATTATTGTGTCAGCATGTCCATGCAATGTCGTGTCAGTGTCGGTGTTCATGCTTCTTAGCAAGAAGTTGAGGGAGCCCACAAATCAAAGCAGAGTACATCTCATTATCTCCATGATCCATCAATCTAAAAGTGTTCCAAAAACACAATTTACAGCAAACCCAAAGTACAAGCAAATTGCAAATTTAGTGGCTTGTAACATTTTCCGTAACCAATATTATGATATAAACTTCAGTGGATGGGGCGTACATACCAGGCAGTTTAATGCTGCATAGAAATTCCCCTTGAGCCAATTCCCATACGCCAAGTTGACTACAAGAATTTAGAAGATGTTACTAGTGCAAGTTATAACAAAATACCCAATAATTTGTAGGAACCATTCGTCAAATCTCATTTTGCAGCTAAAAAACACCAAAAAAAAAGGCAAGGAGAAGAAAAGAGGAAGAAGGCCATTGAACACTTGAAAAGGATGGGAAAAACTGACATGCAATCAAGCAACGCAAACCGACTTTGCAACAGCAACAAGATTGGGGGAAAAGAATGGCAAACACTATGGACCTGTTTGACGCAGTTTTGAAAGATGAGTTCTCTGAATTATAATTTCCAGAATAGTGAAAAAATTGAGCACGCGATGTCTTCAGTCATTCTTGTATGTTTGACTGGAATTAAAAAAGAACAGAAATCATCATATTTAGGGTTCTTGAAAGACTACCCCTTTTGAACTCAATTTCTCAAAGACGATATTTGAGACTGCATATCAAACAAATTTCCAATCTGCTTTCTGTTTTAGATAACTCTGAGAATATATAAAAATGGTGTAAAAATTATGACGAAGAGGCCCTATCTTTTTGCTTTCAAAGGTAAAATAGCAAACTTTATCCTAATTAACCAGTCACCAGGTCCTCAATGTTCGCCAAAACTTTTTTTCCATTTCTTTTAAATTGTCCATCACAACCATCCTAGAAATTGACACTATCCGAAGTCAAACTACGGTTCCTAAAACCTAACTTCATTGAATTTTAAAGAATATTAAGCACAATGGCTTAGATTTAACCCAAGGCTAAGAAGAATAGAGTGGATAGGCTGCAATATCCTGCAAATGTGAAGAGGCTGCCAGCCACATCAAGCATTCATCCATGCAGTACGCATAAAAATCTCGATTACATAAAATTATGCAGAGCATTCCTAAGTGCAATCAGAGCCATTCCTCCTGTGCATTTACCTATCACAACTAGATTCCTTCCAAGACAGTTAACTATAGTTTTTGCAATTCACAACATTATTGAAGAAATGACCTAAGAAAACGCTCAAATTTAACAGGAAGCTTTTCCCCTACAGGATTCTCCCTGTAAAACATGTGTTGATAAAACAAAATTAGCCAACTATCCAAAAACAGTGAACAGCATTTGCTACTTGAACACAAGAAGCAAATTGACATTAAATAAAATTACTAAAATCTCTCAAGCTAAAACCAGAAGTACAAATATTACGTTTTCCACAAATAATCATAAAACCTAAGAAGCATGAACACGGACATGCTAGACAGATATAACATGATACAGATACGTCGACACGGCAATTTCAAAGAAATTAGGACACTAACACAACAGGGACACGGTAAAAATAAATTTATCATATGTCTATGATGTATCTTTATAAATAACAACCAGTTATTATTATGAATAATAAAGAGTACTAGTGTATAAATATAATACTATTTATTACATAGGTTATAACATATATATACATATGACCAAGGACTTTCAATAAGAAGACAATCGCTTGATTTTATCTTCCAAAGAAAAAGGACAAAAAGAGAAACTAAACTGAAAGTTTGTTGATTCATTTAAATGGGCTACTGTCTACAAGGAGCTTGAGACACTACCACATGGCATGAGAAATAACCAGCAGGCCTGATGAAAGAACACAATGGTGGAGATGGATAGAAACAAGAATCATATTCTTACCTTTGCAACTCTCTCTCTCTCAGTTTAACCAAAGGACATGGTCGTGCATCAAGAGACGCCACCGACTACCAAAAATAAGAAGAGAGATGGCCAACCGTAGAGTCACAGACAAGTCCACAGCCCTAGGTATTTTGGCATCCTCTCAATTCTCCTCCTCCTTGTTCAAAATCTTATTTCTATATGAAGAAAAAGAGGATGAAATTTGTTGGGGAAAAAAATAGAGCCACAATAGCTGCCGCCGAAGTCTTACCTTGCCCTTGCCATCTCCATTGATCTCTGTCGCCAATCGTTGCTCACCCTCTCTCTTCCTCTCCCCTCTCGATTTCTGTTAGTTTTCTCCCAGTTTTCTCCCCGCTGACAAATCCTTCCTACATTGGAGAATATCAAGCCATATTTTGCCTATTTACATTGCGCACACCATAACTCTTCTAAATCAAACTTTCAACCTCCAATTTCCTTTTTCAAATTGTAACATGACCTTATTCCTTATTCATGTCTGAGGTGTGTCTCAACCAAGGACACACATGTCCAAGAAGTGTCCTTGCAAAAGAATCATGATAATAAATTTCAACATGGCACATTCAACAAGTATCTCAGCATGTCTGACACACAAGTGTATGATACATGTCAGGGACTGCCACAGCTCCCTTTCTGCAGTATCTGTGCTTCCTGACCTTGATATCCAAAACACCTCATTTCTGTCACTTTTTTTTAAATAAGATGGTGTTAAATATATTCCAAAGGTCACAGCTTAAACAGGTAACTTTTGTATACAAAGTATTCAAGTTGGGCAATAAGTGGACATGACAACCACAATGATAATTTCATATTCACCAAAACAAGAAAGAAGTTGGTCAAGAGAAGAACAAGAAATTAGTTCATGACCATGCCCAAAAAATAAACCTTCCATGAATCTCCTATTCTTGTAGCGTGCTGTGTGACTGTGTACATGTGTATGAGAAAGAGGGAAAGGGAGCACCAGCTAAGTTATTCCCTCAAATTGATGTCACTCCAGACCTGGAGTATAAATGTCTGTTATCCTCAGACTCCTCAAGATGCTTCCAAAATTAAAAACAAATACCAGCTTTATTGGCCTACATAATCACCTATTCAATATAGGAGACAGTAACTTCCAACAGAACCTTGAGTGATTTCCTTCCCTTAGTGAAAACAGAATAGTGCAGGTTCCAACCTCAAAACCTTCCATGGAACCATAAATTAAATGCCAGAGAGCAAGCAAAAAATAAATAACAAAATAGATAAAATAATATCACTTCAAAAAGCCCCACAAGTGAGTTCCCAACAGTAGCATAAAAGAAATGAAATAGAAAATTGTCAATTGTCTCCGTGAGGTTTTGAGTCAGATATACTGCCTTTCATAAGAAAATATACAGCTAAAGAATATCATGCATTTCTCCCTCTAAAAAACAAACCAAACTTTTAACAAATCCATCCAGATTCACTCTTTGAAGGATTAAAGCTGGTATGATAGGTTTTATTTTGGAGAAGTAACCCAGAAAAATTGGAAGTCAATCAACTCTCCATCTCCAACTTCAATCACATGACTCTCAATGGAAAGTCACCTGCCCCAACCAGCTCAAGAAGGTAGAATAAAGCTAACAGGTCCAGAACTTGTCATCATCCATCCATAGAACAAAGCCCAACAACAAATTTTGGCCTCCCCCATAGTGCACCCTACTGAATATTCAACCTTCAAAGATCTAGGCCACATCGGCAACATCACTTTGTTTCTCTGCAAGCTTCAGCCAAACACTAAATCTAAGATATATTGGTTTTCAAAGCGCCACCTTATAAGTTCATGCCATGACTTCAGTTGATTTCTCTGTCTCTAACAAATTCTTAACATCAGCAATTAAGAGCTCAAGGATTTTGTGACTTAATGCAGTTCATCATTCACTATCCAACCACATTCTTCCAATTGTGCACCATCCAACATAAAAGTGAGAAAACTATCATCTAGAAAAGATAGAGAAACGTTGTTTCAACTGAAAAGATGTACCCAAAATCCACAACACTTGCATATCATTGTTGACTTTAAACAATGTTGGTACAGTCTTTGTATACCTAAAAAGCTCAACAGTTAATTTTAGTCGACCTAGTAATATTTGATGTGTCTTGACTTGTTTTCCAAGTTAACGTTTTGAATATTCATATTAATGGCATTCTCTTTCTCAGATGAGCTAAAATTAAACATAATGAAAGCATGTGAAGTAGAAAGAATTGCGTCTCAGTAATAGTTGAATGACATGTTGTTCAGCCAGCAGACAACCACCCCCCCCCCCCCCCCTCTCAATTATAACAGCCAAAAGCCAATAGAAACATTAATGAGCATCCATACAGTTAAACAGCATGAAGTAATTACCTAAACCCAGTGCCAGTATATTAGGAAGAGGTCGCGTGCAGTAGAATAGCACGTGAAACTGAATTGCAGTCAAAATCACAAAGAAAGCTTCAACTTGGCGGCCAAACTTATTTCTGCTCTGCTCTTACAGAGAATAAAAAGCGGAACACTAAAGTAAGTAGATTGAACCAGAAATAATATACACAAAGAATATATTGATTGAACAATGCAAGATAAGAGGTTCGCACTTGCACTTTTGAAGGATAAGGAACCCTTAATGAATAGAAAGCTAGGGGACAAAATGAAGAGAACTCCAATCCAAGCACCATCTCCAAAGTAGCCTAACTTTTGGAACATCTGAGAACTCCACATCTGAGTATCCATCTTGTTTGCTTGAGGGCAAATTAGAGGCACTGGGAGATTGGAAAAGAACTTGTTCTTTAAATCTAGGTGTTATGGATCTGAATTCTAGGAAGTTAGAATCACTATTTTCTTAGAGGCTAAGGTTAAGTGGATTTTCATATCTTTGTTTTGGGGAACTTTCTTCAATGATCAGATGTTTGACAAATGTTTCAAAGACCTTTAGAAGGCTTATTTGAGAATCCGTGAGTGTTTTGGTTGGATTTGTTACATAAATTTTCATTCTGCTCCTTTTTATAATAGATAGTTGATTTTACTAAATTTTCATTCAGTTAAAATGATTTTAAGTTACCACTAAACACTCTACTTAAATATTAACTTACCCAAAAAAAAATACTGTTGAATACTCAAACTCTCTCTTTCTCTATGCAATGCCCCCGTCTCTTTGCAACATCTCGCTCTCAGTGAAACACCACTGGCCCTCTTCCCCTCTGCCTCCCTCTCTCTCTCTCTCTCTCTCTCTCTCTCTCTCTCTCTCTCTCAAAGGAGAGTTGGGTAGTCAGACATAGGCTGCAGTCATGTTGTTAGGGTTCTGTTGATATATTGCAGTCAATTATAAACGAATCATGTAATAACCCATTTTCATAATGAAGCTTGTATTCAAGGCCCAAGTCTTTCAACTGGTCGACCAATGTGTGTGTATATATGTATGTACGCTGTTATATGTATGCATCAGTTGGTCTCCAATGAGCACTCCTACTCAAATGCATGCATGCATCAGTTGGCATTCAATGTGTGTTCATAATGGGTCTACATGTGCATGAATTCATATACACAGTTATATGTACATATTGGTTTCTAAGACAATCCTCCTTAAATACTGACAAATATCCATGTATAAGTTAGCCTTCAATGGGTATTTTGTGTTTGAATTGAAAGCATGAAGGTATTGAGTGCATTGGGTATTTGATGTATTGAGTTATATGGGTATTTGATGAAGGACTATAAATAACAAAAAAAAAAAAAAAAGTAAGTACATACCTGAATACGAAAAAATCGCAACGTCAACAATATGATGCATCCTAACGCCAAACGAACTAGACAAAAAAATTGAAAAATCAAGCTTTTTCAAAAAAAATGCCATATAATAGTCTTAGAAATTTGAAAGTCAAGATATGAGTGATAAGAGAAAAGAAGATATGTGAGCCCAAAATTTTTACATTAATAAAACTAGTAAAGATATATAACAACCTGTTTACATGAAGAGGCCCATGATTCATAGAGAATATTATGTAAGTCCATAAAGCTGATACAACTTAACAAAGCCTCTCCCAACTACTTGGGGTCAGCTACAACAATACTTTGTTGCCATTTTGCTCAAATCCACATGGCTGATAAATGAAAATAATCTCTCCTTCTGACTAGTAAGATCGATATCATCAAATGCACAAGGAAGGGTGAGGAATGTAATTCCCAAATGAACAAGGGAATAAAAAGGGAAGATCACCCTATTTTACCAAGTCATGCATGCATGCAAAACACTAACATAGAAAAAAAAATTCAAAAGTAGAAATAGTAACTTCAAAAAATGCAAAACATCAACCATCACTAGAAAAGAAGTATATGTGCACAGCTATTGCACATATAAGCAAAGTCAATTACTCTGCAAAAGAAAGTTGTATACAAAGATTAACCATATTATCTTCTTTTTTTCTAGTGGTAAAAGTTCACTGGAAGGCCCAAAGGAGACACAGACCAAAGGAGACATAGCTCAAGTAGGATATGACACGCCAGTGACATGACAAAAATATATTTTATCTGTCATATATATAACATTTTTATCCAAGATAACAAAACAATTGCAAGATAACATTAACTAAAATTAAAAACCATGTATTTCATAGCTTGAACATCAAATTAGGTATATAAATTCACATTATTTTTATTTTACAATTGAATAGCATATTATGTTCTCCAGCTCTGCAACATGTTTTATGTGTGTTTAAGCAATGGACACGTGTATCCTCAAGTATCTAAAGGTGCCTGGTTCTAAAAAAATTTAAAAAATAATAGGATATGTTTAAGCATATGTCCAACACGTACTAGGGAGTGTCCGACATGAACAGGTACCTTCTTAGAAGTGTTTGTACTTCTTAGCCAATAAGTTTTCAAGCCAAGCTTGATCAACCCACTACTCGGATCGTTTACAACATTACTCAGCTTTCTATGAAATACACTGAAAGTCATATTACAAGAAGCAAAGAAAAAAGCACTAACTAAAAATGAAGATGATAAAAATTATTTTCAGAGCAAGTCGCATGACACATAAAAGAAATAATACAATCATGCTCGGTGCACTTTATGTTTAGCAAGCCACATGACACTGCACTTCAAAATATCGTTGCCAAGCACATGCCCAAGCATCTACTAAACTAACCTGCAAAAAGACTGTAAATCTTTGGAAAGTGTAGCAAACTCATCACTGATATGACTGGAGATGCCAAAATTGATACAAGTATAGCACCTACAAAAAATACATTACTAAATGTGAAGTGTCGTTAACCTTTTTAAACATTGCATTCTGATAAGTAAATCAATTTAACTTCAACATTCTTAAACATTGCATCATATTCAGCAAATCAACTCAACTCCATCCTTAGCAGAACATTGCAATTAATTGGTAAATTATATTAGTCCTATTATGCCATAGTCAAACAAAAGACAAGAAAGACAACATGGGCACCGGAATGGTTAATATTGACAGGCAGATGAAAAAATAATACAAGCAAAATGAACTTAGAGAGAGCTCATGGAGCATGAAGTTACCCTTTTTCAATTGCACTAACGGAAAACATCAACTGAATCAAGCCCCACCCCAAAAGAAGGAAAAAAATACACCCAAGAAAAAAAATAATATAGTAAATAGAAAGAAAAAAAATAAAAAGGAAAGAACTGATGTAAGACCAATACAAATGCCATTTGGCAGTTTTAAACAACATTTCTGAGCTCACCTCAGCACACGGTAATTATAAAACATATTTCAGAGCTTTTCAAACCATGCAATCACATTCACAAGAGAAGTTCTAGGAAGTCCAATGTTTTAATGTGTAAATCCACAATAATAGCAGTCATCCATCACCTACCCTAGTGATAATAATGTTGCATACCAGTTTCTGTTATTCCTATAATATCAAATGGTTGAAGATAGGGCAGCGGACTGTAATGATTATGATAAATAATACAGTTCGTTAAGTGATAAGTGAAAAGTTAGGCTGCTTTGGCTGGACATTCAAACCCTTTCAAAATAAAAATAAGTTTTTAAGTAGTAATTATGCGTTCTCAAACACACTTATAGAGAATCCACAGAAACTTTCAGCTTTAACCCATAAATTTGTTTCTTTTTCATAAGTTATTTTCTTTTTTTCTACGCAAAGCAAGACACCCAAGCAAGCATACCCACGGCCTAATGGCTTCAGGCTCAACATGAGTTCAAAGGCTCGATGATTCATAGGATTATGCAACCGAAAATTCGATTGTTATCTCCGATAAGTGACAAAAGCTCTTTCATGATCAGTTAAAACTTACAAGCCAATAAATTTCCACCACTTACATGAGAAAACAAGTTTAAACTAAGGTCCAACAACTCTAACCCAAAGTCCTAAGCTAAACATCATCAGAATGTACAAATACGAACTTCCACACCCTCTTTTACTTAGAAACTTGGCCAATTGCAGTGAGTTTATTCCAGTATCACTTGACCTCATATGGTTTTATGCCTGTCCAATTAGAAGAGACTTGCTTACTTTTTTGGCAAACCATATTGATAGATTATCCTTCAAGTATAAAACACTTGACAGGCAAGCATGCCAATCTTTATTCTAGAAAGTCCGCTATGTCAAGCTTAATCAAACAATGATAAAAGAATGCATTAATATCTGATAAACAACAAGGATATGCACCTGCAGGTATGTGGGTGTGTATACTGTCTACTTCTGAGGAGGTTGAGAAAAACTTCCCAAAATCATATAGAAGACCGAATACAAACAAAAAGCTAAAACATACCAATGAACGTGCGAGGAACAACTCCAGGGAACTCCAAATGATCATACTGGTATTGGAAACAAACATCGCAACTGGACAATTAGGTCTAAATTCACTGGCAATAGCTTAAAATGCAAAATAGCACAAAAGAAATATTTGAAGAATTAACCAGAAAAGGAAAGAAAAAAAAAAGATTTGAAGAAACAAAGTAGTAAACTTACATTCTCTATGTGATGCCGATGATATAAAATATCGTGCATTGCCTAAAACAAGAAAGAGTTAGTTTGATTTTCAAAATTGGGATTCCGATTATTCAATTACTTATAGTCGCAGCTTTAATTTTTATTCCGATTTTTTTTGCGGTGCCTTGAATAGGAAACCCAGGATTCAAATTCTTGAATCTGACAGAGATAGCGCTACATTTGGTTGCCAAGAAAACCCGAGGAAAATTAAAGAAAAACAAAGATTTCGAGTTCTTGATTGGAAAACGAAAGTACCTGAACATTGAAGCTTTCTTCAACCTTAGTGTAGGGTACCATGAAGACGTAAAACGCAGCAATCGATCCCAGAAGCAAATCATAACCTACCACAGGCCATTCCAAACTCATCACAGCTATAACCTATCCATATAAACATACACACACATGTATACAAATATAGATTCGAACTAGTTTACCATAAAGCTCCAGAAATTTTGAAGACTGGCGAGCCATTGTGCAAGGGGGAAAGCGGAGGCAGCGAGAGAGGTCGGTGCTGGCGAGAGAGCAGAAATTTTGAAGACACTGAAATTCATGGATATAGGCCTAGTTTTGACTGTGAAATTTTTGGATATGGCCTTAGAGCCCAAGATAGCGGGCCTTCGATAGACGGGCCGTAGTTGCCGCTTACTGGATAGGACCTCAGCCCGTCATTCGCAAAAAACAATTATGTTCTAGGCCCAAAGAAAATTATTTTTCAGTTCTCAAAAATAAAAAAAGAAATAAAAAAAAGAAAAGTTTTGAAAAATAATTTTCTTTGGAACCCGGATTTTTGGTTGGAAAATTAAAGAAAAAAAAAGTGATGGAAAAGAGAACAAAATTACTCTTTCATTTTGTTATATTTTTCTTTGCTTTTTGTTTTCCTACAGAAAATTCGGGTGCGTAAGTTTTCATCTCTAAGTAAAGTCAAACTTCTAAGAAATGAAATATTGTATTTGCCTATTTTTTGAAAGCTTTTTAAAAACTATCTACCATCTTTTCTTTCTTGCAAGTTAATTTTGTTGGGAATTCATAAATTTTTGGAATGGTTGTTGGAATAATAATTATCAACACACGATTTTCTTATATTCCAGTGAAATTGAATTTATAAGATTCGAAATTTTCATTTACATAACTTTTGAAATATTTTTAAAGCCCATTCATGGTCTTTTTTCCTTGTTATGTAAATAGAGGGCTTGTTAGGTATATTCCTCCCCTCGGAAATTTTGAGCTTACAACTTGTGTGCAAAAACTACTGGCATTAAGTATCAATTAATACTCTCAATTTCAGGAATTTGATTATAACTTGTACTATTTTGGACATGATTGAGATGACTGTTTAATTGAGACCAAGCTTCAAAACTTTCCTCCAAGCCGAGTACGTACATTGATAATGTAGTGCAAGACTACAATTTATTGAAAATATTCATTTCGATCGGTTATTTAATTAGCAGCTTATTTAAGTTATCTATGACCATTTTTACATTTTTTTTTTCAGCAAACTAGTAAAATGCATAAACTAAAAAACATAAAAAGATCGAAAAAATTTTAATTTTGATTGAAAAATCTATTAGTAACCAAAAAAAAAAAAAAAAAGCTAGTTATAAGTTTATAAATAAATTGATCCAAACGAGCATGCATGAGCGCTTGAAAAACATTGGTTTGGGGCTTTTGCTTTTTTAGACGGTATACTGCTACCATTGCTAATAAGTCATTTTTGCGACATTGATTGCAACCATTGCTTTTTGCAATAGCAATTACACCGTCACAAAAAAGCTAAATCGTAGTGTTTTAAACAAATGAAGGATCTTCATAGTTGTAAATCTTACTTGTAGAGTAGTAAAAATTGATAAATTGCTCTAGCAGCCCAAAGAGAGATATGTAAACAGCAAGCTAATCAAGTAAGTCTCTATTTACACATGAAATATGTCATAATGTTGGAAGCATATATATCTTTAGCTAACATCATATAGATCATGTTGGTGCTGTCACTCTGATGAATGGTGTTTTAGGTTTCAAATTCTGAAGAAACCAACAGATGCATTAAACTTCTGGGAAAAAAAAAAAAGAGCAAAACCTTAATGCTACTTTTGAATCTTAGATTTGTCAACAAAACTTATAAATATTCAGTATTTTATGGGTAACCAATGAAAAAATAAATAAATAAACTTATTTTTTTCGCTACATTTTTTATTTCCTTATATTTCTCATTTTCCTTTCATTTCCCTTCACAAATCTAAAATCTAAACATAGCATAACAAAGATGCCCTTATTAAGCATTTAGGATGCATCATAATTAGAATGACCAAACTGTGATGTCATATATATATAGCATGACAAGGAAAATATAATGGCAGCTTATGCACTAAATGGGCATTTTTGCTAATCTCATTTCTTGTAGTCTGCTTCACTGTATGTCTTCACTTGAATTTTAGGCACAATAATTTCCTCAGTGGTGGTTGTAAGATATGTAACCATCAATATTTGTGGAACTAATGGCCCCATAATTTCTTTTTCCTTTTATCGGACAGTGGCATAAACCGATATAAGCAACCTTGTTAATTTCAGTCTTGCCAATAATCAACATAAGAATTGATCAATATATGACTCACTACCTTAATTCAATATCTTATTACAACACACTAACTACTATATATTTATTGGACATGATGGCTTAGAAACGAAGCTTCCTTCGTTATGCATGTTTTCTTCCCATGAATCATTAGTTCAGCAACAACAAGGCATTGCTTAATGTGATTGATTTTTGCCCTTTTAATTTTCTAGTTGGAGGCTGTTCTCAATTCCATTTATTTTCAGCAAATAATATCTAAAGGCTGTGATTTTGTAATAAGATGTTTGAGAGCTTGTAGTCTACAATATTGAGGGCAATTGTTGGGGGCTGAGGGTGAAGTGCCTTCTTGTTTAGTACATAATGTTTGAATATATGATGGGCTCACACGCACAAAATACTATGATAAACGTGGAGAGAACGAAAAATTGTCCAATCTGACCATCACACCACGTAATCATGTTTATATGGTGCCACGGTTTATTCATGTAATGTCATATGTGGAGAGAAATAACACTTTTTGATATATAAGCATTATCTTCCATGTATGGTGGCATTTGAAATTAAAAATTCCAGTCATGTAAAAAATTATATATATGTTACAATTTAAATAGAATGTCATACCACATCATCATGCTGAAGTATTATGATAATTATCCTGGATAATTACTCGAAGAGAACACACTCAATGATCACTTTTCATTCAACTTAATAAAAATGACTAGATTACATCGGTATTTATAGGTCTCATATCCCCGCATTTAACACAATACATGTATTCCCCATGATGAATACATGAATTAACACGTGACTATTTCACTCACATATATACATGAACAACTCTCCAACTAGATTCATGAAAATGTGTGGATATGCCTAAAAACAAAACTAGAAAAACAATAATTTAAATCAAGTTTCAAAACCTCCCCTTAAAATTGATTTGGTCACTCCAAATATAGTCCTCAACTTATGAAAATAATTCAACCTCAAGAGGCTTGCTGAAAATATCAATAAGTTGATCTTGTGACTTCACAAACTTGAGTTCCACTTTCCTCCCTAATGCACCATGCTGAGTGGCATTTATACGTGGAGCTAGAAGATTTTCCTTAACTTTTCTTCCCGTTCATTTGAACATTCAAAACTCAGCGCTGAATTTGAAGTTCGACCATCCTCTTAGGTTGATAGTTCTTGACTCCTGATATTAAAAGCATTGCAACTAGAATTTAACTCGGGACAGCTTGGTGACCATCCATATGGAGATGAAAGAGCCATTCATTTCCTTTGGTGGTAAATTAAATGGAGGACGAGATATCTCTATATCTAGAAAAATAATATATTTTTTCGTATAGCAAAATACTATTCTTTCAAAAAATTTGTGCAGAAAACATCCATATAACTATAGACGATGTATATACATCATGATTTTTCATAATTCATTCCTAAAAACGATGTTGAAGAAAATCAAGCTTTCTACAATAGTCATATTATGTTGGATACACTCAATCTTCTCAAATATAAAGATTGATGCAAACTTACTTGTACATTATAATCAATACAACATTGTTCTAGTTCTCTTAATTATGAGCCACTAGAATGAGGTAAAGCATTCATGTTCAGACGAATTTGAGTCGTCGCATGGAGAGTGGTTGTGCCTGCCTTCATATGTTGTTATCACCATTCGACAATCTTCTGATAATCGTTCAACCCTCTTCTTCACTCGGCAATTACTATGCGTGCAACGATAATAACTCCTGCAATCAACTCCAATAATTGGGAACACAAAATGACAGAAAGAACAAAGGTATGAAAAATCTACGTACTAAACTTAAAAAAATCTTGTAAAGAACCTCTTGGTGGAATCAAAGTTGAAAAATATATATATAGAAATAAAAAACATTAGATGCAAAAGGAATGCTTCAATTTGCAGAATAAGTCATTTTCCTTATTTTCCCCCACAGATTCTCAAAAGTTGTATGCACAGGATTCAAGTAAATTCGCTTTCAGAATACAATGGGACTGGTTTATAAACCGTGTCTATCAACATTGTGCACTGCTGAAATTACTTCCCAACTTTTTTCCTCAAAGCACTCCTTAGAAAAAGCTATGAAACAGTTATTAATGCTATTTCACAACAAATATAGATGCTATTTCGCACGGAAGCCTGTATTAAATTTGCCACACATTCATGTAGCATTGCAGAAAATAAATATATAGTTGAGGAAAATAAACTAATGGCATTACTGATAATTTTATTCGTCAGGATTAAGCTTAGTAAATGCTGTAAGAAAATATATATATATATATATGTTTATTTTCCATTTATATATGCCCAGTTGTGTGCTCAAACAACTGATCATAACATTTTAAGCCAAATTATGAATGATTGTTCCTAAGTGCAGTGCACTCAACAGGTCCTGTTGATTATCGATACAAACAGTTTAATTGAGTAGTATACCGTGGGAAATTGCAATTTCATAAATTTTGCTTTTTTCAATGCTTAAGTTCTACTTCATTAGCAAAGAGGGAGAATCATCATTTCAAGTGGACAAAGGAAAGAATTAATAACTAGTTGAGATTTCAAGAATCAATTAAAATGCCTGTATATTTTACTTTTCCCCCCAACAAAACAATATTTGTGCTTATTTAGATTAGCCATGTGGTGGACTAATACAGACTTCCTGAAAATAATAAGCACGGGTTATATTGGTTCATTTATGTATCCCTTGGAGGAAAGAACGATTCAATAGTCATTTCTGCATGTAAAGAAGAACTCCATCCCCCGGAATTCATACATTTGAATTATTACACTTTGATTTCTTCCTTTTATTTCTCTCTCTCTCTCTCTCTCTCTCTCTCTCTCTCTCCACCATTTTCTTTAAGATCCGGAAGTAATCCACACAGATGTAAACTCCTCTAGTTACTATACTATAATTTATTAATAAGAAGATATTATTTCAAAAGTTATAAGCCAGATCCTTGGGCTCTTTCTTCATCTGCTTCAGCCTGAAAACTCAAGGTGATTGTTCCCATGAGTTGGAGCATTGTTAGGCTTTTTGCACAAGCGTTTCTCAACATATAGAATCCATGCACAAGTCTTGAAAACACATCCCTTGGCCTGTCGATTTATAAAAGTAACCTTTCTCTCGATCCTCACAATTATACGTTTTACGTTTGCATTTACACTCATTTTGTTTACAACTTATCATAAATTCAAGATTGAGCCATTCCAAGAGCTTGTTCTTGCAGAAATTCAGCTTTTCAAATTCTAATATGTACCTTTCTTCCAATAGAACGTCGTAAGATAAATGCATTCATAAAATCAGAAATTCAGGAATTCAGAATACAGTAATATACTATCATTTATCCTAATTGAGAGTTTAAAGCTATATCATTCAAGTTTATAGTCATTATTTACTATTAATAGGCCAAGAGTTCATATTGGTCTTAGTAGTTACTTATGAACCTTACGAAGACGACATTATAAACTTTATGCTACCTGATGACTCAATAAGATAAAAATATAAAAGGGCATCTTTAAGAGAGTACATTGTCTAATTCTTTCTCACCAAAGTACCTTCGGAAAACAAATAAGCATAACATACACAAACGCTAGTAGTTATTAGTCAAGAAAAAAATACCCCTATTATCAATGTACAAAGAAGTTTAATCATGCAAATAGGTATATACCTTTCTCTTTTTTTTGGATGAAGCAAATAGGTATATCTAAACTGGGATCTTTAAACATGATAAAATAAAAATCATTAATGAATATTGAATAGGACACCGAATCATTCAAACAACTGTTCTTTGAAACCTCGATCTCAAAATACTCACATCAATAGCAACAGATTCTCTCCGAACATCAGTTTGCAATCCTTAAAATGTTGCTATATCTATCATACTATATTGGAAGAAAAGTTTCATTTCGTGCTATTGATCTAATTTACCTTTATGCTAATGACTTGTAAGCCAATTCAAATGAGGAATTGAAGTTTTGCAGCTGCAAACTAAAGGCAAATGCATAAAATTTTGTGGAAAGGGGCTGGGTAGAGTCAGTCAACAGGAGTGATCTTTGCTTACTGAATATGCAATATTGGAGCAGGATCAATTTACACCTGGTGGAAATAACATGCTATCCTACAAGCGCGAATTTTCTAGATTAACCTGTTTTTATTATCCAAAACAATAATAAGAATGCATGCCAATAAAAATGTTTTCTATATGACATTATAAGAATACATGCCAACAAACCATACAGATTCATGTTATGGAAATTGGTTTCAGCATAATCACAAATGTCTTCCACTAGAATGAGCAAATTAATTCAAAACTGGTGGATTTGCATATCTACAATCTAAGAATCAATTGACTTATTCTTATATATGCATTGTTTTTAGTTTTTCTTTTGGCACTGACAAAAGAGGCCTATACGGCTGAAACAGTGTACTCTCTTTATTCTCTACTACTTGTGATGAACAATGGAAGAATTATTATCAATCATGTCTTCAATGTACTTGTAACCTTCTTTTTCCCTAAAATGAAATATTGGGTACCTTCCATTCAATTATAAATTTGATATCATCACCATTTGCTCAAAGAAACATAAATCTATCATGGGAAGATACAGCATAGGAAATTCATGGCATGATTGAGAAAATCACCACGTGTTATCATAAAAGTCATGCATGAATTTCTCAAATTTTTTTCTTTTATTGGTTGTGATCTGAGATTGACAAAATCAAAAAATAAAAGAAACTTATGGGAAAATAGTCAGATAGATGGATCTATTAAGGAATAAGAACATAAATGACGATTAGTATTATTCTATATTATGTATTATTTAAAGCAAGAGATTAGAGTACCGGGGATGAAGGCTATTCTTGACTACTTTCTGGCCATATTTCCTCCATTTATAACCATCATCAAGCACATCCACATCACTTCTTGTTTGGAAACAGAACCTTGGCTCTCTAAGTTTTCGCCTCATTTTGACCTTGCTCTTGTCTGAGGATGAGCTTCTCCACCTGCCAATTCAAGTTAATTCATATTCTTCAACATTTTATGCTTTCTATAAAAAACAAAAAAGCCAGATATTGAAAACCTGAAGACAGAGTGTATTGCTGGACGTGGATATAGGCTTCCATGAGTATGAAGACTATAGTACGTAGTAGGTCAAGTACTCATTCCTTCCCACACCACATACCCACACAGAGAGAGAGAGAGAGAGAGAGAGAGACGATATGCTGTACAAAAAGCATATTCTAACCAGATTCAAAAATCTTTTCCATATAGAACTAGATCTCCTTAGATTCTGAGTGAGTGAGAGGATAAGGATCCTTCTCTAGAGTCTCTCTCTCTCTCTCTCTCTCTCTCTCTCTCTCTTACACTGTTACACACATGCAAAGAGAGGAAGAGGACATGCTGTACGAATACCACGAACTTCATTGGAGATCTGACTATTCCCATCTGGGTAAATTTCCTTTATATCGTGACTGCTAGCATAAATGATCTTATATAGGGTATCACAATATATATATACATATATATATATATAGAGAGAGAGAGAGAGAGAGTTTTGGACTTAAGAGGGATAGTTTAAACAAATAGGAAACAAAAGAAAAAATAGGAAGAAGGGTTAGAGAGGGATACCATGAATTATTGTTACCATCGTTGGCATTAGTGGTGCAATTCTCGTCATTAACAGTCTTGGGATCCAATTGCCCCACCTAAATTTCAATTAAAACCCTAATTAGCTGGAGAGAATAACACGCAAATCTCTCTCTTTTTTATAAATGCCAAGAGTTCTAGAAAAACAAAAAGAATATTGTAATATTCATCAATTTTTCAAAGGGTATACCAACATGTAATAAATATTGCATACTACATATGATTTTTCAAAACAAATCTAACTACCTGGTCATTATTCCAAGAACGTCTGCTACTGAGTCCATTATGGCCAAACCTCATAGAGTTGGTTCTTTCTTCGTCGCGGTGGTGGTTGCCGGTGGTGGTGCCGCCACCGGTGAGAGGCTGAGATACCTGAGAAGGCGGCTGTGAGGGAGCCAAGAAGCTCATCACCTGGTTATGATCTTCAAACTGTACAAACCCCAGTTCTTGGATCTCATGAGGAGCCGCGAACGATACCTGCAGCTCGTAATTTGGTAACCCTCCTCTTTCTCCTTCCATTTTCAGATCTAAAGTAGTATATTTGATGGATTAATGTTAGAACTGCCTTGTTGGTCTTCTTGTTAATTGATGGTACTTCATGTATACATTGTGTAGGTTGAAGTCAAGCTACTTGTGCTTCCACATTGGCAGTGTTTTTTGGGTCAACTACAGTAAACTCTGGATGGAATTGGAATGTGTCTGGCAAATTATTCCCCTCTCAACATCTTCTTAGGGTTGTTTGGAGTCTATAGAAGACATGCATAGTGCACAAGTGACCCTCCACTTCTCTCTCTCTCCCTCTCTCTCTCTCTCTCTAAAATACCTATAAAGTTTAGTGAGACTATTGCCAGAGAAATTCTGGCTTTTGCCAGGTCAAACTATAGCTATTCAATGTCATGACAAAAGTCACTGTGGGGAGCTACCAAAACACAAAAAGCTCAAGCGCGTATCGTAATAGTTGTGATATATAAAGTAGTGAAATAATAATGGTTATTCTTGTTTGGATGAAAGATAAGAGTACAACCTTGTCACAGGCTAACAAATTATTAATATGACATATTATAACTGTCCATATATAATGAGTTTAATTTTGATACAGTGTCATTGTAAAAATATTTTACACAAACAAGCACTACAATGTAACACACGTTTATGAGTATTGAGTATTGTTCATTTATTGGTATTTAAACTCTAAAAAATACGTGTTTAGTTTTTGTATCCTGTTTGTATAAAAAAATTATAATTTAATAATGCATTAAAATTAAACTCATATATAATACAAAAAAACTTCCGATTGTGCAAAGCAATTTGGACGCATCTCTATTTTTCTCACTTTCAGAAGAGTAAACGTTTTTGCTTTCTTTCTCTTGTAATATTTTTGGACATTTAAGTAATTGCACTTGAAACGTGTTTTTCATTGTATGTTAATCCATACCTTGGGTGATCATAATCTGTCAAGATTTAGAGATATTTTTGTAAAATAATATAATAATTTATATTTTTGCTTTGTATGTATCTGTTTATATTCTACACAACTCTAATGGTCATTTGAGGAATTTCACTAGAAACGTGTTTTTCGTTGTCGTAATCCATACTCTGTATAATCATAATTTGTTAAGAATAATAAAAAAAATTAGGCAACTAGTTACCCTGCCATTGATATGGTCAATTACTTTGTTACAAAGAAATGGATTTTATTATTCTATTATGGGTTAGAATAGATTCTTTACTTGAGAGTTCAAAATGGTAGGAAGGTTCAATTAAGAAAAGAATTTAGATTGTTATTTTAAGACATATTGTAGACAAGTATTTCTCTTACAATAAGTCTAAGTCTTTGGCAACACAGGTACGAAGGTATTGAGAGTCTATATTAGTGGTAGGTTTTTTTTCCCCTAGGGTTGTACATTATAAATGTATTCTCCATTTAATAATTGAAATAAAGACCTCCATTTCAATGATCGAAGTATTGACACATTAGTTAAAAGTCAAATTAAGAGTTTAAATGAGTTGTTTTAAAATTTATTTAAAAATAAATAATTTTATTATTATATATAAAAAAATAAATTTTAATATAAAACAGCATAGCATTGATAAGATATTTGTTAAGTTTTTATCTGATCTTCTGCTTTCGTTGTATGGGTGGATCTTACTTCATTTGCATCATTCAAATTCTTCCACCATTCCATACAAGCTAAATAAAATTCCATGTGACAGTTGCACCCACAAAAGTTTCACTCTAATTTGAGTGTACTTATATATGACTTATTACTAATTACTATGAATGCTAAGATTATAGTAAAAGTCACATTATGTGAAAGACATTTTGAATAATATCTCACAAAATCATAATGTCAAGTTTTAATGTTCTAAAGACGTATACTGCTAATTTTTCAGTTCCTTTGCAGATTTGTCTCCATCTTCTTAGCATCATAATGAAGTAAAGAAAAAAAAGAAAAAAAAAATAGTAACAACAAAGATAACACCACCACTATTACAACTAAAACCACAAGCTACTTACTTCTAAACTTAAATTTTTATTCTTTTTATGCTGCTTGTTTTATTCATGACTATGAATAATGTTCAACTATCATCCGTCTGTGAAAGAACTTTCTTAATTTTCTAATTTTCTCAAGTAATATAGTAGTTAATTTATTTTTTCTTCTTACAACCCTTGTTAATAAGAACAAATAAATACACAACTAGTATAATCAAGTATTTGTGTGAGTATGTATATGCATATAGAGAGAGAGAGAGCGTTGGAGTCTAGGAGGCAATGAGTGGTGGGTCTATCAAAACTTCCATCCATGTCCAATTGTTTGACGGGTGTTGAAAGAAGGAAAATGATAAGCCTCTGAAATCCAGCCAAATCTAATTCCAATAGATGCATTTGTCTACTCAGACCACCCTTCCCTGGAAAAAGAAGAAGAAACTATCATAACTCCCACATTTCACCTTGCATATATATATATAAATATATCTCTGCCTTCCACTCACTCTCACCTGTTACTTCATCCACAGTTGTCCCTTTCCTTGACAAGACCCTCCCAACACCCCCAACAATTTCAGCAACAAACTCCTCTCTCTCTCTCTCTCTCTCTCTCTCTCTGGGAACCCCCACAACAATAGCAACAGCTATTTGACAAAAGAACAAACTATTAACAAGTCTCCACCCATACACCAAAACCAAAAATTAGCCCCCCCCCCCCAAAACAACACAAAACAAATGGAAAACTCTCTCTCTCTCTCTCTCTCTCTCTCTCTCTCTCACACAGACACACACACAAGTGCAGGCGTGCGTGGATGCACTCACTAAACAACGTACAATTGAAACATTCAATATTTGCATGCACACCTTTGAACCAAGGTATTGGTCGTATGATCATTGATAATTACAATCTTATGATCTAAAGTAGAAAACCTGACGTGGTTTATCTTGGATAAACTGTATTATGATAAGTAAAATAAAAAATAAAAAAACAAACAAACAAAGGGTCGACTTGTATTTAAATAACTTAGTCTCATACATTTTTCCCATTGTCTTAGAAGTTCTATTGTTTGTCATAATATATGGTGTCGTTCAAATGACAAAAATTCGAGGAATTCATTTGATCTAATGGCTAATCCCATTTTTTTTTTTTTCCTTTTGGAGTACACATGCTTGTAGACGCATATGCACATTAATTATAGGGGTAATTACATTTTACATTTTTTATGGTTTAAGTCAAAATTAGATAACCCACTTATGGTTTAAAAGTGAACACATGATCGTTTTGTGATTTGGACTTATGTACAACATAGATAGAGACCGTTAGATTTAATGAAAATTTTATCATACGAGTATTTTTTGTCATTTTATCTCTAAATTAAAATATCAAAAAGACTATTTGTTGAAATAACAAAAAAAAATCTTGATAAACAAGCATTTATTTTGACATAAACGGGCTAAATTACCTTTTTAATATTCTAATTTAGAGAAATAAAATGACAAAGATACTCCTATAACATAATTTTCGTTAAATCTAACGGTTTCTATCTATTTTGCAGACAAGTCCAAACCACTAGAGGATCATGTGTTTACTTTTAAAATACAAGGGGGTCATCTGATTTTGGCTCAAATCACAAAGAAGTGTAGTGTTAATACCCCTTAATTATAGTTGAGTTAATTGTTAATTAAATATTAGATTTGTTTAATTGTTGTCCACACTTGCAACATTTCCCGATTGACCACTATGTTATTACCTCTTGTGTTCACTTTTAAATTACAAAGAGTCATTTAATTTTGTCTCAAATCAAATAAGTAAAATGTTGTGATCCTTTAATTATAGTTGAGTTAATTATTAATTAAATATTAAATTTGTTTAATTGTCGTCCACACTCGCAACATTTCCTGATTGACCACCATGTTATGATCGTATAAAACAGATTCTAATCTCTTTTTTCTTCTTTTTTTTGGAACTATTCACAGTTGAAAACCACATTTCACAATACAAATAATTCTACATGGCTGATGTAATTTGTCGGCCGAGACCTACCCATTATGTATCTTTAGGAAAGATAAAAAGGGACCGAAAATTTTGAAAAATATGTTCAAGATTTTATTAGTAAAGCTGATGGCGATACGAGCTAGGATACGCTGGAAGTTTTAGCTAGCTAGTTTATTGAGAGCCTAAAATCAGACCTAAGCAATCAACTGCTGGTTGGCATGCTGTGGACCCACCAAATCAGCTTGCCGTTTAGTGTGTATATATATCTGTATATATTTATGCATATGTGTACACAAATGTAAAAGTTTCTGCTGAGCAAATTGTCAACATCGCAATACATTCGAAGGTAAATGTCAAGTTTTCGACACATTGCACATCCAATGAACTAGTAATAGGTTAAATATATGTTTTATATGCTTAAGAAAGCCGAACTGCTGCTACTCACATTGCGTGCAACCTTTGGTCTTGGGGGACCGGCCAGTAAGGAGACTTGTTGAAGCAGTACACAATGTGTGTGTGTATATATATAGCACACACCGATGGGACCAGCCAGAGTCACTTTTCACATTGGCTGTCAGATTTAGCTGATGGCGTATTACACATTATAATGGTTAAGGTTTTGGTATCAAACATGTTGATATCTCGAAGGATGTAGATGAGATCGAAAGAAGGAAAAGCACCGCGAAATGAGGATCAACCCTGAAAGGTTCAGCTGACAGGGCCTAACCAGGGAGGTTATGACCAACCAGCCCATGGCTGACCACCGCCGAGTAGACCACGCCTGAGCAGGGCTTGTGGGATGATGCCAGTCATTCGTCCTACCTCTCACGCCAGTAAAAGCCATTATTGACAACCCAATCATGATAACGTGTTCCCGTCCCCAAAACTTCGCGTGTAGGAGGAGGCAGTCACCTCACTCACTCTAACACATGCCTAAGGGAGCGCCACATTTTAAGGTTAGACAACCACTCCTCCCACTACCCTGCCGCTAGTCAAGATCTCCAATGCGACGCTGCCACGTGGAGAGACAGCCATCTCCCACCCTCTCCATGCATGCGACGCCCCTCTAGGGTTACCAAGGTGCCTGCTAATATAAAAGGAAAAATCATTTTCTCCCATAAGGTACGCAAAACATAAACTCTAGCAAAAACTCTATTGAAATATTTCTAAAGATTTGGCATCGGAGTGCCTTTGGCAAACATCACACCGATGCCACTCCCTTTTTCCCTCTTCTTAGATTACTGGAGCCGATTGTTGTTGACCTGGAGACCGATTTACTGCATTATCACACACCAAATATATCTGAGAAGATTTTATACATAAAGTGTTGGAATATTTAGTGTGACACACCAACTTTGAGCCATTGTTAAGGTAGAACTCACATGTCCTTTTTAGTGGGTCCAAAATATTTTGTGTTTTTCTCCACGAGGAGATGAAGAATAAGCATCTACTTGCTCAAATTCATAGAGGTTTGAATGAGATAATGGTCTCCAACGTAGGTACCATGAGTATGGTTATTGGGTGGAACTAAATGTTTGTCCTACATTGATTTTTTATGAAAAAAGTGATGGGTATATAAAGCCTAGGTTCAAATATGGGTTTGGACCCCAAGGGACACCCCACTTTTGTGGAAGAGAGAGGACCTATGGAACCAATAGATTGACTCAATACTCCACACACACGCACCGCCGCTCGCCCGGCCGATTTTATATTTAATTTTTGAACACGGTCTGGACTAAATGTATGTGAATCGAACTGGTTCAAGTTCAAATTTAATTCTAACAATCGCAACCCTTCATAAGGGTGCGTTTGGCTGGCACCATTTCGAAAGGGTGTGAATCTTTCTATATATGGAAAAATTCTCCCTCCGAAATTAATAACAGTTTTCATATAATTTTGTGTCGTCTCTCTCTCTCTCTCTCTCTCTCTCTCTCTCTCTCTCTCTCTCTCTCTCTCTCTCTCTCTCGACGAACTACTGTAGCGATAATGACATTCTGTCCAGATTCCGACGACGTCCGTTCACATCTCCAGCGAAGTCCTGTCCAAATTTTGACGACTGTTCCAAGCGGATTCTAACTGTTCAGTCAGTTTTATTTCGTCACTTTCAAACTTAGAAATTCTGTACAAATTTTTATTCAAGTTTTTCAATCCAGTTAATTATCTGTTTTAGTGTTTTCAGATAATTATCTTTATATGTTGTGTGATGAATTTTAGTAGAAATTCAATCACTTTGTTTTCTGTTTTTATATTGAATTTCAGCGTTGAAATTCTACAAAATGGTGGTCATTTTTCAGCGTAGGAAATACTGTTTTTTCATTATCATACCATATTGATTTTATCAAAAACGGTGTACGTTTCTGTATAAAATTTACTGTCATAATTTTGTGGTGAATTAGACAGAGATTTCTTTCTTTTTCCCCTCGTACATATTGCATTTATCCTATACATGGAGATAGTAGAATCTGGCGTTTGCATTTGCTGGACCTGAATATTGTAGTGCTATTTATTCAATGTCGTGATCATTTTATCCTAAAGATAGACAACCGTTAATCCCATGAGCACCTGTGTGGGGAGCGAATCTGTCTTAATGAGAGAGTGTGTAACACTTAACTTGATCTACCTTTTATTACATATTTCGTTGCATTATCGCCTGTGAATTGTTTAGTATGCTATGTCACATTATTACATATACACATTAGTCATTATTTTTAATTTCACTTTATTATGACTGCAGTTTATATTGGAAACATTATACAATATTTTTTCAATAATTTTGAGACAGATTTTATTTCTACTTGTATGTGTTTTTCATATAAAGTACTACTGTTAAATTACATGTGATTGTGTGATGTTGAGTACAGGATTTTCATAGTCATGTATGAATTCAAATTTGATGATAACATAAAGTTTTCATATTTCTAAGTCTAAGGCACTAAATTCATTTTTATTTCCCGCTTAGAAAGCGATTGTTCATATCTGAAATGAACCTGTTACAAATTTAGAAACTTGAATTTAGAATTACACAGCAATTGAAATGAATCCTAATGTTGTGATGAACTTAACTTACATAGTGGTTGTTAATTTGTTAAAGTTCTATTTTCATTGCATGTTTAGCATGATAAGTTATAACAGTATATCTTTATGTATTTTAAATGTTACATGTTATTTATATTGTCATGCTTATGTATTTTTGGTGAAAGCATGACTTTGTGACTGAGCAATTTTATTGCTAGAGTTTTTAATTTTATTTGAGAAATTAAAATGGTGTTATTCAATAGTTTCTAACCTTAAGAATATGGGCATATGATACTTTGTGTATTAGCAAATTTAATTGCTAGAGTCTTTAATTTCTTGTAAGAAATTAAATTTGTGTTATTCTATAATTTCTAATCATAAGAATATTACCATATATTGCAGTTCACATGATGGACATTTGGAAAGATGTGGGTCAGAACTGGTTTGGTAAGGATAAGTCAAAGAATCCTGCACAACTAGCGGATCCTACTGTGTTACACACGATATATCATCTTTATGGCCCAGAGGACGTTCTTCCTAGGCCAGTGGCACTGCCTATTCCGTTAGGGCATGTGATTGGACCGAATGAGGCGAAACCGAAGCACTATCGAAACTACTACGGGAAGATTCGATGCACCGCTCGCAAGAGCGTTTCGTATCCCACTTACTTTCAGAGGTTGAAGCTTCTAGCACAACCCGAGGGTTCTCACGATGTGGACTCTCCTTATCAGCCAAACACCCTCGAGCATGCGCAAAAGAAGACACTTGATCCTGTGTTGCTAGTAATTGAGAGTTCCTCGTCTAGAGGATCATCTAGTCCTTACTAGTTTCTTGTTATCTTTTAGTATAGTTAATTTGGTTAATATAATAACTTATTTAATTGCTAACCTTGGAACACTTTTAGTGACTATGTATATCTGTGTATATCTATGTTTGTGATGGTAATAACATATCTAACTTTTATGTTAATTGTCATGTGTTGATTGTATTTCATAGTGTTCCTTGAAATATAATGAAATTAAGAAGGTACCATCGAAGAGTATACTTACAATTATCCACGTTCCTAATGGTACTACCAGAATAGTATACTTAAAGTAATCAACGCACATGTTATAATGTTTAAATGAGTGTAAGAACGAATTTATAAACGAGTAAAAGGTATTGGACATGGTGATGATGCAGCTTCAGTAGCTTAACGTTCAGATTTGCCAGTCTATAAACACCTAGTTGATTCAGTAACTTGATTGCTGGAAAAATGAAATCCAACTCTTCATTAAGTTGATGTGTACTACTTTGTTGAATTCTAGATAATCCAGGAAATGTGGGGGAAGCTTTGTTTTCTCAAACACACGTTCTCATTAAGACACCCCACAGAACATTGTGTTAACATAGACAAAATTATAGCTTGGGTTATCCGTAATCTAAGTTATAAAATAGTATAAGGGTTTATTCCTCGGTCTGCTTGAACATAATTGTGCATGTGATTGCCGTGGTAGACGATAGTCCGTCTAATACTCTATAATTATTCGAGAGAGTATTTCTAAATTTTAGAAGTGGGATATTCTTTAGGAATGAACTTCCTTGTGCATTTGCTTTTCACTCTAAGAGTCTTGGAACTAAGTGTAGTCTCAATAACTTTAGTAAAGTAAAGAGATGTATGGAGTTTCGTTATATCTGAACCACAATAATAGTTTACATAGAGGTAAAACTAAATGGGTAACAGACGATCTGGTTGATGGATCTAAGAATGAGGTTATCCAAATGGTTCAAGGAGTAGAGTCTAAACTCAAATACTTAATAGATATGTGACGAGATCCAATTTCAGTAGTTGTGACTTCGTGATATGAGTTCACGCAAATGGCAAGGGTAAACATACCTTGATAGGAATAAAGTATTTTATTCAAACGTAGGGTTAATCCACTGGAAGGTAATAGTCTTGTGCTACAAATGAGCACTGATCACATATACATCCAAAAGTACTGAAGAAGGTACACTGTGAAAATTGAATTTATGGATCAAAAGACGCTAAATCCACAAATGGATAAAGTCTTAGAAGAAGTGCATTCGTTTCTTAAAAAATTCTCGCAATGGAAGTAAAACAACCAGATTCTGTGAAAGAATCAAGAGATACGGAAGAAGTATCAAGTGACTTCTTAAACGTCTTAAGACACAGAGAATTCCTGATAATGACAAAATATGACAATCATGTCAGTTAAAGGTCATTACTCGTAGGAATGTAATATTCAATGATTAATAATTTAATCAAAGGATATTGAGAGATTATCTTACTATTAGGCCTGGTAAGAGATCGAAATTCACTTATCGAGAGGATTAGGCATTAAAGTCTATTATCTTAAAAGTTACCTTAATGGCAACCCAACCTAATTGACTAGAGATCCCAAGATCTAGGTTCAACGGGACAACCGAATTAAGGACAACTTAGTATAAATCAATGGAGAACTTTGTTCCACTACCTAATTCTATGGTGAAATATTGATTAAGATAAGCTACAGCTTTTAATATAGAACGAGTAGGGCAAACTACTCATATTAATAAGCCTATGCTTTTAATGATTCTTATTACTTGGATATCAAGTAGAGTATGTATATCTGTTCACTCTATAAGAAATCACCTATATGAGTGAGAAGGGGCCGCTTCTGTGAGAATTGCAAAGGCTTTAATTCTCCAAAAGTACTCATGAATACCAGGATCGTTCAGGGCCAAAACGAACACAATTGAAGAATCAAACTTGGTTAGGGAAGAAACCGTGTGAGTATTGTTGTCTTGGTTTATACAAATAGCAGAATAGTTTAAAACATCATGTTCACTAGTCAGTCAATAAACCTGATAGTATTTCACTAAGAGATGTTCAAAGCCAAAAGCCACCTTTCCTGATGCGCTGACTTTTCCGCTTTATTTTTGTGCATCTGTATTTCTTTGTGCATTATTTTTTGACAGCCAATCTCATTTATGTGGGGGATTGTTAGAATATTTGATGTGACACACCAATTTTGAGTCATTATTAAGATAAGACCCACATGTCCTTTTTAGTGGGTCCAAGGTACTTTGTGTTCTCTTTCATGAGGAGATAAAAAACGAGCATCTACTTACTCAAATCCATGGAGGTTTGAATGAAATAATGGTCTCCAAAGTAGGTACCATGAGTATGGTTATTAAGTAAAACTAAAAGCTTGTCCCACATATATTTTCTATGAAAAAAGTGATGGGTATATAAAGCCTAGGTTTAAAGATGAGTTTAGGCCCCAAAGAGCACTCTACTTTTATGGAAGGGGGAGGACCAATAGAACTCATGGGTTGACCCAATACTCCACACACGCGCGTGACACCACCTATCCTGTTGACCGGCTCAGTTCCGGTTCAGATGCAGGTGCGATTAAAATAATATTAAAAAGACTTGGGCCGGTTTAATATTTAATTTTTGAACGCGGTCTAAACCAGATATGTGTGGCACCGTTTCAAAGGGTGCGAATCTTATTGCATTATTGCCTCTGAATTGTTTAGTATGTCATGTCATATTATTACATATACACATTAGTCATTATTTTTAATTTTACTTTATCATGACTACAGTTTATATGGGAAACATTATACAATATTTTTTCAACATAAAGTTCAAGTGGTTCGCATGGATAGTAGTTTGCACGAATTCGATGGAATAGTCAGCCAAGACCTAGACGGCCTATAGCAACAAAAGAAAATAATAATAATAATAATAATAATAATAATAATAGCTTGAGTTGAAGGGAAATCATGCAATACAATATACACTTGGCACATTTCCAATATTTTAATTTGACTGTTGAATCACATTCTATTCTGTCTTTCCCTATATTTGAAGTATAGGTTCTATTTATGTACAGTGATACTGGGAAAAAAGAGAACATTTGAGCGAATCAAAACAACATTTTCTCAAATATTTAAAGTGGAAAGGTTTGGAGTAGAAATATATGGAGATGGAGATCTTTTAGACTTAGAATAAATTAGCTTGCATATGCTACTAAAGCCCAGTCTCCGGTTGAGATTGAAACGGGTTTATGATAGATATATATATGTATCCAAATTGGTGAGAAATGCAATGAATTACAATGATTAATGATTGCCAAACTTGACACAGACAATCCAACATGGCTTGCACAATTAAATTTACTCATAATTATGCAAATCAATGTATAGGAGAAGCATTCTAAATAATTGAAAACACCACCTGTTTGGCTAGTAGGGTTTAACTGTCTCCTCCCATCTGAGAAAAACAAGTGTATATTTGGCAAACACTGTACATTAAAATAAAACACTCAAAATAATTGCTCAAATCACGACGGTAAAAACATGCATGTAATGCTTGTGCCTTTATATGCCACTAATTGCTCGAAACGAAGAAAAAGGTTGTCACAAATGGGTTTTTGCTGAAATTAACTTGAAGTTTTTCAACTTCCAATATATCCTTAAAAACACAAAAACTTTATCGTAATATGTACAAATCTCAACATTAATGTCAAAATATTCTCTCCATTTCAAATTAAAACTTTTATTGTGCAGGGAATTTTTCTTAAATCTCAATCTGCTCTGCGAACTATCAAGATGACCATCAGAGAATTTATAAGAGTCGAAAAGAAGGAGAATGTGTCGACCTTCTTTGGGCCGATGAAACTCCGAAGATTAAGTCAGACGAGCCTAATTTCAATGTATTGAAAGAAAGAAATCTACTCTATCTCTCAGTTGTGAATACCTTGCTTCTTAGTGGTATAGTGTATTTATATGCTTCAAAAGTCCCACTCCTTCTAGGAATGATATTCTCTCTCGTTCTAGGAGTAAACTTCTCTTGGGTCAGTTTATGAATAGATTGCACTTATCTTTAAGAATTCTATTTCTAGTCAAACTGCGTTTGCCTCCTTCAAGTCGGCACCACTATTCTTAGTGGGTTTGCTTTCATGCAAGTCAGTTTACAACTTATTCTGAACCTCTTTTTTAAAAAATCGGTCCCACTACTCTTAGTGGGTTGGCCCTTATTTGAAAAATACAGACACTTATAATTTCTCAATTATTTTCGAAGGCTACCATGAAAAATGAATGACAGTGACATAGTTGAAGTGTTTTTATTTTCTTTTTTTCCGATAAGTTAGTCGAAGCGTGGGATTTAGGAGCCACAAAATCCCTCGTCTCTTCCTAACAATGCACGAATTGCAACTTTTTTCCTCGAAAACAGTGCTAGTTTTGAAGTATATATTAACGCTGTAGGACTGAAAATCATGCTCTCTAGTAGTGCATAAATATCAATGTAAGATTAGATGATAAAGTGAGAAATAATTATACAACTAATTAAGAAAAGTCTTCTAAGTCAAATTCAAACTGTGTTTGGAATTCGAATTTGATGATGAAAAAATAAAAAATATATGTATAAAATGTGAAGAAAACAAGAGCAAAAATAATTTTTTTTTTGTTCTTTTTTTCCTCATTTTTTTTATTATTAAATTCTATCACTAAATCATTAATCCAAATACAGCGTCAATAAATCGTGATTTGTAATACTTCATCCTAGATTATCATAGGAAATATAATGAAACTTTAGTAGACAGCTGAAATATTTAGTTTGGTCCATTCCTGGATATGTTTTCAAAATGTCCTCAAACTGCTTTTATAAGTGCATGACCCCGCCAGCTTGTGTGCATGTATATATACATAGGTGCCTGCACGTGTGTGGAGAGAGAGAGAGAGAGAGAGAGAGAGAGAGAGAGGTTTTGGTGTTCCCATGGTGAGAAGCAACATGCAAATGGAAATAGTAATACCATTCTACAGACGCACTGCCAGTATAAACCCTGTTTATTTGGCGACTCTTAAATCTTTATCATTTAGTTTTAATAAACAGGGAGAACAATCTCAACTTTCCCAAACATGAAAAAATAAAACGAAATAACACAATTAAATGACACTACCAAACAGTCCCGAAAACATTCTGCAACAAAGAAAAGCAAAGTTTACCTACAGATCCGACATTCTCATGATTTCGGTATCAATATTCAAAGTCGCAATAAGTAATCCTCCCAAAAGAAAATTACAACTTGAAGCGAGAGAGAGAGAGAGAGAGAGAGAGAGAGCATTATACTGAATTCCATGCAACAATCATGGCCTTCTAATCAATGTCAAAAGTCTTCCAAAAGCTCATGATGGTAGAGTGTTGCATCAGATTTTTGGTGGGTCTCACTTTGTCTTTGCCCTTTGTTCCCTTTCTCTTTGTGTTTGCATAACAGAGATTTTGAACTTTCAAAGGGAATGTTCCCACAGCTGAGACTTAACCATCCCTCACCCACTTTTTCATATATTATATATATATATATATATATCATAACCAGCCCAGAGCTCTTCAATTATTTTGTCTAAATAATAACTATCTATTCTAATAAACATCATTTTTTTTTTTGTCAATCGTTAGGATATAATTACATCATAAAAATATATCAGACCGAATACTCATCTTTCAAAAATTTGAATTGAAGATCTCAACAACTCAAGTGATATGAATATACTCCTAGTTTTGTAGCTGATAATTGTACCTCAATAGTGTCTCTGTCATCAGATAAGGAAGTTTTCAATGGCTTCATGAGTATATCTTCAAGCTAGAGACAATACCAAAACATGACTATATAGAAATAGAACACAATAGATGATCCAAACCAAAGTTTGTCGCCACCGGCCACATTGATCAGAATCGAATAAATTTCTAGACATATCTATCTTTCTCAATCCAATCGAGTCTAACAAGCATTTCAGTGTGTAGGCGCACAACTTGTACAATACCCAACAAGCATAGATACATTGATGTAGCAACCCGTTTTAGCGTGGCTGAGTTTCACATTACAACTTTACATGAGAATTTTGAGCATATAAGTAGCAGTAATGAACCCAAATGACATCTCTGTGACTACTCCTTTTGGATGAGTTCATGGTTATTACAAAAAATTTATGCATGCGTAGGTACTTTCTAATTTTTATACACACAACTTTTACATGGTCTAAGACCAGCTGCTCATATTCTCTGCAATGTGATTTAAACTACATCTCTTGAAATCACAAAGGTAGCCTGCTGGCCGACTGTTTCTCATGCAAAGCATAATGTCTCTAGTTTGATTTTCCTCACCCCAATACATAAAGATTATATAATTCGTGTTAACAGTGACCCTACAAAAGCTCGAGTGAATAATTGCTCGAAAGCCTAGACATATTATAACAAATAAAAAAATAATAAAAAATCTAGTGCAATGTCACTTTCGCCAATATACAATATTTTGTGCTGCAGCGTGGATTAATGAGTTAGAATAGATACTATTTCATTCCAAAAAAAAATTTATTTTCTTTCAGAAAAGTTATGCCGAAAATACGGTAATAACAATTTTGAAACTACGAGTTATTTTAATGGGTATTTTATTTAAATGTGAGAGGTCCTCATTGATCTTGATTGATGTTTTATTTTTAAAGTGAGACCTCATTTGGTCACATAATTATGTACAACTTTCCTTTTCTTTTTCTTTTTTTTTTGGCCAAGCAAAAAAGTGAAAAAGGGCAACCAATATAACAACCCCTTGGTGTGATCATAAGGATTCCCAAATGTCCGATTTAAGCTATAGCTATTGACTCAAAAAGAGTGAACCCGTCACTATAACCCCACTGAAATACAAACAATATTCAGCTCTTTCTCTACTGATTCACGTAACTACTACAGTAAGTGAATTCAAACACGTAACCGCTGGAAAAAAAAAAAAAAACAGATTTCTAAGTCTACCAACTCAACTATCACCTGGATGATTGTATAACTTCTCTGTTTCTAAAGCCAGATACTCTTATTCCAAAAAATGCAAATATAAAATGTAGACTCTGGAAGGCATACATGTTGACAGGGAGAAAAAGCATGGCTCATGGCCAATAATAGAAGCAAAAAGTCTATGATCGCACAGTTTGTACCTTAACTAGATCATGGAATTAGCGTTGGCTCGTTCAAGATGAGAGTTTCACCCAAGAATAGGGCTGTAAAATGATCAAAGTATTTGAGCTTGACTTGTTCAAGGTTAAGTCAAGGTTAACTTGTTACGTAAATAAATTTAAATACATTTTAAAACTCAAAAAATTTTTAAACTTAACTTAAACTCAACTCGATAAACTTATATATACTAAAAAAATCAAACTACTCGAACTCAGCTCATCAAATCTTGTTTGAAATAGACTCAAAAAACCAAACTTCAACACAATGTTAAGGGTGTGTTTGGTATAGCTTCTTGGTTAGCTTTTTTGTAAGCTTATAAGCTAAAAAGCCAACAAAAGTTAGCTTTTTTGCTTTTTTTTTTTTTTTTTTTTCTTTACTTGTATCTAAACTAAAATCAGAAAAGCAAAAAAACTAAAAAAAACTTAACTTTTTTACTAGCAAGCTTAAAAAAAACTTGACTTTTAAGCCCTACCAAACACACCTTAAATGTTAAACTTGTTAAGGGTATCAAACCAAACTTAAGCAATCCACTAGTCAACTCGGCTCGATTTGTTTACAACCCTTTCCAAAAGCCACAGCTTAGGTGTATGATATTCCATGAAAAAACAAATAAATAACCAAATATAAAATAGAACAAAATGACGAAATAGGATTTATCGTAGGGGACCTGAAATTGCAGGGACAAGACTAAGTTGAGCTGAAATTGAAACCTTTGCCTTCCAGTTTTCAGGGAGTCCACCTGACCTCATGATAATAATTTCTGAGGTACAACCGGGAAAATAAAAAAAAAAATTTGATAAATAACAATGGTTGAGGAAAGAAAAGATCTTATATCCATGCATTCACATCCCATGTGTATATTCAACTGAATAAAGCCTTGATATCAACTGCTGCTTAGGGTTGGCTAGATAAAGCAATTTTTCTTACACAGCTCTATATAGTTCCGTGCCTTGGCATTACGGTTGCTCTATTGCGAACGGGACATCAAGGGTTCGAAACACGAAAACAGCCTCTACATCCGACCCTGCAATAGACACAAAACAACTGAAAATGGGCAACTTTACGCAAACTATTTGAAACTATATGAATGGAGTCAAAAGTTTGAGAGAACAGGATGTTAAAGCTCAAATATATTGGAATCAATTGTCTGAGAGCCAGCATGACCAGCACTATATGCTCCTCCAGCTTCAGATATATTGGAATCGATTGTCCTCGCAAAAGTTCCATGTTCAATAAATGCTTGGAAATCTTCGAGCACACGAGAACAACAAAAAATGGATTAATGTCATTAATGAATTGAGAGAAGAGAAGTCAAGAACATTTGATTTGAACTCGGTTTAAATAAATGACATTTTATGGCTTTCTCGGGTTCAATAAAACTGCTCACAAGTAAATGAGACAAGATATGAAAGATAAGTGTCTTACCAACCCAAGTCCAATGAAAGGGCTGATATATAAACCATCTGGGTAGGCTGGATTTTTAATTCTGATTGAGGCCCACAATGGCCTCAGCTTTTCTGTGCCTCCTTCACCAGAGCTTCCCCTCTTGAACCAGAGAATTTCTTCTGGTTGAGTTTGTATGCCAGGGGATGATTGAGCACATGCAGCCTTAAAAACAGTAAAATGATCCACGATATGAGCAGATCATGTAAGTTTCAATGTCTAATCCAAAGGAAAGAGAAGGACTATGTACTTCGCTTTCCTCAAAGATCAAGAGCCTCCTGGGTCCAATCTTCTCAAGTATTTTGTCAATGGCGTCTCCATGTGATTTACAAAGGAAGCAACACTTGCAACTCCATCAACTCTGGAGTACTTAGTCCAGAGCCCCCAAAGCCATCCAAGTAAGCATCAAAGAGGGCTCCACATCTACAGAGAGCACAAGCTGCCCGTTAGTCCATATGAATAAAAGAAACAACTAGAATGATACCATGCAGGATTTGCAACCTAAGAAAAATAGAAATATACAAGAGGCTTCGAATGGATGCAAGACCATTGCTCTGGGCTTTCTCAAGTTCAATGAAAGCACATCAGTAGATTCAGTACTAATCATGTTGTTTCTCTGCCTCACAATCACCCAAAAGAACCACTGCTACTTAAAGGACAAACCATTTCATGTTTTCAACAAAAAGGCTTTCAGGCCACAGTAATGCATGCTGGTTCACATTTGGGCACAAGAACCACTGCTATTTAAAGACTAACATTTCCTGAAGTTACCCAAAAGGGGTTCATGCCACGGTTATGCATGCTGGTTCATATCAGCTGTGTTCAACACGTTACCGACCCACCATTGTTAGCCAAGCCACAAGGGATAATACACATTCATTGCTCAAAATATATTCAGTCAGGGGTCAGGAATGCGTCTTTCTAACCAGTCCATCACTCCTAGAACCCCCAAGAAAATACAAGCCCACTGATGATTAATGACCTTTACGTGGTAAAGGTTGTATAAGATATGCAAAAATCAAGCTCCATGAAATTATGCAAGAAGCTATCAAGAAACTACAACGAATTACTTCCACTTGTTTCCAGTTTCAAGATGACTAAGAGCCGATAAATACAAAGCTCCATGAATATCATCTCACCCCCCACCACCCAAAACACAACCCCCCCCCCCCCCCCCCCCCCCCCCCCCCCCCCCCAAAAACCCAAAATCAAGAGAGGATAGTCAAAGTTAAGCACCGTTATTATTTAATAAAGACAGTATTTCTTCACATCCATCCACTCCAACAGATATTGGCAGCTACTAAGAGAATGACAACTAAAATCCTACCTCTATTTTAAGCTCCAAATACTAGATAGGATGAAAAATATCAACTAGAGATGCCCTAACACCTAGCATTATCATAACAGTATCATATTAATCCCAAACAGCTCTCATTAATTATTAATGCAGGTTTTCCTCTCATAGGTATTCATGCAATGCAGGTTGACCTTAAGGCAAGTCTAATAAAAATTGCTCCAAATCAGCTAGTGGAGAAGGATTAAAGGCTCAAAAGAGCCATGTTCAGTATCCCACCAAGATGAAATTGCTTGAACCCGAACTTTTAATCAAAAGAGCAGGCTAAGAAGCATGGACACTTCTAAAAAGGTGCTATGTCCATGTTAGACACAACACGTTGGACACTTTCCGAAACGTGTCAGACACACATCCAAACGAGTCGTATTGTTTGTTTAATTGGATCGGACACACTTCGGACACTTGGAAGATACATGTGTCAACTGTTGACACACACATCCATCACTTAGACCCACATGAAATATATTACAAATTTGAAGAAAATAACTTGAAATCCAATTACAATATAAAAACACTATTTTTTTTTCCCTAATTTGACAGTTAAACAATGGAGTACATGGTATTTAATTTTAATTAGTGTCATCTTACAATTTTCATTATCTTTGAGTAAAATATTCCCATATAACGTGTCGTGTCGTACATTTTTTAAAAATCTCTACGCCGGTGCGTCTGTGTCGTGTTGCATGTACGTGTCCACGCTTCCTAGCGCGCAGGACAGTAGAGTTTGAGCTTTACTTGTGAACAAGCTCACAGTGAAACCAAGCCCAACCTACTCAGAAATTTGCACTGCCCATCTGCTAACAACCACAAATTACCTATGATATATGGAATATATTATAAATGATGTTCAAGCTAAACAAATAATAAGTCAGTATTCTGTGTCCCTAAGAGGAGACCCCAGTGGACTAGGTCACATTCCACCAAAAACTGACTCAACTCCGAGGTTTCTTAAAAGTGAAGATCAAATTAGTATAAAAACAAATTGATGCAAAATTTCAAAGAAGACATGAAAATATGGTTAAACAAGATTACTCCACTATGGAATTTATTCAAACACCTAATGACACCATAATCATTAATGCTAATGATACAACCAAACTCTGTACATCAATGATTTCAATGCAACCCATTAAATTACTACTGATAATAAATGTTTCAGGGTAGGTCACGTTTAGGAAGATAGTCACGTATAAGTACAACACACACTCACATCGAGAGAGAGAGAGAGAGAGAGAGCACATAGATACATGTATGCAACTAGGAACGTGATTCATAAGGTTAGCAAATGCAGCAACTTATCAAATCAGAGCTTACAAAAGGTTCCTACAACACGTTTATTAAGGCACAAATAAATTCTCAGAAGAATTGATCTCCATTGCTTTTTTTTTTTTCTTTTTGGGGGTGTGTGCATGTAAGGGTGGGTGGGAATCATCAGGATATTCACCAAAAAAACATCCCCATTTTCATTGAACTTCAACTGACATTTAACCAGTATGCAAAGGAAACAAAAAGGAGAATACTTGCTTACACAAAGTAATAGTTTCATGAGAAGCGGAAGTTTTCACTTTTCGGTGTTAACAAAACCTCCATTTTATTTTTGTTTGCTTATCTTGCCTCTTTTTATTAAATTAGCAAAAAGTACGTAAAACACATTAACAAGCAGAACTAAACCAATTAGCTGACTGGACTGGGAAGAAGGTGAAAACTTATGAGGCAGAATCTAACATTTCATCAGGAAAACCAACAATGAAGCCCATCACCCATTTCATAGCCAACATTTCTCCTAATATACTTTATAGTCCACTTTTTCACATGGAAAATTTTTTACATAAACCAATTTCTCAATCCATTTTCTTACCCACAAGACACCCATTCACTTGTGTCTTGTGGGTGAGAAATGGGTTTATGTATAGCATTACTCTTTTCCCATAGAGCAATGAGAAGGAAGATTGGCATGCATTAAATCAACTAATCTCATGGTAGACTACTAGGTTGGAAATGCCAAAAAGATATCCTTGACAAATCATGCAAATCTCAATCAACTAGTCCATGATTACATTTTATTTATTCTATGTGAAGGACATACTTTCCAACTGTTTGTCGAATCATTTACGTAGTTAATTTATAATTTCCGTTTGCAAGCTCTACACAGCCCCAACAACATTCACTTTTTCTGTCGGCACTGTTTTTTCTTTGCCAAATGCCCTTGTAAGCTTCATCTGCAGTAGACTAGGCATTAACCCTGTGCAATGCAGGGGTTGTAATGATAAAAGCATATTGTATCAGTATAACGATATCGGTCACTTCAAAATGAAATTGAAAATAAGTCAATATATAGGACAAATTTATGAAAAGATTTCTTTCCTGAAGTTGTTCCAACAGTTAAGTTTGGCATGCCATCTAGAGGAGGGGCAAGATCTGAGATTCTTAGCCAAATCATTTTTACATCTGACAATAACAAAGTACAGCCTAGCTAGCCCAATTGGCTAAATATCAACCTGTAAAATTTATTACGAGAAAAAGACATTAAATAGTGAAACGCCTCATAAATTGAGGGCACCAGGATGGGCCTGATTGGATTTGGAATGTTCCCATTATTACTGGTAATTGGCTGCTCTCCAATTAAAATCTGAATTCTCATGAAACCTAAGATTTTATAATTGCACCAAGCAATGCCCCTGGTTTTAAAAGTTGGCTGCTACTGTTACATAACGGCTTTGATAGGTGCCATACTGCAACAGGCATCTATCTGAAATACAAAAGTATAATGGCTGGAGGAACCCATTACAGCATCACAACAGCCATAATGGCCTGTTAAAACATTGAAATGACCCGTTATGGCATTGTAACGGCAGCTTGGCCTACTAAATTCAAAAATTTGTTCTTTTTCATTTTTCAAGTTGTTTAGCTCCAAACCCTATACATAACACCCCTTCTAACTAGGAGCCTACCTTCCCAAACCACAAGTCCTTAATAATTGTGAGTATATCTTGAATCTCAACTCTCAGATTAAAAGGTTGCGGCCATTCCATTTTCAAGGTAAGTTTGAGTTTCTTCAACATTTCATCTAATTTCTTTTGCTAGTATCAAAACTAACTTAGATCTTCTTAATTTAGCTTCACTTTATTGGTGAAGGATTTGTTGGGTAATTGATATTTGATTTTCAGCCCATTGATGGTGAAAATTTTATCTATCAAGACTTCAATAGCTTTGTATGAACCTATCTTATTGACTATACTCACCACCTTTAATTTTTTTTTTTTTTTTTTCTCTCTTTCAAGTGCATTTATGTTCAACAAACTAATAACTTTGAAAGAAAGTTACTTAAAATAAAATACAGTTTATTACTTCTAGCAAATCATATCTATAGCTGAATAAAAGCATAAGCCTTAATATGTAGGATTCCAGAATAAATGCATACTATAGGTAATTTTTAAAGAAGTGTCATGTGTGGTAAAAATAAAAACAACTTAGGAATTTATGTCCATTACATAACATCCATACACCCCCCCCACCCCCCCCCCTCCCCCCCCCCCCCCCCCAATCAAACCAACAATAAAAAGCTTGAATTTCCCAAACTATCAAGCCAAAAAAACTTAACCATGCCAAACTCTATTCCCCTATATTATGGAATCAAGCCCCCTAAAGGTTTACCAAGAGTCAAATGGGCCACACACATAACTTGAACTATAATTAGATTTTATACGGCCGATTTAATAGTTTGAAAGAATAAAATTTTAATGTTGCAAAACAATTTTACAAAATTCTTAACGTTTGAAAATATGATTTTACCTTACTTTTTAACATTTTATTTAAAGATTGCTCGTAAAATTTTAACAAACCGTGGGCACTAAGTTTTATGCAGAGATTTCTTTTCCTAACAAATTAACTATTACACGATTAATCATCTAGGCTTTCCGAAACATTCTCAACTGTCATTAACTCTTTTGTCAAATTTGTTTTATATTATAAATATGTAAACAAGAGGGAGAGAGTATTTTGTAAAACAGATAAGAGTCTAAATATGTACAACACGTCTGACACAAACAGGGCACTCAAGGAGGCATGTCTTTACTTCTTAACCAAGAAGCATGGGCACTTCAACGAAGGTGTCTTGTCCGTGTCGAACACTCACGTTGTGTCGAACACATGTCAAAATGTCTGCTATTATTTTTTTGGCATTTTAGAAGAGGACAAGTTTTGGACATTTAAGGGACAAACGTATTCAAGTCTGAAAATAGTAACTTAGGATTCAATGATTTAAAAACAAAAGAGGTGGACTTAAAACTATTATTCCTTCCCTTTAAATTTTTTTTTTATTTTAGGAACTGTACAGCCCAAAACTTCCAATTTTGTTTATAAATAGAGCTTTCTAAAATAGATATTAGGAATTTTTGTTCTTTTTTTTTTCCAATATGTAGAATGTGAAAAATGATTTTCTTGCTATTTGATATAATGAAAAATAAAAGTATTTCTAATGTAAAAAATGGAGGATTAGGTATTGTTTTCATGTATACATATACAACTATATTTATTTGTTGATGTTCCTCACCGTATAATGTCTAGGCTTTTTTAAAATTGCCATCACGGTGTGTCTGTAAAGTCAATCGTGTCATATCAGTGTCTCGTATCCATATCTATGCTTCTTAGCTTCTTAGGATGTGCTTATATTGTCTACTACGTAAGACACTTGTCATATTCATGGCCATCCACTTCAAAATTTTATTGTCAACTTCATTTCCCAATACAAAGTGACATTAGTGTCTTGATGAGAAAAGGGTTGTTAATCCCTTACAAAACACAAATCCAACTTCTATATTATTCTCTTTGAATGTTATATTACCATTCTCAAAATTTCTTTCCATTTTCATAACATATGCCCACTCTTTTCTTTTTTGCACCATTATGCTGATCTCCTTCAAAACTATTCGACTAAATGCCAACACATATATTCAATATGTCCATAGGATGTGAAATTATCCAAAAGTACTTTCTAACATCTTTAAGAATTTGTAAAGGAAAAAAAAAAAGCATGGTTGAAAGTTTCCAGTAAGTACATTATCACAATAATTACATTCAAAACCCATTCTCATATAACTTCCTTCTTTCAATGATTAAAAAAGAAAACTTTAAATCATTTTAAGGAAAAAACATAAAAACATTATGATCTCCATTCTTCCTTTTTGACTAATCCTTCATAAGTGGTGATCCTACCAATTAAGACCACCCCAAAACACAACATCACAATAACTACATTCAAAATGCATTCTCATATTACTCCCTACTTTCTTTTTTTGATAAGTATATTACTCCCTACCTTCAATTATTTTAAGGAAACAAAACAAAAAAAAAATTATGATCTCTGTTCTTCCTTTTTGACAAATCCTTCATAAATTTCTCTTAACAAAAAACTTTCTAAAAAACTTCTTTTTTTTTATAACAAGAAACCTCCCCACGGTAGGGCCATATTGGACCCATCCCTGATACCTAAAATCACCTGCAAACCAGTTAAGCCCAAAGGGCATCCGGGTGAGATTCTAACATCTTTCAAAAACAGTAAATTATATTACATTGTGGCACAAACACCTTTACACCATCAAGCAAATAAAATGATCCCATTTGGAACTATTACTTAACTTTCTCTTAGTAGAGATTTTTCTCCTTTTCTTTTTATAACCAAAACCAAGGAATCCAAACACTAAATAAAATATTCACCAATCACCTCAAAGGTAGCAATATAAAAGGTCTTGGAACTCTAAAGAAGTTAGCTACAGCAAATTCTATTTGCAAGAAAGCAATTTTTGATTTAGAGTTCTAGAGGGGGAGAGAGATCAAATTCTTTATCTCTAAAAGGAGCTCAGAGCAACAAAAAAAGAATTACATTTTAAACTTGAAGCCCTTAAAAAAGGCTTTAGGAAGATTTTTTGAGGGAAAAGAAGGCTTGAACGGTGCATGGCGTGTCGTGTTCATACATATTTGGTCTTGTGGCTTACACAGGTTGCCCGTGACACGTGTGCTAGCGGCTAGCACTTAACTTGTTGGACGCACGTGTTTGTTTTGCACCGCACATCATGTGTTGCCTTTGCTTATCTTGAGCATAAGATCTAGAGCACAAGGATAAATTGTTGGGAGCACTTTGTACACATTGTGTGATCCTTGCAGGTGCATTTCTTGTGCCTCACTATTCGAGTTGCTGGGTCTAAGCTCAGAGCTTGGAGCTTGGATGCCTCATAGCCATTTCTACTACATGTTAATTGTTATGGAACTTTGCCTAATCTCCCGTGTCATGATAATTGGCAAAGAGCTTTCTTTCTTCTTTTGTTTTGTTTTCTCAACTCGCAGTTAAATTGCACAATCACTACAACCAGCAAATCATCTTGTATCCCATTACGTTAGTTTAGATCAACCAACATCTTCCAATAAACAGACAAGAGAATGGCATTGATCCCACATAAAGACCTCTTAAGTTGACCATCATTTTCAAAAGATAGATCAAATCAAATCAAACCACACCAAACCAGTAGAATCGTGAAACAATGAGATTTTAGCAACTTTGACTATTATGCAAAAGACTTTCTTAAACATGCGTCTTTTATAGGGAAATCAAACAAAATGACAATGATCCCTTCCAAAGACACTTATTTTTCACTATAGCGCTATACCTTAGATTCTACTCCTAATCCTATTTGCACTTACATTTCTTAGAACTCTCTGATTTTCCAGATAGGAATTTAACCTCAATTGAGTCTCATCAAGTACAATTCTTAGAGGGCCTACACAAACCACCCAAGTATCACTATGGAGCTAGAGAAGCAGAATGGGATGATCAATAAAGGTGTATGTTTGAGTGTGACAGTCAGAGACAGTCGTTTTTTCTCTTTTTCTCCCTTTCTTCTGTTTTAGGGATGGGAACGAGATCCTATAAGGGAGTTTGGTGCAACAAACAAGTGTCCATATCATATATTCATGTTTCACTCTTTATTTTCAATCCATGTTGATTTTCGGAAATTTGCAGGCCTCAAACTACGTTTACCTTGAAATAATAATATACCATCAAGGGCAATGCCACTTAAGTCCACATCAACATGCAACCAACTCACCCATAACCAATGCAAAAGGATAAGGGCTCATATTAACCCCATGGGTAGAATGGATGGCAAGGACCAAGCCTGGAGGCCGTGGGCTAAGGGCCACTACCAATAGAAATCCAATTTTTCACATGATGCATGTTGGCAGGTGCCTAGCACAGGTCTTCAGTTTAAAAAAGAAAGTGAAAGAATAAATGCACAATTCATCTAATAACAAAAAAATCCAGTGTGTTCAATGGCTTTGCCTAAAATGATAAAGCATTATTGGAAATTATACAAAATTTAACAAAATAATCATACCAAGAATGGTAGGATTACCCAAAAAAATGCATCTGACATCAAATACACACATGCACAGAACTATGAGACTACAAGGACAATGTCCCCTTTTTTTGAAACAAATGTCATTGCCAAAGCTCTTATTGATGCTTCTATGGCAATTCAGAGCACGTGTTGTGACATTGGATTATGAAAGACATACCCTTGGATCCATTTTTTTTAATCTTATATAGGATATGGATTCTTCATACCCACAGTAGGGTATACAACTTCGTGTTAAATTCGTGACTATATTGGTCGCCTCCCATTTATGGCGCCTTTTAATAATATTTTTCTCATCCAAAAAGGAAAATATATACAAAAGAAAATTTTAGTAACAAAATCAACTGTGTCTGTAACCCAACCAGACTTGATACTATCAAACAAAGCAATCTCCATACCATCACATAGTACCACACATAGAAGTATTGTCAAACATTACAAACTTTAAAAGCAAACCCCAAGAATAAGTTCAGATTGGATTCAACAGTGAAAGCAATTACCATTTCAAATATGAGAGAAATAGCCAAATCAACTATTCAAACCAAAATTGAAGCTTTAGGAACTTTGATTACCTTCAAGCCCCTTCTCTTCTTCGTCGTCAAATTCTTGATCTTCTCATTTTTTTTTTATCAGATTCTTGATCCAAGAGCTAGGCAAAGTTAGACCAAAATGGCTTCTGTGGCTGATGCTTAGGGAATGAAATTACAACATTTGGAGATGCTTTAGGAAAATCCAATGCCCTTTGGAATTGATTAATCTTACTTAACATATTTTTGGTCCAAGTGATAGAGACTTCCTCCAATACCTTTCCATTCGCGAGGAAAAGTTCAATGAATTCAAGTTCACTCTCCGTACCATATGAGTTAATGAGCTCAATTCTTTTGAGATGATACCTCAAACATGAAATGGCCTCAAACCATGGCATCATTTGGTTTGGGACTCCAGCACCAGCAAACTGGAAGGTTAAACAGTAAACAAAGAAAACGTTCATAGGTAATACAACATACTTAGAAACAGACAGCATAACCTAAATATATACGTTTATTAAAAAAAAAACCCAAACATATACTTTGGCAACGTGGGACCAACACTTCAAACTTTACAATGAGCCAAATGGAACTTCAAAATTAGAAAGGCTCAAATATACCGATCATTTGGCTTCAAGTCAATTATCGTTTGTCTCTCAATAGCAAAGTTTCGAGAAATGAGATGTCTCACAAATGGGGCATGCATTCAAGAATATAGAATAAATAAATAAATGTTCCAAGAACTCCACTGGTTAATGTCTTCTTAATGGTAGGTCACTTTATTCGGATCATGACTTCTTTTTTCTTTTTCCAAACATCTGAAATGGGCAATGCTGTATGTGAGGATAATAATTAAAAAGTCTTCTAATCATTTTAACTAATGTAACAGCTCGATGCTAAAGGAAGGAGGTGCTGGTAAAATGATTCTGGAAACAAAGCAGAACAGTTTCAACCCCATAGTATGTCCAAACTCTATGAACAACCACACAACAGCAATTAAATTTGTGCATTATAAAAGATCTCTAAGAAAAAGTAGCTCATGTAAGGTCCTTGCCATACCTGTTTAGAATCAATAGCAAGAGTTTCCAGATTGGGGAAATGTTTGAGTAAGTGGATTAATACTTGCATGTGGCTTCTAATGAAGCCTGAACACAGGACTAGTGACTTCAGATTACAGAATGCAGTAGGGAAACATTCTTGTCTATCCACTGCAGGTAAGTACTACGAATGCAAAAATAAGAAAGAATTAGCATGCTGTAAATATATACATAAATGTACATGTGTGTGTGTGTGTGTGTACAAACGCCCGGGAGGTGTTTTTTTTTTTTTTTTTTTGGGGGGGGGGGGGGGGGGCTCTCGGTGCATTTTACAATAGAAGTAATGATAATTTAAACAAACAAAGTTGCATTTTACAATCCAAACTCCCATATCCCCAGAGCATCTGATAAACATGAAGACTATGATTAAGTAACATAAAGGATCAATTACAAATTTGCAATGATTTGTATCTATTCAGAAAGGAATACTATCAATAACAATTTAAGAAATCAAAACAGAAAGGGAGTTAAATGTTTCAAAAAAAAACAAAGAACTATAAAGAATAGATCATATGGCCTCCACAAAAGAAACATGGCACCTCTAGTCCTCTAATAACATGCAAAAAACAATTATCCAATCACATTAATTGACTGTTTAGCATTACCCACATGAAGGTCAACTTTGCGAAATTTCAATAAAAAAGCTAAAATATCACCAATGTCATGTAGAATTGAAAACTTATGAGAAATATATTTTCTGTAAGATTTATGCAAGCAAAGCAAATGTCCAGTTAAAGTATAAGCACTGAATATGCTTTTCTTTGAGACCTACAAAACTCTGTGGTGCAGTAATAAAATTCTCCAAATACTTCATTAGACAAAAAAAAATTACATTAAACAGATAGCCCAACCATACCACATGTAGTACAAACTGTACAATATGATCTGCTCACAACTATTTCTAATGAGAATAGTTTCCACCTCCTAATGCAGTTCATGGATACATATCCGCTGTGCCGATCAAATATCATAATAGTTTAAGTGAACCAACAAAGAAATGCTAGAGTGAATCCTACATCATTGATGTAGTAAACAAAGTTTCTTCAAATATCCAGGACAAACAACACAAAAGCTTGCAAGTACTCAAAATGGTCCCAAATTTTTTGTTTTGGAATAGGTAAAAATGGTCCCAAATTTTTTGTTTTGGAATAGGTAAAAATGGTCCCAAGAAATGTCTTTAAACATGACGATATCTGTATGAAACGGTACCATTGATAGATGATTCCTGCATATTATAAGTTTTAGGACCATTTCTAAAATCTCAAGGGAGCATCTTCCTCGAACATGCAAACAGTACTTGATTGATGGCTTTTTCTTTTTTTTTTTCATAAGTAAACAAAAGCATCAAATAGGATACCGCCCGTATACATCTACACGAAAAGTATTCCAAAAACAAACACTATCCATCATCTTAGGACTCAAAATATCCAACCAAATCCAAACTGTTTTCAATTATTGAGGTAACTGCCCCCAACACACACCAATACCATAAAAACACAAAAACTTAGATTTATTTAAAAGGAGGTTTCTCTATCCCATCCAAAGATTGGTGATTCTGTTCTCACCAAATTGACCACATCAAACACAACAAAGCAGATTTCCATGCCTGCCTTCTTCTCTTACCAAGACGAACCCCGCTCCAATTGCAACAAGGTTTGATCAATGCCATTTTAACATGGTAATAAGATGGGTTAAATCTTGATTTTCAAGGCTCCACAATGTAATCACGTTATGAGATAGACCTCAGATAGGTCCATGTCTTTCTATGCAGAGACCATATGAATCTCTAGATTGGTAAATGAGAGAGTTGATCCATTTGTCAAAGTTCTAATGAAGGCCACCTCAGTTAGTTCCTATGAGGATCATTTTTACCCTACTTGAGGTTCCATTGCTGTCCAGTGCTTGTTGTTTGGCATGTGATTATCACTTCTTTCTTGTGTTGGTGGGTCAAGTCATTTTCTCTTCTTAGAAGGATATTCTCCTTCATTCTATCTACCTTCTTTCCTTGCAATCAGCACAATCTCTAGGTCTCTTATCAGAGACAAATCAATAGATCAACAACACAACAAGAGTCCACAACATAACAAGATGGAGAATATAATAAACCACATAAGCAGACAGAAAACTGGTGCATACCTGAAAGAAAGGAATGGTTAATCTTAAAACCTTTGCGTTATAAAACCCTTTAACCATTCTACAGAAAATGTGACTAGGTTGTTCACGGAAGTCAAGAAAGTGAACTGATGCACTCTGCAGAGATGATAAGTTCTCCAATTGATAGTCCCGTAGCACAAAACCAAAATAGACAAACGAAAGGAGCTTTGGTGCAACAACCTTAAGCACACCTCCGAAAGAACCATCGTCAATAAAAGTGCCCCGACCATTGTTTGCAAAGGTGAAGTGTTTAAGGTTTGAAGCCAAAATCTCAAGAACCTTGATGTCACGCATTATGCACCTTTCCATAGTAAACTTTTCAAGGAGGGGACATCTGGAAAATATTTCATGAACAAAGTCCTCATTGGGGAACACAACTGACACAAGATGAAGAGCCATTAGCCCCTCATAACCCAAAGAAATTGGCATCTTGCGATAGTTGAAATTCAGCTTTAACATAACCAATGATTTACCAAAGATGCGGCCTGGCAATTCATTCGATTCATACCATGCAAGTGGACCCGGTATAATATCGAGGTCAATTTCTTGCACATTTCGCATACAAGCAATGTCCAGCCACCAATATTTCCAGCCATCACACTGATCAGGAGATGTTATCCGCAATGTTTTTAAATCAGACCCATCTCTGAGAAGCAACACACACTTTATAAATTCTGCAAATTTCTCTTCGCATCCACCAATATTCGGCATTTGTAATTTGTCAAAGTTCAAGTATGGCAATGAACTCCAAAGGTACCTCCACCTTTTTGACAATACAGATGCTTGTACCATTTCGATAGTCTGGAGATTAGAAAATATGCGGTGAATAACTTCATCAGGCAAACTACTGATTCGGTCACGAAAATTGGCCAACTGGCTTGTCTTTGAAACCGTAATTCCGAGTAAATCCCTTGTGTCCATTGATTAAATTGATTGACCAGTAAACAAGACAGCCAATAAATCGTTCAAGTATTTCTTCGAACACAGTGGATTCAACTTGGCATGCGCTTCAATTCTCAGTTTCCAAACTTTCTTTCAACCATAATCAAGAATAAAAATAATGAAAAATAATGTCAACTGCAATGAAGAAAAAGAAACCCCTCAGATCAGATTAATCAAAAATTCAACATACACATGCAAACATTACTCATATATACAGATATGTATATACTTAGAGAGATGCTAACGCTAAGGACAAGGGACGTCAACTGACGAGCCTCAGATCATCTCTCTCGCAAATTCAAATGAACCAACAGATACATATCTCCACATATCTACATTTCTTATATACATAGAGAGAGAGAGAGAGAGAGAGAGAACTTACGAGGTCAAATGCTGAGACGCTACCGCTGGTTGAGACTGGGACAGAGGGAATGATCCATCGAGTATCGCTGTGTAGCCGTGAGAGAACGGGGGGAAGAAGATGAAGAAGTATATATATGTATCGGTGTTAAGTTTGTAACGTATGCGGCAGCAAATAGGGGTCCGTCACCGTCTGTCCAGATTAGGGTTTTGGTTAGGGATGTTAATTGGGCCGCGGCCCACTGGGCTCGGTTTGGGTTTTGTGGGCTCTCACTTTTTGAGTCGGGCCAGGCCGGGACAAACTGTAATGTAAAAGGGAAAGCTCAAACCCAACCCACAACCTTAGGCATGGGCTTGGCCCTGAGCCTTCAGCTTAGGCTTCGGGCCTCAGACTTTGATCTAATTTTTTTTGTAGCATTATGTTTTTAAAACTAATAAATTTAGTTATAATAAATTATACACTATTATTTTATGAATTATAAATTTATTTGTAAGCTTATATATATTTAATTTCTTTGAACTTATGTAAAAAACTTTACACTTACATTTATTATTATATATAATTAATAAAAATTACTAACTAAGGTAAATTATTTATACAATTACATTTATAAAATTAATAAACATGCTTAAAAAAAATAAATTTGAAAAGGAGTAGCCACGGGTATGGGTGGGAGTGTTTAAAAAAAAAACAAATTGAATTTGAAAAGGAAAAAGCCGTTTGGGGGAGGGGAGGGGAGTTTCACGAACTTGTGCTTGGGCTCAGACTCTCAAGCCGGGCTTGGGCTTGGACTAGCAGGCTGAGCTGGCCCGAGCTTAGGCTTTTAGAAGGGGAACCCAGGCCTACCCATAGATGCTCAGGCTTGAGTCGGCCTAAGCCCAAGTCAGGCTCAAGCTAAACTTTGACCCGACCAGTTCGGGCCGCCCATGGGCCTCAGACTAAATTTACATCTCTAGTTTTGGTCTATATAATCAAAGGATCATAACACTCCACTCATACATGATTTAAGTAAAAATCAGATTATCTAACCCTTTATGGTTTTTATTTTTATGCAAAATTGATGAAATCATGACAAATTTAATGAAATGATAAAAATACCTATACAAATGACAATCTTTATTTTAACATAAAAGGATAAAACCGTCTTTTTAATGTTCTATTTTGGAGAAATAAAATGACTAAAACACCCCTATCATAGAATCGTTATTAACTTTAATGATTTCTATTCATTTTATAATTAAGTCTAAATCACAAAGAGGTTACGTGTTACTTTTAAATAATAAAAGGACCATATGATTTTCGCTTAAACTACATGGAAGTAAAGTGTAATTACCCTTAAAATCAATCAAACTACTTTTAGCTCCACACCTAAGTCACAAGTTCGTCAAGCGTGAGTGCGAGCAAGTGTACAGGTGTGAGAGCGTCGATTTTCAAAATTCATGAAGTCAAGAGCAGCTCGAGAGCATTTATATTATATAATTTTTATATAATTAAATTTTTATTATTAAATATTATTATATCTTAATATAAACAGTATTTGAATTTTGTTAAATTTTTAAACTCGATAAGCTAATATACACTATAAGATGAAGTAAAAAATTAGGTTTCTTAATGTTAGCTCATGATCAACTCATTTAAATATTATATAAGATCTACTCGAAAATTAAATAAATTAAGTTAGAACATAAATTTGAAGCTTCACAAGTTTTCTAGTCAAATTTGAACAACCTATTACTCGGGTTGTTTACAGCTTGTGACAAAGTATATAAATGAGCTAAGTTGAGTTGAGGTGAGCCAAGCTGAGCTTGGATTTCACGAGCTGCAAAATATATTCAAAGCTTAATTTATTTATTTTTTGAGTTAATGTCAAATGAGTTTCAATAAAATGAAACTCAAGTAATTAGTTTTTTATATACCATTAGAGTACATATAAGCTTATTGAGATAAGTTCGAACAAAGTTTAAAAAATTAATTAGGTTCAAAACATGTTGAAATTTTACTTGTCTATGTAATAAATTCATCTTAAATGAGCTTTTCATGAGTCCAACCAAGTTAAAGTTGAATAGTTTTGATTCACTTGGAGACCCTAATTTTTGGCATAGGAGAAATCCTAAGAACTAAAAACACAGATAATTTAAGCCAATCACAACAGAATGCGGTGGATAATCTTAACACCAAACAACCCCTGAAAAAAAGTTGATGAGAGACTATGAACCACAACCGCTCGAAGAACACTCGAGGTTGAACTACGGGGTAATTGTGACCCGCGTGAAACCTCATTTCCGAAGGATGGGGTTTTTGTCTATAGGCCCATTGCCCATATCGGCCATACTCTTCTTTTTTTTTTTATTTGAATTTTTTATTTTCCCTTAATATAGCAGGCCATTGCCGTGCGGTATTGGATTATTAAATTCGTGTTAATTGTCCTTTCGCGTTTGGCTATATAAAAAGAGTGGGGATAAGCAATTTGAAAAAAGTCGTTTATTATATGGATTAAATAATCTAAGAGAGAGGGTGAGATAAGTCAAGGCCATATTATAAAAATTACCTTTATAAAGGACTTATAATCTCAAAATTAATTATCATTTGACTTTGTAACCCCATTATCTCATATCACGAAATAAACGTGGCCAAAATGTCGAACAATGACCCATTGGCCATTGCTTCAAAAGTAGTTTTTATTTCCAAAAACAAAAAAGGATAAAGGTAGCACCAAGCAATGCATTTGCTATAAGTGTTTTTGAGAACTTTTTCCTGAAATATATTATTTAAGTAGTCAATAAAAAAAAAATTATATTTTACCCCCTTTTGGTTTGAACTAATATCAGATGACTCTCCTGTAGTTTAAAAATGAATATATGATCCATTGTAGTTTAGACTTATCTGTAAAATGAAAGAAAATCGTTAAATTTAATAGAAACTTTATCATACAGGTATTTTTGTTATTTTATCACTCTAAATTAGAACATAAAAAAAACGATTTGGTGAAATAACAAAAAAATTCTCAATAAACAAGTCTTTATTTTGGCATAAAAAGGTCAAATCACATTTTTTTTTATTCTAATTTAGAAAGATAAAATGCAAAAAATATCCGTATAATAGAATTTTTATTAAATCTAACGGTTTTCATCCATTTTGCAGATAATTTCAAACCACAGGAAAATTATGTGTTTACTTTTAAAATACAGGGGGGTCATTTGATTTTGACTCAAAGCACAAGGGGAAAAAAATGTAATTACCCCCTTAAAAAAACTAACAATATTTGGGCATTCAAAAAGTTGGGGTCCACTAAGAAATGAAAACAATGGAAAAACAAACTGGTTTTAGTATTTTCATTCTCAAAAAATAAAAATAAAAATAAAAATAAAAAGGTGAAACAAAAAAAAAATGATGAAAGCAAAAACTATCCTTTAAAACCTATATCAGTTAGTGATGAGACCTTATATCCTTTGTTATAGTACCAAAACAACCATATGTTTCTTCCAATGTTCAAAAATTAAATTACTTTTCTAGTAATTTTATACAATAAAAGTGTTTATCACCCTCCCCCCCACCCCAAAAAAAAAAAAAAAAAACCAATAGAAATGAATAAGAGTACAAATTTGCATCCCTCCAACTCCCCTTCATGTCTCCATCTCTTTCACTCACTCTTCGTTTCTCTTTTTAATCGTTTGTAATTTTGACGTTTACTTGTAACTTATGACTTATTTGATTGAATGTTTATTGTCCTAATTGTAGCACATTCCAATATTGATTTCCCTTTTCAGCTTTTGAATGTTTTGATTCTTGATATAGTTGATTCTTGGTTGAATGTTTTCATTCTAGAAGTAGAAGCTCACACAACACGTTAATGAAAAAAAAATTCAAAGTCTCTAAGAGCATTCTACAAGTCTTCCGCATATTTGCTTTTATAACAGCCATCACAAAATAATAATGGATGAAAATTGCAAAATAGGTTAAAGAAGAGGTAATTGCTTATCCATTGCGAATAAATATAATTGTTAGCAATTCTATCAAATCACCTCAATATAGTTATCCACTACTTTCTAGTGTGTTCCGTCTCTCCATGTCCTTTTCTCAAATCATGTCTGCCTTTCCTCCTTAATTTGAATTATTTACAAAGAGCAAAGTTTCTAATTTGTCCTATATGATTTAAAGATATTAAATACTATTGTACAAAAACTATATACTTTTAAAAATAAAATTATTGACATAACTTCAAAATTGAAAGCACACCAAAAAACGGTTCTCTCCCTTTTGGGGAAGGACTGCTATACCGGTCAACCCAATAAAACGAACAGAATCCAACCACCTTAGTGAGCAAAATATGAAAGCTTGGACTAATCAACTCAGGACCATATAACATTATATATAACATGACTCTATGTACGTATAGTATTGGTTCTCTCAAAACTTAAAAAAGTAACAGAATGTCTGAGAACGTTTCGAATCCCACCGGCGACGACCTTTCTGGCCGTTCTTCTGAAGAAAAGGATCATCTTGAAAGAAGCACCAAGAAAGTGAAAAGCTGGGAAGGTACTACAGACCAGATAATGGAATTAGAAGCAAACAAAGATATGATTATTGACTCAAATACAACCTCGACTGGTGACCGAATCCCCGAATATGAAATAAGGGATAAGTTGGAAGGAATAGAGAAAGAAGGGGATAAGACAAAATCTTTCACGGAGGCCCTTCTGACTACAGAAACAAGTAACAACTATTTTGGTAGTGACATAGAAAATTTACTCTCTAACTCTGAAGATGCAGAGATGAATGCAACGGAACAGGGAGGTATTAGCTACAATGACACCATCAATGACAAAGGGGTCACACGAGTTATGCTTCATTAGAAACTGCAGGATAAAATTCGTAGGCCCTAGATTAACGCCCTTATTGTCAAATTGCTGGGAAAGAGTATTGGTTATAAGATGCTCTGTACTACAGTTAAAAATATATGGGGTCTATAAGGAGAGTTCAGTGCAATTGATCTTGGTGAAAATTATTTTTTGTTCAAGTTCAGCGGCATGGATTATTGTCGGAAGGTGTCAACTCGAGGCCCATAGGTGATCATGGATCACTATCTTACCGTGAGGAGATGGGAACCAGATTTCAATGTTTTGGAAGCAACGAAAACCACAACCGCAGTATGAGTCCGATTTCCTGGGCTTTCGATTGAGTATTACCAGGACAAAGTCTTGTATGCACTAGCGAAAAGTATTGGTAAGCCTTTGAAGGTGGACATCACAACAACCATGGCTACTTGTGGAAAGTTCACTCGTGTTTGCATAGAAATTGATCTCCAGAAACCTCTTTGTCCAAAATTTGAATTGGGTGGAAAGGTTTATTCTGTGGAATATGAATCTCTACATACATTTTGCTTTGAATGTGGCGGAGTGAATCACAGGAAAGAATTTTGTCCATTCGGAAGGGGAAAATCAGCACCAGAGAAGATGAAGAAAATAGCCATTTCTGATGTCCAAATGTCAGATCAGGGAGGCTATAGCAGTAACGGTCCAGAAATTCAAAATAGAGAAGTGGACCAAGGAGATGGCATGAGCTTTGGGCCATGACTGATGGTCACAAAAAGAGGAAGAAGGCCAATTCCAAAGAAAACTTCTGATCACCTACCTAACAGTGCAACCCAATCCAATATATTTCAAAGATTGGGCCAGGACCTAGTGATAATATGGGCATGGGGAAAAAAATATCAAGATAAGAGATAGAAATGGGCTCAACAAGAATTCAAGATGCAAACCAATCTCATGTGAACTTGAACACTCAGTCGAAGAGATCTATTTATAGGAACAGAAACTAAGGAGATAAAAGCTTTTAGGGATCACGTCAATTCACAATAGAAAGCTGCAATATGCAGCTGGAACCCATTGGATCTAAGCCTAGTCTGTAAGTCTTGACTGTCAACCTAACTAAGATAATGGAACCCATACAGAACCAAACAATTACCTCCAACCAGGGCACCACAGCTTACTCTTGAGTGTCCAATTGGTTCCTCAGATACAACCCATGAGATCCCCTTACCCTCAAACCAACCTACTCCTTATTCTCAACCAAAAACCCATCCATCATCAAATAAGTCAACTCTTCCCTCTAACAAAGAGATACAAGAGTTAAAGAAACCCTCTGACCTATCTTTCTTAAGTTCGGTGAGCCATGGAACTATCAGAGACAGGGAAGCATTTGATTAAATACAACACCCAGGTGATGTTCTTCGAACCAGGGAGCGAAGTAAGTCACCTAGCCAAAATTGTTTGGTGGATAGAAGAGCTAAACATGCTAAGAAAGCCATGGCGGAGGAACGTTTCAGGGACCTTTAACCACTCGATCCAAGTGGTGTCGCGGATAACTCATCTCCAAGATTGGCAGAGAATAAACTCAATAATGGGTAACGATTCGTTAGCCCCACTTCCCCAATCGTTTGCCAAGGTTTCCATGAAGCTTCTTTTCTGGAACTGCCGGGGAACTGCTAACAATGTCTTTAAGCGTAACCAGAGGGAACTTCTTCGTAATCATAGACCAAACATTCTGATCCTTATGGAAACCGAAGTAGAACTAAGCTCTATCGGTATGTTCTTCAATAACCCAGGGTTCACAGGATCGTCTCATGTGGACTGAGACCCTACTCAAGCTAATATTCGAGTCTCTGAAGCTAATAGCCAAGTTATCCGCGCTACTGTGATCAGGGAAGACTACCCTGAATGGATTTTATCCTCCGTGTATACAAGCCTAAATCCCAGGTGCAAAGAAGAACTGTGGAACAATTGGGAACGAAAAGCCAAGGAGATGCACAACCCCTGGATGGTTGCTGGGGATTTCAATGATGTGGCTGGTTCTAATGAAAGGAGAAAGCTTCAATGAAAATTTCAACAACAGTAGCAGGAGCCGAAAGTTTAATGAATGAATTAACCAATGCAATCTTATGGACCTAAGATGCTGGGGCCAGGATGACATGGACAAACAATAGGCAAGTGATCGCTCCCTAAAAAGGTGATACTTAACCGTAAGTGTACAGTTGCGATGTTGTAAAAAATTTTCGTAAGTACGAGGTCGATTCCCATAAGAAAGATGGTTTACTTAAATAGAAAAACTTACAGTGAATAAAAAATTTTTAAGAAAAACACTCCAATAAACAAAAATTTGATTTTAGGTTGAAAAAAGATTTGTTATCTAATTTAAACTAAGAAATAAAGAAAAAGTTTTGGGGTCAATCGATCCAATCAATTGTGTCTCTTGAAATTCTGAAGGAGATAATTTAATAATTTAAATTCTTCGACTACGTCGTGAGTCTCGGATTCGGAAGATTTAACAATAAAACCAAGTGTTTTTCAAAACTTCAACTTCTAGAATAAATTGAGTTGTTAGAATCAAGGACGAGTACTATCGATTCGTGCAGCACATATACTGAATATAAACTCACGTATAAATGTTACTAAACATAATCAAACGTCCAGGTCTTCGAAGGTTTCTAGAACAAATAAGAAGAAGAAGAAAGAAAACCAAAAAATTTAACTTTAAAACCAAGAACATACCTCCTTCGTTCATCCAAGATCTTCAATTGATCTTCACAATTGATCCCAAAATGGAATCTACCTACTCATTATAATCATAGATGTGCAAAGTTGTATTGAAAATATATTAAAATACTGTGTAATCTGATTATAGAAATTAAAAACTGAATGAAAATTATGAATAAACTATTATAATCTACTCCTAAAACTATTTTTAAAATCCTAAAAAAATGTAAATATTATAATATTAGCCTCTCCCAAAAATAACAACAATCCTAACTTATATAGGTAGTAGAAACCTCGCCGCACCATTCAAACGGCCTTTGAACGGACTTCAAACACCAAATTGACCGTTCGAACAAACTTTTAACGCTCTTTGGACTGTTCTTATGCTCTCTGAATCTATCGAACGGTCTTCGAACCTGGTTTTGGCGTGACACCGTTTGACATACCGTTCGAACGCACTTCGAACGCTTGTCAACCGTTCGAATGCCACTATTCACCGTTCGAACTCACTTCAGATGCTACTATTCACCGTTCGAACTGTACTATTTACCATTCGAAGTGACTTCAAACGCACTTCAGACACCTTTCAAACGCCTTTTCCAATTTAGCCCGAATTTCTCCTTTTTAAGCCAAAATTCCTAAAAACATACATAAGACTAAGTTAGTAACAAATTAAGATTAAAACAACATAATTAAACATATTCTAAGGCTAACAAATAACTAATTAAAGCATGTAAATTGCACTTTTAAAGCATAATCAGTAGGGTATGACTAACACCCAGGGACGTCTTGACCGAGCTCTTGGCAACCCTGAATGGCACACTCTCTTCCCTGAAGGAATGGTGAGGAACCTACGCTGCACATACTTTGACCATTCTCCCTTTATAGTCCACACTGAAGGTATGCCTCTCCCTTCTCCTACTCTTAAACCTTTTAGATTTGAAGCAGCCGGGCTCTCTCATTTGGATTTCTCTAATGTTATTCTCAATTCCTAGAAAAGTATTAGTGTTTCCCTCCCTGACAAACTTAAGAATGTTACCAAAGATATTTTATCTTGGAACAAAATTGTCTTTGGTAACATCTTCAAGAGAAAAAGATGGTTACTAGGTCGTCTTGAAGGAATCCAAAAGTCTCAGTTAGTTAAATTCTCTTATAACCTCCATCTTCTCAAAAAGACCTTATTTGTCAATGTAATACCACACTTTTCTTAGAAGAAATGTTTTGGTTTCAAAAGTCTCATGCTAAATGGTTGACACAAGGGGAAAGAAATACTAGATATTTTCATCTATCTACTATTGTTCGGAGGAGGAAAAATAAAATATCCACTCTCAAGAACGAAGATGGTGACTGGCTGTCTGACCCCAATGACCTTAAAAAGAACATTCAAGACTATTTTATTTCCCTCTTTAGATGTGAAGAGACTGTATTTTTTGATCACTGGATAAATTTGGAAAGTCCTAAGTTCACTGTGAGTGAGAACTTGGAGTTAAATCATGATTTAAATCATAAGGAAATCTGGAAGGCTGTTAAGAGTATTAAGGGCCTTAAAGCCCCAGGTAGAGATGGGTTCCAAGCTATTTTTTACCACAAATGCTAAGAGGTGATATGTCTAACTGTTTGTGATTTCATCAGAGATTGTTTTCTTAATAGAAAAATCCCTCACAAGATCAACAAAACTCTTATTGCTTTAATACCCAAAATTGGTAATCCTGAGAATATCAAATAGTTTAGACCTCTTAGCTTATATTTCTTATAAAATTTTGACCAAGCTTATGATTAACAGAATAAGACCCTTACTTGATAAAATCATTAGCCCTAACCAGAGCAACTTTGTCCTAGGAAGAACTACTAATGATAATGTCATTGTAGTTCAAGAAATTGTCCATACCATGAGAAATAGGAAAGGTAACAAGGGTGATATGATTATCAAAATCGACTTAGAAAAAGCTTATGATAGACTCTCTTGGGAGTTTATCAAAAACACCTTGGAATTTTTTTGACCTTAATCAGAATTGGAATGACTTAATAATGGATTGTATCTCTTCTACTAGCCTTGCCATTATTTGGAATGGACATGCTCTGGAGGAATTCTCTCTCGGAAGAGGATTAAGACAAGAGAATCCTTTATCCCCTTACATGATTAACTTTAAAGTTGATTATGGTGAGTGGAAAGGTATCAAAGCTTCTAAGAATGACCCTATTATATGTCGCTTTTTTTTTGCAGATGACCTTCTTTTGTTTGCAAAGTTACTATGTCTAATTGTGACACCATCAAGGAAGTTTTTAATGATTTCTGTGCTACTTCTAGTCAAAAGATTAATTCTCAAAAATCCAAAATTTTTACTTCTCCTAATCTGTCCAGGAATGAAGTTGTTAGCCTCAGCTTTAGGAGTGGCTTTCCCCTCACTAAAGATCTAGGTAAATATCTAGGAGTTTTCATACTCTTTAGTAGAGTCAATAAGAAACATTTTCAATCTTACACTATGTAAACCAATGAGATTCCTATGAGTGTTTTGTAATCAAATTGATAGAATAAATAGAAACTTTATTTGGGGTAGCACTGAATCTCACAGGAAAATTCATCTTATTAATTGGAATACTGTCTGTAGAAGTAAAGTCTATGGGGGCCTTGGCATTAGGAAAGCCAGAGATCACAATTTGGCCCTCCTCACTAACTTGGATGGAAGATGCTCAATGGAGAAGACTCCATTTGGACTAGGCTTGTAAAGGCCAAATACTTTAGGAGCTCCTCCTTGCTCAAGTGGCCTAAACAAAGGAAAGTCTCTCATGTTTGGAGAAGTATCTCCAAAACCTACACCACACTTAGGAAATTGACCAAATGGTCTGTTGGAGATGGTAATAGGATTTCACTATGGAATGATTGGTGGTGTGGAGATAAGCCACTAGCTAGTACATCACCTAACCCACATACTTGTAGTAACTTGAAGGTCACTAACATTATTAATAAAACTGGGACTTGGGATTTTAGTGGTATTAACAATCTCTTAAGTACTCATGATAAGTCTAAAATATGGAATACCCATCTTCCTCAGTATGCTCATTCTCTGGATACCCCTGTCTGGGTTGGCTCTTCTAATGGTAAATTTTCTATAGCCTCTGCTTATGACTCTTTAATTGAATTTTGTTCCGATAGTAGCAATTGGAAATGGATATGGAAGTTAAAAGCTCCTCAGAAACTGAAAACCTTCATCTGGCTGGTTATGCATGGTAAGATACTAACCAACCAAATGAGGGTCACAGGAGGTTTGGACACCATTAGCTCCTACCCCAGATGTGATTCACCAATAGAAGATATGGACCATTTACTAAGGAAGTGCAATGTCTCCAAAGAAATCTGGAGCAATCTCAAGCGCAGGTAGTGGACTAATGGTTGTATGGAATAACCCCTAACTGAGTGGATTTGCCATAATATAAAAAACATCTATGATAAAGAGGCACACTCAAGTTGGGGTATTGTGTTCATTGTCACCATGTGACAGATTTGGAAAGAGAGAAACCTTAAGGTGTTTGAAGGTGTTGAATGTAACCCCACACAAAGTATTAACAAGATAAATCTCTTTGCAAATGAGATTTGTGAGGCTTTTAGCTCACCTCTAGAGAAAATACCTCATATTTTAAAACTTGTTAATTGAAGCCTTCCTTTTGCAGGTAAGTTAAAGATGAACACAGATGGAAGCTTTAAAAAAAAGGAGGAGCCAATTGGCTATGATGGAGTCATTAAAGATGAAAGAGGAACTTGGGTGCTGGGTTTTTATGCTGCTTACAGAGTAGAACAAGTCTTGAAACCAAACTTTAGGGTATTTATCGTGGGCTAACTGTTGTCCATGGGAAGAGTTTGAATGAGATTGAGATTGAATCTAACTGTCAAGTAGCAGTGGATTTAATCCAACAAGAGATAAACCAAGACTATCCTCAATGAGCAATGGTGATGGACACCAAGTACCTAGTGCAGAGCTGCAATTGCACTATTCGACACATCTTGAGGGATAAAAATAAATGTGCGGACCTAATGGCAAACCTTGGTGCCAACCAGTTGAAAAGATTGGTTGTGTTTGAAGATCCTCTGAAACAACTTAGATCCTTGTTGATAGATGATGATATGCTAGGCATCTCTATTGTTAGGGGCTAATCCCGGGTCATATCTTTTCCTTTCTTTTATTTGTTTTTTGTTGTTGTTTTTCTTTTTGAAGCACCAAAACAAAAAAATTGTATCGATTTTCAGATTGATTGAGGTAAACCAACGAGTACCAAATGGAATGATTAGTTCTTGAAAAACAATAACCAAAATCAAATTGAGGCCCTAAAATTGAATCAAACCAACCGGGTTAGCTCAGATGGTCAAGACTCTTGGTCTTTATGGTTAAGAGTTCGATTATTACAAAATGCAAGAGTTAGCCGTAAGGAATTTATACCTTGTGAATACTCTAATCCCGACGTGAATGACATGCCTTTTATTGTACTGCGAGGAGGTTAATCAAAGTGCATACAAACTGGCCCCATTACTTTTGACTATTGAACCAAAAAAAAACCCAAATCAAACCGGACCAAGATGGTAGATTGGGTTGACCCATTCAATTTGCACCCCCAGGAGGGGTGCATATAAAACGGATATTCCTTCCACTGTGTGTTTCCCTGACTCAGGCTTTTTATAAACATAATTCCACAATTGGGGTGTGTTTTAACTTTACGCTTGAAGCCAAGTTAATCGGTAATTGCATTGGCGTTTTCAATGAAAACGCTAATCCAATTAGCGTTTTGTGGTATTCCACGCGTATAAATACTTGCATTAAAACCGCCAATTGAATTGGCGATTTTAATGAAATCGCCAATTGAATTAGCGATTCATTAAAATCGCCAATTCAATTGGCGGTTTTAATGCTCTCATACCAGCAATCATATCAGCAATTCCCCAGGCAATTCAAAACCCATAACTTTCAAACCGGGAACCCGATTGACGTGCCGTCAACTCCCACACGTCACTCGTGTCACACCGGTGCCTCTCGTCAAGTTTCGCGCTCCCCGGAGCCTTTCTCGCCATTTCGGTACCCCAATGGCCGAATTGGCATAACTCTGAAAACATCAATTCCGGAATTCTGAAACTTTGCATAACTTCCAAACCGGGAATCCGATTGACGTGCCGTCAACTCCCACACATCACTTGTGTCACACCGGTGCCTCTCGTCAAGTTTCGCGCTCCCCGGAGCCTTTCTCGCCATTTCGGTACCCCAATGGCCGAATTGGCATAACTCCGAAAACATCAGTTCCGGAATTCCGAAACTTTGCATAACTTCCAAATCGGGAACCCGATTGACGTGCCGTCAACTCCCACACGTCACTCGTGTCACACCGGTGCCTCTCGTCAAGTTTCGCCCTCCCCGGAGCCTTTCTCGCCATTTCGGTACCCCAATGGCCGAGTTGGCATAACTCCGAAAACATCAGTTCCGGAATTCTGAAACTTTGCATAACTTCCAAACCGGGAACCCGATTGACGTGCCGTCAACTCCCACACGTCACTCGTGTCACACCGGTGCCTCTCGCCAAGTTTTGCGCTCCCCGGAGCCTTTCTGGCCATTTCGGTACCCCAATGGCCGAATTGGCATAACTCCGAAAACATCAATTCTGGAATTCCGAAACTTTGCATAACTTCCAAACTGGGAACCCGATTGACGTGCCGTCAACTCCCACACGTCACTCGTGTCACACCGGTGCCTCTCGTCAAGTTTCGCGCTCCCCGGAGCCTTTCTCGCCATTTCGGTACCCCAATGGCCGAATTGGCATAACTCCGAAAACATCAGTTCCGGAATTCCGAAACTTTGCATAACTTCCAAACCGGGAACCCGATTGACGTGCCGTCAACTCCCACACGTCACTCGTGTCACACCGGTGCCTCTCGTCAAGTTTCACCCTCCCCGGAGCCTTTCTCGCGATTTCGGTACCCCAATGGCCGAGTTGGCATAACTCCGAAAACATCAGTTCCGGAATTCCGAAACTTTGCATAACTTCCAAACCGGGAACCCGATTGACGTGCCGTCAACTCCCACACGTCACTCGTGTCACACCGGTGCCTCTCGTCAAGTTTCGCGCTCCCCGGAGCCTTTCTCGCCATTTCGGTACCCCAATGGCCGAATTGGCATAACTCCGAAAACATCAATTCTGGAATTCCGAAACTTTGCATAACTTCCAAACCAGGAACCCAATTGATGTGCCGTCAACTCCCACACGTCACTCGTGTCACACCGGTGCCTCTTGTCAAGTTTCGCCCTCCCCGGAGCCTTTCTCGCCATTTCGGTACCCCAATGGCCGAATTGGCATAACTTCGAAAACATCAATTCCGGAATTCCGAAACTTTGCATAACTTCCAAACCGGGAACCCGATTGACGTGCCGTCAACTCCCACACGTCACTCGTGTCACATCGGTGCCTCTTGCCAAGTTTTGCGCTCCCCGGAGCCTTTCTCGCCATTTCGGTACCCTAATGGCCGAATTGGCATAACTCCGAAAACATCAGTTCCGAAATTCCGAAACTTTGCATAACTTCCAAACCGGGAACCCGATTGACGCGCCGTCAACTCCCACACGTCACTCGTGTCACACCGGTGCCTCTTGTCAAGTTTCGCGCTCCCCGGAGCCTTTCTCGCCATTTCGGTACCCCAATGGCCGAATTGGCATAACTCCGAAAACATCAGTTCCGGAATTCCGAAACTTTGCATAACTTCCAAACCTGGAACCCGATTGACGTGCCGTCAACTCCCACACGTCACTCGTGTCACACCGGTGCCTCTCGTCAAGTTTCGCGCTCCCCGGAGCCTTTCTCGCCATTTCGGTACCCCAATGGCCGAATTGGCATAACTCCGAAAACATCAGTTCCGGAATTCTGAAACTTTGCATAACTTCCAAACCGGGAACCCGATTGACGTGCCGTCAACTCCCACACGTCACTCGTGTCACACCGGTGCCTCTCGTCAAGTTTCGCGCTCCCCGGAGCCTTTCTCGCCATTTCGGTACGCCAATGGCCGAATTGGCATAACTTCGAAAACATCAGTTCCGGAATTTTGAAACTTTGCATAACTTCCGAACCGGGAACCCGATTGACGTGCCGTCAACTCCCACACGTCACTCGTGTCGCACCGGTGCCTCTCGCCAAGTTTTGCGCTCCTCGGAGCCTTTCTCGCCATTTCGGTACCCCAATGGCCGAATTGGCATAACTCCGAAAACATCAATTCCGGAATTCCGAAACTTTGCATAACTTCCAAACCGGGAACCCGATTGACGTGCCGTCAACTCCCACACGTCACTCGTGTCACACCGGTGCCTCTCGCCAAGTTTTGCGCTCCCCGGAGCCTTTCTCGCCATTTCGGTACCCCAATGGCCGAATTGGCATAACTCCGAAAACATCAATTCCGGAATTCCGAAACTTTGCATAACTTCCAAACCGGGAACCCGATTGACGTGCCGTCAACTCCCACACGTCACTCGTGTCACACCGGTGCCTCTCGCCAAGTTTTGCGCTCCCCGGAGCCTTTCTGGCCATTTCGGTACTCCAATGGCCGAGTTGGCATAACTCCGAAAACATAAGTTCCGAAATTCCGAAACTTTGCATAACATTTCAAAACGAACCATGTTCATAAGTTCCGCAATGCCAAATATGATCCAAGCTCATATATATATATATATTATATGAAAACATAATAACTGATTTTACATTATACTGAAATAAAAAGTACACCAAGCTTTATGGACCATGTTCATAACAACATAGCGGTTTGCCAGCAACGCTAAGACTACTTGGTAGATAGTTTTGAAAGTCATCGTCACCTTCTTCTTCTGAGAAGTCAGAAAGTTCTGGGTCAGAAACTAGCAATGGATCTTCAACGATTTCTAATATTCGTTGTGTTGGATCACCACAATGTTCCTTCGCTTGCTGTGTAAAATGATATCTATCCAGCCTTCGTTGCATTTGATCAATCTCGCATTCAAGTGCTTTTATGACCTTGCTGTTACCTGATCGTCTATTGAACAACTTAGCTGAACGGGCCTTTGGGACACGAAGGCCATGCCATCGGCAATACATCTCTTGTTCACACCGTTTATCGAACAAGTCTTCCCACGGCGACCTTATGCATTGGGAGTCAGTCACCCCGCGGGGTGGACCTAAGGACGCATCACCAATGAAGATGTGGCTGACCGGACCCATCGTATCGTGCATTAGGATTGGTTTATTAAGAAAACAACGCTTTCGGCCATACCATTTGTTACCGACTGGATCCATGTATGTATGCACCATATGGATGGGTGAGGATTGGTTTTCATCTCTGTCGCCGCTTCGAGCCGAATGACTACACGATGCCCCAAATAATCCTTTTCGCTTCGGCATGTTAGGAAGTGTGTATGGTTTAACACTTGTTTTTGTAATGGCATGACGTATATATAAGTAATACAATACAATACAATGCATGAGTAAATGGTTCACGTGAATTCATTGGGATGCGAAACAAGACTTTTGTGCAGCCTTCACGTGAAGAGTTCGGGACATGCCTTCACGTGAAGCTAATGCACATTTTATATTGAAATGACGCATCACTTCGTGCAGCCTTCACGTGAAGAGTTCAGGACATGCCTTCACGTGAAGCTAATGCACACTTTATATTGAAATGACGCATCACTTCGTGCAGCTTTCACGTGAAGAGTTCAGGACATGCCTTCACGTGAAGCTAATGCACGCTTATAAAAAATTTGATACAAAAATGTATGAACTACAAAAATTTGATACATCCATAAACACGGGATGCCAGAAATAACCATACTATTCGATTACATCAACAAATGTTCAACAACTTCCTGAAAATGTACCTAATACAAAACCCATACCATCAAGTACTATACATGACCACCTGTACCACATGGGGGTGGCCTCCTCTCTCGTCTCGACTTACGGGTAAAGACCCATGTGATACTACGTAGTCTCGACTGAGATGGCTCTGCCTGGGTGATCTGTGAAACGCCCTCAGGAGGTATATGCTGATGTGGGTCAGTGGTAGGGCCTACGTCGACTGTATCAATAGGAGGCCTACTGCTAACCTGAGTGAGCTGAGATGACCCATCTACCTGTGATGGTGGTATGAGATGTGTAGTCTCGGATGGCACAGTAGATGGACCGTGACCCTGGGTGTCCATGAAAGGCATCTCTATACGGTACCTTTCAGGTAACAATGGATCGAAAAGTGCATGAAATCCCATATCATCTCCGACGGGTAAGGAACCAGATCGCTGGTCATAAAAAACAGGAGAAACGTCGTGGCGGGGTGCAGTGCGACGAGGTCTCACCTCGCAACTGGTCGCATATGATGATGAGGGTACATATCGAGGGTCACTATGATATGTATATACTGGCATACTCGGTGTGACATGTGATGTAGGTGTCTGGATCGAGGCTGGCTGGCCAACTGAGTGATGCGCCTGCGAAACTGAGGGCTGGGCAACTGAGGGATGCTCCTGTGAAACTGAGGGCTGGGCAACCGAGGGCTGGGCCTGCGAAACTGATGGCTGGCCAACTGAGGGATGGGCCTGCGAAACTGATGGCTGGGCCTGCGATATACGCTGCTGCTCACGTAATATGTCTAGTGACTTGGTACACAAGTCACGAGCCCTATACATGTCCTCTAGTGCCGGCTCAGTCCCAAACCCATATATAGCACGATCTATAAGATGATGCACGGTCGTGAAATGACGGGTCTGCAAAATGAAGCATAATTTTTATGTCCCTTTACCACATCATATTTGCTTTGAAAAACCATATTACGTAAAAAACTACTAACCGCAATCTCTACCGTAGACCCAACCTCCAGGTAGCCTCGATCTGGGCGGTGAGTTGGATTGCCCACTAATGGGCGTGTGATACGGCGATACCACTGCATATATGGATCGTCATATCGCATGTCTCCAGCAGTAGGAACCCCAACAACAATATGATCGCGGCGCTGCTGCCATCGCTGTATGTACTGTATATGATAGTCCATCCAATCGGTGTTATGTCTCCCACGCCCATCTAAACCATGTAAGTCCGGAGATGTGTTATGAGCCTGTGGAATGACCTGTCTGAAACCAAACTGTCGGCATACACCAAACTGTCGGCATACACGATCAGGTAAATGCCACTCTACGACCTCAAAGCACAATAATGGAGATCGAGTCATCCAGATATCGCTCCCAGCTCGACAATAATCTGGAAGTGAATCGATGATAGCATCATATGGCCTCCATGCGAACTACAAACACATAAAAATGTGGTACCCATTACTAATTGAAATATATGAACCAAAAAACTAAACATAAATATAGCTAAGGAGTATTCATACCTCGTCCGGCCTCAAGCGGTCCAACTGGTCGCGATATACACGGACAACATGGGTCGACACTGTATCTGTATGATATCTCGATCTCCATCTGACAGATATGTGTACATAATATGAAAACTATGTTTAATGACTGAAGATATAAAGGTAAATATAAATAACTACTAGGTACATACCTAGCTCCCCACGGGCCACCGGGTAACTGTACCCCATCTATATCCAAGGGCTGTTGGCCATCAGTAGGCTGATCTCTACGACTAGGGCACATGCGCGGGAATCTCTCCCAAACCCATATCTGAATAAAGTTCAATGTTAAAACAAATACTAAATGAAATAAAAATAAAACATTACGGCATACTGGATAAAGTGCAAAGTTATTGAACCTGCAACAAAAGTAGTGCGCCTGCTATCTGCTTCCCATCTGGCTTCGTCACCCGGCACATCGACCTATAAAGCATAGCTAAGGTCGCACTGCCCCAGCTATATCTCCCTGCCGCGTCTAAGTCCTCCAGAAATGGAAGGTATGATAGTCTGACAAGAGTCTGGGATAAATCTGACATCAGCACCCCCCCAATCAGGCGAAGTATGTATGCACGTGCGTGCCGCTATACAGTAACATCATCAGCTCCAGCTGGAAGGGCCTGGAAAGTGTCACGGACCAATGTAAGCCGAACACGGCCCCTATCTAACTGCTCGGGGGGTGGGGCCACACCTAACAACTGGACACACAAGTCCTGCCACTCCTACACAGTACTCCGAACCTCCCGTCGGATGATAGGATGGCCATCGACAGGTAGTCCTAATAATATAGAAACGTCCTGCAAAGTAATGGTAGCCTCCCCGATAGTCAGATGGAAGGTATGGGTCTCCTGTCGCCAACGCTCTATGAACGCCGTGATCAAATGATGGTCCAACCGGATCATCCCTACTCGGTAGACACCATAGAACCCAGCACGTAGTACATACTGCAAAATACGTGGGTGTATCACATCGTATAAATGACTGGCGGCGCGTCTGCATTTAAGAGGATCTGTACCCTACATCATTAATTGGAAGGGCATTAGTATACACATGAAATCCCACAAAATATATGCATAAATATAAAACATATTATAAATGTGTATACCCCATGGTCCCATATCCAACTCGATCGATGATGGCTCTGTAATGTCAGCACAGTACGAACGATAGGCCCAGGAAGAGCCGTAGCTGTATCCATAACACCTGCAATTGACACGTAACATATGGGGTTAAAACAGTAATAAAATAAATGATGTAAGGGTCTGCAAAGTCATTGGGTTTCTGCATAAAAGCTGTCAATGATAGGATCAATACCTCAGAGACCTACGAATATCACATCTATGCATGTGAACGATGTGACAAAACCCTAAAAAAACTATCAATGAAATACAAATAAGCCTTACAATTAATATGATAAGTTCAAATGCAATTAAGTTCAAATATACGCTTAATGACAACCAACCATTATCTTAAATAGAAATACAAATTGTTCTTCACTAGGTAGCTAATTGTTCTTCCAATACATAAATCAGGCAGTCCGGTTTGGACATTTACGCCTATCATGGCCTTGTTGTTTACAAATACCGCAATTATTGAATTGTCGTCTCCTAGAGACGTCCATCTCATTCTGGATTCGTTTGTTTTTTGGACGCCCTGGCGTAGCTTCTCGTCGACGGGTCGGATCTGGAATGAGCTTAGGACCATCATAGGAAACCTAATAATGCTCGTGCACCATCGGTTGGAAACTTGATTCGTACACGTGAGCAAAAACGTCGAGATTATATTGAGGAGCAATTAAGCCCCATGGTTGTCTTCCTGTTTTCGCGCAAACTGCCAGCATGTGCGAACAAGGATAATGGTAGATGACCCATTTTCCGTAGTCACACGAGGGAGGATTCAAAGTCACCGGATGTCTGTTATTCCCTTTCGTGCCTACTGGGTTTGTAATAACCTCAGCGGAACCCTGAGCCCTGCATTTGGAATATACTAACTTCATAGTTGTAATAGAGATGCAGACTTCTACAAATCTATCAATAAACGGTGTGAATTAAAAAAACTGTATAAATTTTATGACATTACCAATTAAAGACATTAACGCGATGCATCGCCGATCGAGCTTGATAAGATTCTATCTTCTTTTGCACTTTCGATGTGTACCTCAACCCCTTCTCTGCGGCACGATGAATTTGTACTCGTTTCTCGGTGAAAGTTGCCACCAAACGGTAAAAAGTTACCTGAACACATGCAGTTATGGGCAAGTCTCGTGCACCTCTTAAGACATTATTATAGCACTCTGAATCGTTGGTGGTTAAAACTCCCCAACGATAACCTCCGTCATGCGCCAATGTCCACTTCCTAGGGTCCTCGTTACACAGGTCGCAAAATGCTTTTGTCGCTGACTCCGTTTGTAAATTTTTAATCTCATCCATTGCCTCGTCGAACTTACGCACCTGACGGGCAGTTCCAGTTTTCCATATAAGATCCTTAACTTTAGCATTGTTGAACTTTTTTTGGTAATTACTTTTAAAGTGCCTAAGGCAATATCGATGGACTCCAACTGGTTGCCCGTCTCATGGACTTTCCCAATAATCTTTTACTGCACTCAATATGGCTGCATGCCGATCAGAAATCAATGTGATCCTCTCTTTCCCTGGCACAATAAGATGTCTGACATGGTAGATAAACCATGACCAATCACGATAGTTTTCCGATTCAACTACTGCGAAAGCTAGAGGGAAAACATTGTTGGCAACAGTTTTGGCCACAGCAATCAACAACACTCCTGTATATTTCCCATAAAGGTGGGTACCATCGATACAAATCACTGGAGGGCAGTGGTTGAAACCTTCAATGCATGGACGGAATGCCCAGAAAATTCTGTCAAGCGCGACGTCGGCAGACCTTCCAATGTCACGTGTTTCCAATACCACAGCTGTGCCCGGGTTCCTGAACTGCAACGTTCTCATGTACCTTGGTAACTTCTCATAGGACTCATCCCAATCCCCGAAAACCATCGCAATGGACTTTGTTCTTCCAAGCCAAGCTTTTTTGTATGAGACTATGAAACCAGCACTACTTTTTACACTCTCGATTATGGAAGCTATCTTCCATCCAGGGTCTTCCTGTACACCACAACAAAATAAATATTCAATCTTTATATTCATATGAGCATTACTGCATAATATCCAAACATCTTACTTTTAAGTTACAATTTATAAGAACTTACCGCAACTTGTGTCTTAATCATGTGTGCAATGAATGTCGAATTAAGGTTGCGGTGATCCAAACTCTCCATCCCATGTAAACAAGTATGAGGCCCAGGGTATTGTGTGATTTCAAACAAAGTATGCTTCTTCTTTAAATAGGCACGCAATTTCCATGGGCAATCATGACTGCACCTGGTGCTTCAAACCTTTTTATTTGTTTCTACAACATAATAATGTTTGTTCCTCTTCACATGATACCAATTACATGCACGGATCACTGCATCCTTATCTCTAAAAACCATACCTTTTGCAAACTCTGGATTAACATCTGACCATGTTGGACCGCGATGGTATAAGTCTCGATCAGCTGCGGAATCATCTACCCCATCCAGGTTCGTAAAAAAGGGCACCGGATTGTCATTCAATTTATTCACTTGTTCTTGCCCATCGTCATCAGAGTCGTCATTTTCATCATTTCTTATTAAAACATCAACATCTTCCTCTGATTGATCGGATTGAACAATATCTACATCTTCATCTTCATCTATCCCTCTACCAATCTCATCAAGGCCCACAAGTCGTTCTACAGGATCCATACTTGTACTGGGACCTCCCGCCTCTACGCACCCCCCTTGACCCGAAGCATATTGTGGGTGATATGTGGGTGGATTGTCAAAGTCATGCAATTGTTCAACATTACTTAGACCCTGTGAGTAATCATTGTATGGGGTGAACAAGTTAGGCATCGATTGTCCTGGCGCATCCTCTTCAATTGCGCTTCGACTACTATGCCCAACTGTAAGCATTCTAGTAAATGTCCCTAAATCCGATGCATCACCTCTCTCTCTCAAGATTTCACCGTAGGACTGGACATCTCCCCAATTAAAATCAAGACGATTGTGACTGGTGGTCATTGTGGATATGTCTTTCTCAATGTACATTTCAACACAATACATGTCAGGATATCTCGAACGGAGATTTAACACAGTTTGCAATGTCTCGTCATCCTTAACTGACAACTTCTTATATATCCATACTTCTCCATTTCGTCTAACAGGGTATCTACATATGAACTTTATGTTTACATGCTCTCCAAACTCATCCATCTTAGGAATGATTATGTCTCCTAACCCACCAAGTGAGGTTCCCAGTTCTACATTATAACATCCACTAGCCTCTATATCATAGGCTATCCCTTCTCTTTGATCTCGGACTATCTTCCCCCCCCAATAAAACAGTACCATTGTCGTCATTACTTACCTGTGCCTACCATCAAACAAAATGGTTTGAGAATAAAAAAAGTAACACATATATTTACAAAGCAAATAATGGTTTTGACAAGTAGGGTACTAACAAACTAAAAGTTGATCTTAACTCATATATTTACATGAATATATCTATTTATGTGTTCTATATATAGCAATGTAGCGGAGTTTAAAATGTTCTCATCAATAGTTTCTTCAAAATTATGAAATTAAAGAAGCCACGTGTTCTATATATAGCACCTCTATTTTTTAATTTAAAATATATTTAACTTTATTAGCCATTTTAATTTTTTTATTCTTTAAATATTTTTAATGTAAATATCTCATTGATTAATTTTTGTATTTTCCACACAAATCGGACAATTGCAAGAGAGGTGCTTATATATTTTTCAGAGAAACAGTAAAAGAGTGATTAGTTTCAATTTGCCTTATATTTTTTTTAAACAACAGTTATGTTGACAATATTGTCGAAATTATAAAGTCTTAGGTGCTTGTCATACCTAATAAATTTAAAGTTAATCAAAAATTAAGATAAACATCCCACTAAACACTCAAAACTATACTAATTTTTTTTAGAAATGAGTACATATAAAAACGGAGATAAGGAAGACCAATTGAAAAAACTTACCCTGAAATAACGAAAATAGAGAAATACACTAAAAAATTTATCCATAACAAAAGAAAAGAGAGAAATACCAAAAACCAAGGGTCCAAAGTGCAAACAAATTTACTTGTTTCCATATGCAATGTGTGAGCTTGAAATGAAATATAAACTAAAGCATTTTTATGTCTATAACTAAAATAAAACCAAGAGTAATGCACATATTCACCCACACTCGGAGTATAAGCTTGCGAACAAGTGAGAGAGGCCACGTTGAGCCTCCAATGATCCTAATTACTTATTCCTATTTTTAAATTAAATTAAATATTCTTAAAACTTTTAATTTTATATGTAAATACATGTTATAAGGCCATTTGTTAGCTTTATATTTAACTTTAAAATATATTTAACTTTATTAGCCATTTCATTTTTTTTTCTTTTCATATTTTTAATGTAAATATCTTATTGAATAATTTTTTTATTTCATTTTTATTCTTTATTAATTTTATTAGCAATTCCAATTAACTTTATTAATTTTTTATTCTTTACATATTTTTTATTGTTGGCCCACTCTCTCATTTTTATTTCTTTCATTATATTGCTTAAAGCAAAGCTAATTAAATTAAATTTTAATTTAATACATTTGAAGGAAAATGTAGCAGAGAACTTAAACTAAAGTTTTTTCATGTCTATAACTAAAATAAAATCAAGAATAATGCATACACAAAAATTTGTTACCACATATAATTGATGAACTAATAATGCACATATTTACTCACAAAGATTCAATAAAAACAAACAAATCAACATACAATGGTTGTAACAATAAAAAATAAACATACCTGTGGTTCACCCACACTCGGAGGAGAACCCGTGAATGAGAGAGAGAAAGACGCGAATGAGAGATAGAGAGAGGGAGGCGTGACAATGTCGTATATTTTGTAACCTGATGCACGAGAGAGAGAGAGAGAGAGAGAGAGAGAGAGAGAGAGAGAGAGAGAGACTCACGATTGCTGATATAAAACGAGAATGAACTGAGGAATACGACTAGGGTTTATGTCGAGTAAAACCGCCAATTCAATTGGCGGTTTTAATGAAATCGCTAATTGAAATAGCGGTTTCTTAAAATCGCCAATTCAATTGGCGTTTTTTACTCTACGGTTAAAATCGCTAATCCAATTAGCGTTTTTATTATAAACGCCAATTCGATTAGCGATGAACTCGAGTTCGAGAATAAAGTTAAAACATCCCTCAATTATAGAATTAAGTTTCTAAAATGGCTTTGTTAGGGAAACTTCCCTTCCTTCCACCATTTTAGGTTTAGGTTTAGGTTTAGGGTTTTGTTTAAGAGCCACACATACGATTGCCCATTATTTCTCACTCGTCACTGTATCAACTTCAAAACCACCAAAGGACTGATTGTATATCACAGAACAAAGATGGAGCAGACCTTCATCATGATCAAGCCCGATGGTGTCCAAAGAGGCCTGGTGAGTCCTCACACCCCCTTTGTTTTTTGTTTTTGCTTCTATGTATTAGATATATAGATATTTGTTGTTATTCTATGGGAAGATGCAAACAGCTATTCAAATTTCTGGGTTTTGAATTTTATTACGTGAATTCATGACAAATGTCATGGTTGTACCGTTTGGATGTTCGAGGAAGTACGTGAGAAATAAGAGAAATTTGATAAATTTTGCTGTTTAATCTTGGGGACGATCAAGATAAATCGTAACACTTTCTGGGTACTAGAAATTGTGTAGATCTAGTGTTTGATTACCGGGAATATATAGGGGAAGCTGACAAAAAGAAAGTTACAGATTTTCATTGCATGGAAAATCTAAAACTTACTGAAACCACTGCAACCGTATTCTGTTCAATTGAATTGGGTTTTGTTATTTTGGTGGAATGAAAATCAACACGAGAAGTATGCAGATTTTATTATTATTTTTTTTCTTGTACTTTGTTTTCTTGCTACCCAAATGTGCTTTCTTTTGTTGGTTGCTGCATGAGCAGCTGCTTTGTTATGCTTAATGCGGATTTGTTTATCTGTTGTAGTTTAGATTTATGAAATCTAATGTAAATGCTTACTGAAAGGTGATTGCATTATTGTGTTTCAGGTTGGTGAGATTATTAGCAGATTTGAGAAGAAAGGCTTCTCTTTGAAAGGTAGGTTTTTCTTTTAGATTTTGCTTGCTTCAAGATATGCTTGGATACCAAACAAGATATTGCCATCTTTGGCCCAAAAGTCAGGATCCACCTTATGATGGGGCCTACCAACAATAAAAATCAGATGGAGTTTATGAGTTTAGCCATACCGATTCCGATTAATTCTTATTGACTGGTGGAAAAACTTCAAATTATTCTTTTTCCATTTTGCGATTTGATTGGAAGAAGAATATGCAATTTGGATGGTTAAGAGGCCTCCATTAAAGCTGGCTTTTGAGTCCTTGGTTGCTAAATGAGACCCATGAATTAGTCCTGTCCCTATCCTTTGTTTTGATGCTGTTTAGTAGAGAGATTAGTCAGTAGCCAGCCATATTGGAGACAAATTCACTTGAGCTGAATGCTTAATTTCATTTGATAATAACTAATTTTTTTTGAACTTAAAGTTGTTATTTGGGTCTGCATGCTACTTTGTAATTTGGTATTTGGTTTTGGATTTAGGTTTGAAACTCATTTGTGTGGAGCGTGCTTTTGCTGAAAAGCACTATGCGGACTTGTCTTCAAAACCATTCTTCCATGGGCTTGTTGAATACATCATCTCAGGTCCTGTTGTTGCAATGGTTTGGGAGGGTAAAAATGTTGTGACAACAGGTCGTAAGATTATTGGAGCCACAAACCCCTCTGAGTCTACTCCTGGTACCATCCGTGGAGATTTTGCAGTTGAGATTGGCAGGTAACTTGCCTTTTCCCCATCTAGTATTTCTTAGATATATGAATATAGTCTTACTCATTAAGCATCTAGAAACATGGTTATTGGTCAATTTGTTCAATCTCAAAATTCAATCCCTGTAACGCTATTGCTCATGTGGTGCTAACCATATCATACAGAAGAGAATGTGTTAATTGTGTTGTTATATACTCAGTATGGTTTTGAGGTCAAGGATTAACACAAATTCCCATTGGGTAAACAAAGTTAAATGAAAATGCCGCATACATCCAGGTAATTTTTTTGCAATGGCTCCTAAAATCAGGAGCAAATTGATGTGCTTGGTCTCTATTGGAGAAAATGCTTTAAGCTGTTAACTTGGAATATCATGCTCTAGAAGGTTTGAGTTTTGCATACTAAAATATGACGATCTCCTAGAAATTCCTTCCATATTGTATTAGTTTTAGTGTAACGGTTCAGAAAATTTTGCATGTAGATCATTTGCAGCTATTTAGGAAATATCTTATATGGATAAATTAATCCTGGCTTGCAGGAATGTCATCCATGGGAGTGATGCAGTCAAGAGCGCAAGGAAGGAGATTGCGCTGTGGTTCCCAGAAGGCATCGCAGAATGGCAGAGCAGCCTTCGCCCTTGGATCTACGAGTAAAATTTCTTCTGAGTTGAGCTTGCTACTCATCTCTGGCTGGCTTTGGTTCCCTGTCATTTTGGACATTTTTAAGTTTTGGCTGATCACATTCGTAAAACCTGTAACTTTTTTTTATGGCTGCATTATTGAGGAACCTTAAGATGGGTATCTAGTGACACGTAGTATCTGTGCAAGTGCTCCTATGTTGTTAATCACAAATTTAAGGGTGAATGCCCTTGCTTTTGCCACCAAGAACAAACTGAGCTAAAGGGCTAAAATCAGTTCGTAGACTCCAAATATCTCTGGAAGAGGTACCCTAAAGTCTCCTCCTTCCTACGAGTCCCCCACCCCCATCGTGTGGATGAATTCCCTCTTTTCGGGCCGATTACACCTAAAATTGAACAATCAGTAGGTAACTATAAGAGCTTACTCTGGCAAATCATTTAAAGAAATGTCCAATAAGAACCCATTGTAGTTGCCAATTTGGGTAATCGGAGAAACGCATTTTCCCCTGAATGAATTCAGAAACTGCAAGGGAAAGGACACAACCTCTATCTTCGTTAATAAGAAGTCCGATTTCAAACCAACCTACACTGCGTGGAAGGGGACAAAAAAAAAATTTCTTCCAAATCTGAAACCTGATCACACCAACTCAAACCTATTTTTCCATTGAGAAATCAAATCAGAAGATGAGAACATGGTTTCGTCAGAGAACAGACCAACAAAGGAAGAGAATACGTCAAATCTCAGGAACTACTACACTATCATGTGAGAAGACTGTACGAGGGCAAGTCTTCAAGCCGTGTTATGTCTCCTCTCAGAAGCTCCCTTTCCAGCTGCCGACGAGTAGCTTTCATGACCGTCTACAAGAAAAATGAGATAATGGAAATGATATAAAGAAAACAAATTACGAGAGAGAGAGAGAGAGAGAGAGAGAGAGAGAGAGAGGGAGGGCAGAGAATCATTTGTGACAGAAGACTACAAGTTTTAGGGACTACATGAAAGTTCATGGAAAAAATCACGAAAACACAAGTTTGGCACAATGCTGAGAAAGTAGTTTGGGGCATTTGAAAACAAATAACCATTAGGAAAATTCAAAACAAACAAAATCCCACAATTCTGGTAAACATGCTTCCAACTAAGGCATAGTGACTTCTTCACAGAACTTAACCCTAACAAATTTGATTTTGCTAATTCGCAAGTGCAAAAACACTACTGCATCCAGTATGCAGTAACTCTTTTGGAAAATACAGCAAAAAGCATCTATCACAAGTAATAACCAAATGCACCATGATTTTGACGACTTTGCATGTATGGCACTGATCCCAATACAGATGCTTGCCCAGTTAGCCAAGGGAGCACAAGTGGTTCTAATATCAAATTAGAACACAAAATGCTCTGGTGTTTATCTAAGAAAAGGTCAAGGCTTACCGCACAAAATAAAAAACACTACCATTGAAAACCAGGCATAAGGTCGTATGCAAAGAATATTAGGGGCAAATGTTGGTGATGGGACTGCTAATGTGGCTTCCTAAAATGTGTTACTAGAAAATGTATAAAACACAAAATGAATGTTCTTTGTACTTGTACTTTTTTCTCGTTCCTAATACTACTGATCAAAGAACACATACGTTGAAGTCCATGTAAGATGCATGCATGGCAAGCCATTGATGATCCATCAGCTTGAACGTGATGCAGTAGAGAAGGTCAAATGCTGATTCATTTTCTGCAAGATAAAAAATAAAACAATTTTAATTAGAACTAAATACAATTAAACACAGTTAATCAAGAAACAAAACTAAATAGAAGCGAGTAGTTTGCTCCCATAACAAAATCCATTTAGCATTAGCCACACAGAAATTTTCCTGAGGCCACAAATTCGTTACCACAATGATGACCAGATGCTCCACATTGATAGAAAAGAGTTTTTATCCCTTCTTTTTTCAATAACAAATTCATGAACTTTAAGTAGTTCATTACTAAGTAAACCAAGCCTAACCCGTCCTGACATATTCTTTGTTGATATTTATTGAGGAGTTTGAAAATACGATCGGGGTCTCAAGACAAGGCCCTACCGGCAAGAAACTTCAAGAACATTGCTCCTGCCATAGTTCGTGGCTTTACTGCAGAGTTGGAAGCACAGAATTAGCAGATGAATGGCATCAAACATAAATCCAACATTTTCTAGAATCATATTCCAATTCAAAGTACAGTAGTTGGCATCCAAATAAATGAACTACCCTGAAGCTCCAGCCTAGCATTCTTGAATCCATTTATCTTATGCTTTAATATGAAAAGAAGTTTCAGGCAGACAGACCACGGACCAGAATTTAGACATGTCATGAAATTGAAATCATATTTTCCCTTGTTCCCCTTTTGGGCAGTTTTTTTTTTTTTTTTTTTTTTTAAGGGCGGGGCCTGTGGGGGAGGCCTTGACAAGTTGAAGTCAACAGTTAAACACACAAAAAGGCCCAGTAAGTGGTCATTGATAATTATAAATGAATTCAAAGGGCAAGAATAAACAAGAAAATCTGAAAACCTGCTTCCAGGTCAAGGATCTGAATAAGCATGAATGTGATATTCACACCAGCAACAGCAAATGGATATTCCCACATGGCCCGATCACCTTCCTGCTTTCGGAGAAGATCCTGGAAGGATTTCTGCAAAAGATATTTGACAAGTTTTAGAAGGATAAATTGTAACGTCCATACCAAGAAAAGTAAAATAAAATAGAGGCCAAGTTGGACTACAAGGGCACTAGGGAAGAGAAAAACAATGGAAAAAAGTGTAATGCATGATAAAAACTAAACACATACTCCCATAGTCCCATATATATATGATGCATAATATGGTTCAAATGAGTTGTTAAATAAATGAGCCAAATATACAACTCTTGATAAAGAAAGTCAGTTGATTTATCTTCAGTTAAAATTCTACGAACAGCTCGAGCAAGAGGAAACCGAAAGAAACTGACATATCTGCTATGCATGCTTAATAAGTTTTAGTGACGTTTTCGTTGCATGATATTGGCACATGTGAACAGATGCATAGGAATGGAGGAAGTGATCATTTTCTTGTGACAATCTTAACATGATTCGCGCTCAGCTTTCAGTGATAACTCATGGAGCATGCTAGTATACGCCTGTAAGTTCAGCATCAAAGTTAATACTCAAAGGAAGCAACAGCAAATGAAGGGCAAGATGCTTCAAGGGATATTTTGAGTCAATTGACTAAAACGTAATGCATTCAAGCGGGAACAACCCTTTAGCCGTAAGCATGGATATTTGTGCCCAAGGCAAAAAGGAGCACCCCTCTAATAAACAAAATGTCTCCATATTCCTTTTAATAGACCAAAATCTCTTCAAAATTCAAATAATGTCTTTTTTTTTTCTTCTGACAGTTCAATTTATAGTAAAATGCATACTGGATTCTGCACAGTGGAATGTTACATCATGCAAGTATTTCAACCTTACCTTTATCAATTGATTCCCAAACATTGAAAACTTTTATCTTTTAACAACATAAATATTTATCACTGCATAAATTGTAATATTACTTTATTCATTTTAACAAATTTGCACTGATTCATTTCTGGACTCAAATCGTAGTTTTTCCATTGTTCAGAATTCATATCTCCAACCTCCTTTCCCGTTAAATCTTTTATCATAGGAAATCTACGTCGTGTTATGAGATTAAGGAAGATAAAAAAAAAAAAAAAGTGTTATCCCAGGAAATCTGCAACGTGTTATCTCCAACCTCCTTTCCTGTTGACAAACACCATCACAATCACTCTAATGCTCTGTTTGGTACTAACGATGGAAAAACGGAAGGAATGGAAGGTAGGGGGCGTAAAAAGAATATCCCTAGGGAAAAAAGCTGCCTATCCCTCTTTTTCTTTGGTTTAGTAGGAAGGAAGCAAAGAAAAGAGTAGATGCATGATATTTCCACTATATCCTTACATAAAGAAGTCTTATTTTAAGGGAAAACTAAAAAGCAAGAGAAAGAGGGGAGGAGGGAGGACGCATAGCTGAGAATTGGACATACCTGAAAATTCCGGGCAAAGTACAACAAGTTTTCCAGGGATATAAAACCACCACCTCTACAAGAGAAACTCATATGTTAAAAACAGCCAAAGGAGAGAGAGAGAGAGAGAGAGAGAGCTACGTATCAAAAATATATAACACAAAAATAATCAAAGCACAAGCTGAAAAAGAGCTACGAGAGAAACAAAGGAAATATTGATATACCTAAAGTCTGTAGATGGATCTTTTCCTTGCCAACCCATTTCCTTCCACTGTTCTGATATTAAACCACAAAGTTCTTCTTCAGGAAAGGCAGCATTCCACAAAGCCCTCAAAGCTTCCTACAACAGCACAGCAGTATTAAAGAATGAATAAGAACACAGATCCTCACTCTTCGAGTTTTAATATCAATTAAACAAGTTAAGCACCCACAGCAATTGAAAAATCTCGAAAGCATGTAATTCATCTCCATAGATTCTATTGTTTCCAAGAAGTTCACTGAATCTTTAGCAAGAAGAGCACCTGGTGTTCTGGAATTGAACTATCATAGGCAACATCTATACGGTTTTGTAGCCTTTGTAAGCATTCCTCCTGACAGCACCAAAGTGAAAGAAAAATATCAAGGACTTCATGGCATTACTTCTTAATCATTAAATTGGACCCAGAAAAGGGTTGGCAAATGGTATAAAACAAAAAAAAAAAAAAAAAGAGAGAGAGGCATAAGCGGATAACGACTGGTAAAACACGCATCCAAGCACTAGGTTTTTACTTGTTCTAGTTGTTCAAATATGGTAAATTTGTTGTGCAAACCATGCAGGTATCATGTGCGCATGTCCCTATTGTCAGGGATTCTGATTCGTCTAATCCAACAGCTGAATCTTTCCTACCCACATCTGCCTCATTTTGAACTTATATTTCCACAATACATTTTTATTCCTACTAAATTTCACTGACGTAGGCAACTTTTGAATAGGAACCTTCTGTTTTTTTCTTTTGTTTTGGTGTTTTTGTTTTTGGGTTTTTTTTTTTGGGGGGGGGGGGGGGGGGGGGGGGGACAACGAAGTTTCCAAGTTATTTCCAAGATGTTGCACTTACTACTCATCTTGCAGATCTGATTTGTGCATAAATCTGGCATCCACCCATTTTGGATTAATCCGTAGTGACTTTGTTATTTCCTAGTCATTGATAAGCCTTTTGTTTTTAACTGTAAGAGTTTGTTTACTTTGACATCTGCTGTTATTAATTGGTTTTTTGATCGATAGCTATTCACTGATCGACCACTGACCAGTGCAATGCAGTCCAGTTATTCATTGACTTTCTTGAGCTTGTATTAGTTGCATTATTTCATCTTTTTTTGTACAGATTGGGCCATTGAGGTATACTAGGTCATGACATAACATTGTTGAAAACTAGTAATATCCCCAACCAAATGTTGTTGAAGATCTCAGCACCAATTCAAGGGTGTTTTGTTTGATATTAATTACTTTGATAAGAAAAGAAAATACATAAATATGATTCAGAATGGAAATCAAAAAACATTTCAAGAAGGATGAGAAATCAAACATGATTCAAGGTGTCAAGAAGGATGAGAAATCCTCCTAACTCCTAAGAATGGAAATCAAATATGACACAGAATGACAATGAAAGCTTTCAATTTTGTAGAAAAATAATTTCCAGTGACCCTTTTAAAAAGGTTAAAATCCCTGAACAAACACGAGGGCAACAAAGGTGAAAAACAATGATTTGGAAGATGGGACTTTGGAAGAGTAAGATATTTTACATGCCAAAGTCTTCTCAAACCTCTCTTGGAAGCATCTTTATCATATTTGATTGCAAAACTAACAAATAAAAGAAACCACGGTGATCAATTTAAATTTTCAGAGAGAGCATTCAAAATCATTGATTCAGGATGATATACTGAAATACAAAAGGAATTAAATATCTAATATACTGTCCTTAAAAAATCAATACAATGTGAAACACGAATTCTGTGAGTCATGTACCCCTCAAAGACAATTATGCATACATCAGTGTCATGTAGCATCTACTGACTGACAACAGAATGTCATTTCATTGGATTTCATTTTCTTAAAAACAAAATTGCAGATCAAATGGGGTAAATAATAGTAGAAAAGGCAATATCATGGAGTCGACTCAGACTTTATTCAAAGTAACTTTGCTGTCAGGCTAATACCTAATACCACAAAGAAAATACGGATATCAGAACAATTCCTAAAATCATGAAGAGAAAAAAAAAATGAATATCATGTCAATCACATCACTAGAATGTTTCCTACCTGGGCAAGAGTCAACTCAAATGACGGGCGATCATCACTCTCTCTCCTTTGGGCACAAACACAAGAAAGACCTCTGCCAAGCCATGCTGCTGATCCTGCCACAACCTCAGCTGTAACAGAATAGAGCCATTGCCACATGAAAATAGAGTCCTAACTCTTGAAATATCAATGTGTTGTCTTGGCAGATATCAATCAATTCATTATTCAATCAGACAAGGTCAAAGTTGCTCACAGTTTCTGAGCATGCATGCCTCATGTTAATTCTTAAGCAAAATCATCCACACAAATCTAAACAACTATACATAAGGTTCGTATAGTTGATCAGAAAAAACTCTAGATCTAACTGTAGTACTGCCATGAGTTATATAAAAAGAAGAAGAATAAGCTGAAAAATGTACAAAGAAATCAAAACTACGATCAGCTCTCTTAGATAAGCTGATAATTGAGAGTATAAAGTTTATTATCCTTTTTTTTTTAATAAGCAAACACAAAATTTATTATCCATCAATCAGCTACATTCATTGTTCAATAAGTCCTCACACTGTTAGCACAGCAACATGGCAAAGGCAGAGAATCTCTCCCCTATTGTTATACATCAATTCCATGCTCTACTGAGCCCCTCATTGTTTAAATTTCCCAACACACGACCCAAAAGCATTCAGTTGTTCCATATTTGTATTAACTACACACATAAATTATATATGAAACCAATTCAAACAACTACACACAGGCATTACATATGAAATCAATTTTGAAAAACAAAACTCAAGGACTAATCAGTAGCTGCAAGCAGCTCACTCACCACAAATCTCAATGCAAGTAGACATGAATCTTATATGACCTAATTTCAATCGACAGATCGGAACTTCTAGAAATTACTCCTAAGAGAAAGCGAGAGGAAGAGTGATAGAGCATAGAGAGATCGAGCTAGCGAGGGACAGAGAGAGATGCTAAATAAGCGTTCTTAGGTACAACAATAACTAGTTCACAGTACATACCAGACGTTGAATGGCAGGTGTTGCCTCGGTCGAGACCTTGCGAAATCCTCCTAACAGCTACAAATGATCCACCTCGATCATCCATATCCGCCTTCAAAAGCAACTAAACCGCCATTGACGAACCACAACCATCCATCAACTCAACAAACAGACGCGAAAACCAAAACAGAGCAATCAACAAGACACCTTCGAATTCTTCAACTGCACTCGGCAATCACGAAACAAAACCACCACAAACACGCTCTCACTTGAAAATGTAGCGAAGTGAACACAGCCGAATCCGATCACAAACCAGCAAGAACTGATTCGAAGCACCAAAAATTCAAGCACTCCGAATTCGAAGAACAAGAAATTCTTACTCCTCTTTGAATCAAATGTATCGAAATGTGTCGCCAAAAAAAGAAGGATCAAACGAACGCTCTCGTCAGTCTCGAACTAGTTCTTGAAATAATAGAACCAATTCTTGAAGAGAGTGTGCGATTCCTTCGCAGAGAAGAGCTAGGGTTACAAGATCTGGCTACAACACCAACGCCATGAGGTCTCTTTCTCTACACAGTAGTTCTCTTCCCTCCTCTCTGTTCTCCCTCTCTATATATACAGAGCTAACGATTTTTTTATGTGATTGGAGTTGGGAGAGAATGAAAGTGTTTCTACTTTCTAATTAATTGAGAAATGGAAATTTATATTGTTTTTAATTGCAAATGATCTTTACGAGTACGGATTGTTGTTTACGTGATGTTTGGCTTTGGCCAACCAAACATAAAAGCGGAACAAAAAGGTAGAATAACTTTACAGGCACAGCTAGTTTAGGGTTTAATGCTAATTTTATCTTGGTAAACATGTTTGGGATTTTTTTTTAACTAAATCAGTCCCAAACAAACTTATTTATCGTATTCTAACCTGTTTCTAACTTATTTTTCAAGAGATAATTATACTTTATCTTCTTGTAATTTAAGCTAAAATTAGATAACTCCTCTATGGTTTAAAGGTAACCATATGACCCATCTCTAGTTTTGGACTAATTGCAAATGGACGAAAACAGTTAAATTTAATAAAAATTCTATTATGGGGATATTTTTATCATTTTATATCTCTAAATTAGAACATTAAAAAGTTTGTTTGGCCCTTTTATGTCAAAAAGATTATAAAAATCAAAGATTATGTCTTCAAAAAGATGATTTGATCATTTTACATCTTTAAATTAGAACATAAAAAATATAACTTGATAAAATAACCAAAAAAAAAATCGATAGACAACAATTTATTTTGGTATAAAAGGATTATAATCTTTGATTTTCATAATTTTTTGGGTATAAAAGAGCCAAATCATCTTTTTAATATTCTAATTTAGAGATATAAAATGATAAAAATACTGCTATAATAGAATTTCTGTTAAATCTAACGGTTTCTATCCATTTGTAGATTAGTCCAAAACTATAAGAGGGTCATGTGTTCACTTTTAAACTAGATAGGGGTCATTTAATTTGGCTCAAATCACAAGAAGGTAAAGTGTAATTACCCATTTTTCAAACTCAGCTTCTTTAATGTTTTTAAGCTGCCATTTTAATGAAGTCGAGTTTTTAAACTATAATTTTAACTATACCTTATTTCGCACATTTTATATAAAATGCATAAATTAAAACTACAAATTCATTCAAGTTTGTGCATTTAAATCACGACTTCACCTAGATATTATTTTATAGATTTTTATATGAAACTCATGAGACTAAAACATAACTTTAGCTAGCTAGAGTCGTGTTTCAAAATCATAACTTTAGAAAAGAACAGAATTTGGTGAAGTTGAGTTCAGTAAAATATAATTTTTTTTATTTTTGGAATTGAGTTTGGTAATAAAACTCACATGCTTAGTATTCAGCATAAAATTATCGTTGTAGGGGAAAAAATTAGTTAAGCTTGAATAGAAATATAATAAAATTTTCAGTAAGTTAAGAAACTTTTTGACTTTGTAATATTAGAAGAGTTTAATACTAAATTTCAAATTTTACAAAATTTATCATATTCAAGATTTATAAATACCAAAATACTTAGAAATTTTTCTACTTTCTAATAGTAGGAGAGATTTAATACTATATTTTGGAAGAACGAATTTTTTTTCATTTTAAGTTATATATTACATGAAATCTTTTCATATTAAGTTTAATTTTATTTTTAAGATTTTGTAGGGTGTCTTTTTGGCTTTGGAAATAAAACACCATAAATACATCACCACATAGAATCCATAATTAGTCGTGCAATCTCTTTGACAGTGTTTGGTCTCTAAATTTTGGGAGTTTTGCAAGCATGCATTAATTACTAAGACAGTGTTTGGTCTCCTGAAAAAGAGAAAAAAAAAATGGGCTCACATGGGATGTTGGTAGGAATGGACCATATCATGATAGGAAGAGTTCATTTAAGTTTGACCCTACAAATTTCTGTACTTTGCTTGTAAATTAGGAATATGATGGCCCACAAGCATGGGTCTCCAACCGAAAAAAAAAAAGAAGTTGAAAACTAGCTGTGGGTTGCTTTCTGTACCATTTCTCATGGGCCTCACTTTCCAGGGATTGATGTGTATACCAGCACTCTTTGAACTTTGAATACTTCGGCTTCTATGGATGTGTATACTTTGAAGACTTCTGCTCATTTGGATGCTACCCCTAAGGAGAAAATTCCATAAATGAAAATCAATTTCAAGTTTAACTATTATATTCATGATGGATACAAAAGCATAAAGCCTAATAATACATTTACCTCTCCCAACATCTTGTATTAGCATGTGGCAAATGATAATCTGTGCTCTTAAGTCAAGTTTTATATTTATTTTTGATAGAAGGCAATAAGGGAAAGGAAAGGGGTTGACGAGATTTGAACCCTCACCGAACGGATAGGCCTAAACTTCCTCGACCACTAGGTAAACCGAATACTCGCTTTTAAAGCAAGGCTAAGCATGCACAAATATAAAAATTGGATCCATACTTTCTATAAACTACACAATTCATGCTTAAGGTGTACTTTTAGAGCCGGTGGCAAACCTATACTAGGGCCAAAGAGGCCACGGCCTGCTGAGTTTTTAATATTTCCTTTTTGTAAATTTTTGTATATTTATAATATACAATAGAGTAAAAATTTTAACAAAAATTTACCTAAACACTCCATATTTTATTTTATTTTTATATTGACCCCCTCAACAAAATTTCTGGATCCGTCTTAATTTGGAGCACATGTTAAAAAGACCCTTAGCAAATTATAGTAATTGTTAAAGACTTATGTACATTATGTACAGAGCCATTTATCCCAAATACTCCAAGTTAAATTAATGTAGTGGATAATAGGATAAACAATATGAAGAAGTCAAATTAGAGGTTAAAATACAAAATCAACCTACATTAGATTTTGGATCCGAAATTTAATATCCCGACATTCCTTATAAACATGGTGTAATGTCAATATATTAACTTATTTCAAGTTTTTTTTTATTTGGTTTTTTTGGTTTATAAGTCAAAAAATTAAAAAAAAATTTACTTTTTTATTTTTGTAAGCTAAAGATAAGAAAAAAAAGTATAAAAATATCTTCTTTTTTTTATAAGCTAAAAAAAATTCAAGCCAAAAAATTATTAGCAACAGTTGTGACTAATACATTAATAGCTACATCAGTTAAAACCCATTATTAATAGATCGGACCATGTTGACATGACTAACATCACCTGACAACTATGCTCAATTACCACTGTTGATAGCATTTGAAAAAAATTTATTTTTTTGTATAAGTGTTACAATGAAGATTCTCTTTTATTTTAATAAAAAAAAATTGTGGAGGAAGACGGCAGCACTCATGCAATTAAAGGCTTTTGGTGGAAGCTACAAAGCCATGGGAGAGTCTCGACATCATTCATTGTTGAGTACTGTATATATATGACTAGACCACCACTAGTTCCGTCGTTTTGTTATTCACATGCTCCATGTGGAGATTCTGGACCATCTCCAACACTTTTTGCTGGACTGGGTAAGGCGGAATAATCAATTTGGATACAATAATATTGGGATCACTAATCTTTTGTAATTTTTTGTCAATTTGGCTTTCGAACTACTAAATTAAGTTATTCTACCTCTACCTTAGAATTATATAAAATTGGATACAAGATTAGTATTCCAATTCCGCAGGCTTATTCTGCAAAACAAACAAGGTCATAAGATTTGCATAAAAAGTTTTTGAAAAAAATAAATGAAAGAGAGGATTAACCATATATAGCAATTAAATGAGCTTTCACCATACATTTTTTCAAGCAAAACTTTCAAAAAAGCAGGTAACTTTAGTAAATAGGGGAAGGAAAAATGTTAAACAAATAAAAAAATTATGAAAATCTCAATCAAAACAGTATAATCATGACATTTTGAAATTAGAACAACGAACAAATTGTGACAGATCCATTTGCTTTGAAATAAAAGCATCATGATTAGTCTGTCACATTATTTTGTGCGATAATTCTGCATAAATTTCTTATTTTTATGGCATTACTCCTAAGAATTGAACAAAACGAGCTTAGAGCTAATTATGTTGTTAGGAAGTAGGTATCTATGGTAGGAATTTCAATTCCATTTAATTTAATGTTGGAATTAGAGTTAACTAAATGACTTGTTCATTTCTTGGTAGGAGAGTTTAGGCTCTTGAAGGGTTTTTAATTAGAGAAAAATATAATTAAGGAGTGCATCTCGACTAATGCATCCACGTCAGCAGTAATGAATTCACAATAGATAAATCTCTCGTGTCTTGAATCCCAAATAATTGTCTGGTTTCGAACTCATGACATCTGAATTTATAGCTCATATTTATCTCCACCGAGTTACCTGTGGAGGTTATTAAGGTGTTGATATTGAAGCTGTGTAATGTCCAACCAATTGTCCTATGGGGTGAAAGACAAGGTCTAACTTACTATTTGGCAAAGAAAAACCAGAAAGGGGGTTTTGATAAAGGCCTAGCTTTCGGCAAAGAATATTCATCAATTCAGCAGGCACAAAGCCTGCAAAGAAGAGAGGAATTATGAGCCCTTTGGTTACTCCTTAGTTATCTATGACATGGATGGTTGGGTAAGACATGTGATGTGATCATAGAAGAGATAAGAGTAAAGTCAAGAGGCAAACATGTAGGTGCCACTTTTGCAACTTTAATAAAACATGTATAGTATTTTCTAATTAGATGTAGACCTTTTCAAATACTAGACTAGTTCTTAAATATTTGGCAATTTAATCCAAAAAAAATCTTTGAGAGCAAAGGGTGCCCCGACAGAGTAATAAAATTATTCTGTCATGATTTAGGCATTGTGGGTTTAAAATACGAAAATAATTTTTTTGTATATGAACTAAATTTATGTATAGCCAACTCTCCTTATACCTCGTAGTGGATGAAATAGCCTCATGCACCGGGCTACCTTGGGCTCAAGATTACTTTTACTTATCTTGTTCACACCTTGGAGGATGTAGGAAAGATAAATTTGAGAACATTTGCCATGCCACTAACATATGAGAATTTGACTATTGTGGAAGTTCATGACAAGGTTGTTTGTTTTTCTTTAATATTTTATATAAATGAAAGCAGTCAATTATACATATAAGCACATGTGTAACTATTTTATTGATGTATATATTACTAGGTTTTTGCTCTTATAGACTGGTTGGTGGTCAAGTTATGGTTCTTTTTTGTTCCAAGAGTATGCATGTATTCGATTATAATTTTCTGGAGCTCGTGCAAGACCTACTATCTACACAAATTATATAACTTTTATACATTTCATAAATGATGACTGAATGTATTACGTAGTATAAAACTAACACATTATAGGTTATGTGATATTGTGGGGGCAAAAGCTTAAATTAATAAGCTTGGATCTTCTTGTTACAATGAAAATTAATAAATTAACTAAAGCATCTCTCGTATATGGATTCTAGGTCTTCATTACCCTCGATGCCATGGAAATTCCATTAGTTCTTGGTACTAGAACACCTAAAATTTTTTGAGTATATATAATACACTATTTTTCGGTTACAACTATCCAACAAAGTGGAACCTATCTAGGTCAAACTTAGATGCGCCTATCTCAAATATAAATATATATGTATATTGTACCTACCAATATATATATATATATGTGCACGCGCGCGTGTAACTTTGGATAAAGGAAATACACCTGGTGAGGTAAAAATAGCTTTTATTGAACTGTGAAGCTCCAGTTCCGGAGGTGAGCTAACTCTACTGATGCCTAGTGCAATATAGGGATAAAGGTAATACGGTTGAGGAGTGAGAAAAAGATTAGAATCCACATTAATAGCTTTTATTAGTACTAGTGGAAGATAAAAAGTTAGTTTTTGTAAAAGGGCGAGGGACCAAAGGATCTTTATAGCATTTAGCAAAAGGAAAAGGGATTCCACTTTTGAGCTAACACAATATTCAATAACAAAGAGAAAGGGGAGGATGGATGGGAATGGTTACCAAACCTTTCTAAGTCTTTTCTTTGAATTAACAGCCACAAATCCAAGTTCTGTGGATAGTTAGGGCTCAGTGACCAAACAAACTTTTTCTAGTCATGATATGATCAGTGATAGTGGCCAAATTGCTTTATTTAGTGGCTGTCAACTCTGATTGATGTGGGCTTGGGGCTGCATTTTTAATGGGCTTGTAGGGTTTGTGAGTTGTGACCAATTGGTAGCTCTACCAGTAATTCAGGCAGTTGGGTCTTGTTTGGAACCCACCGTAGGCCTCATCTTAATTAAGTCAGCCTTGTTTGCATGAATCCAGCTTAGCTAGAAGTAATCCAAACAAAAACTGATTTAAATGTTGGTTTGGCTTAACCATCTGTGGCCCTGATAACTTGAAAGCAATTAGCCGATAAGCAACATTATGAGTTTTTAGCCAAAATAACGTTTTCCTATAAAATGATTCTCTATCTAACACTCTTTAAAAAATAATTTTCAAATTAACATTCTCAGATCAACTTTGAAAGAAATAATTTATTAGTAAGCTACTATAGTTTACTTAAATTGTATTTGTACCGAATTATTTGAAAATTAGTTTTCAAAATTGAGATCGTTTGCCATCATGGCAAGGTTAATTAGAAGATTGGTACTCATCTTAGCATTAATTAGGTTGTGCATGGATCAAGAATTTGGTGATGAAAAAGAAAAAAGTGAGAGAAAAGAGAACAAAAATACTCTTTCATTTTGTTTTTTTTTCCCACCTTTTCTTTTTCCTTTGCTTTCCTCTTAATAAATTCAGGTTCCAAAAACAACATTATTGTTTGTGTCAAGATGAGGGAAAGGACATATACACCACCACCATTTCAACTTCTCCACTATAGATATTAAGAATTCAGTGGTGAAATTTATCCAATGAACACATGAAGTTTCTATTCCCATATTCTCACTCCTGGACCCTGTTAGATCCGACCATCCTCCTCTCTGAACCCCAAATCCTTCTTGGACCTCCATAGCCCAACAACCCTAAGCTTTACCTCCATGAATGACAACCTGTTGTTATTTTCGATCAAAACCCCTCTTGATTCTTCTATTACCCTTTACTAAAGCCTATCCAACCTTCAGCCAAATCCCCTCCTAATTGGAGTTGCACTGACAAAAATTCAATTTACTCTTTTGAAATTTTAGTGGGTTTTAATTGGAATTGCTTGATTCGAGAATAATCTTTGTTTATGCCTATGTGTGTCACAACTCTGATCTTAATGTGAGCCTTTTCTTAAAGTGAATTTGAAATTGATATTCTATTCGATTGCCGAGAAGCAAAATGGTAAGAAGAGACGAGCATTTTGAAATTACATAATGGTCTCTTTTTTTTCCCAATTGAATTGGAATTTCACTGCCAATCTTTAGAATTTCAATTTTCAAAGCAATAGACACTAGTATATAGTAATGGTGAGAAGAAGAAATAAGTTTGAAAATAGATATTAAGTATTACAATAAAAATACAGTTTCAGCAAACTATAATGGCTTACTAATAAAATCTTCTTTCGGGTTGATGTAAGGATGTTAATTTGAGAATTATTTTTAAGAAAGTGTTAGATAAGAAATTATTTTATAAGAAAGTGTTATTTTGGCAAAAAACCTCCTATATTCTAATACATACTTATATTATATGGCGCATAAGGATGTATAACATTTGGTGGCTAAAAGGTAGTTGGGCAAGTCTCACCTTTACAAGCTACTTTTTTACAAAAAAAAATTGTTTCTCTATAAAGTGCTTCACCTTTTTAGGCTTAACTTAAATAAGCTTTAGCCAGAAGAGCCCTTATTAGTAGTAGCCCTTACCTAAGTCACAAATTCACCATACATTTACGTGCAATTGCATGAGTGTGTCAGTTTTTAAAATTCATGAGGTTTGGTTTTCAATATTTGTACATTCAAGCAGTGGTGTAAAGTGGTGTAATGATAAGTACCTATTAAGACTTGTTTAAAGTCTTGGTTTTAGGCCACCCTAGTTGGACAAATTAGGCCATCACTAATGTGCTTATTTGCACATTAAAACACGAACAGATTGGTTCTAAGTTTTCAGAATTGATTTCACACAGAAATGAAAACAATAGTATTTTTGATGGTCAATTTTTTTTTTTTTAGGTCCAAAAGCACAAAACACGAAAACACAAAAATACGAAAAGGAAAACATTACCAAAGGGGCCCAGGATTTGGGCTGGAATTCAAAGGTGCAACCAGGGCATAGTAGGCAGTGTTCCTTGCTGGTACTTCTGCAGTCACTATCTGCTACATGCTGGAACTTGCCAGTAGGACTTATAAACAGTCATCCAAAAACACATGCACATATATATATATATATATATATAGAGAGAGAGAGAGAGAGAGAGAGAGAGAGAGAGAGAGAGAGAGAGAGAGAGAGAGAGAGAGAGAGAGAGAGAGAGAGATGAACTTTTCCACTTCCCAGAGTATTAGTTAGCAATCAAGCACCAGAAAAGTATTGTTATACAAGCATATGTACAGCATGCGACAATTTGTTGACATGGTATAGAAGTATAAAATTGTTGTAAAGAATATCTCCTATCCAGATTTTAGGTTCTGGAACTGAGGAGGTTTTGGAAATGCACAGTGAGGTAAAAAGACTACAGATTCCAAGTGAGTTTGGAATTTTAACTTCTTCTTTTCTTCTTTTTCTTCTCTTTCTCAGATGTGTTCTTCAGCTGCATATATCAACAAAGAGATGATATCCTCACTGCTTGAATTACTCATTGCATAAGGTGAAGTAGAAGCAAGAACTTCAACTACTGTACTCACAAGACCAAGTTAATGACAAGAGTGATGAGGATATCAGGCAAATCAGTGAAAAGGGTGAGAGCATGTTTGACATAATCATGATCATCACACAGAACCTGCACAATTATTCCCTGGGAATCCACCCCTATGTACACCACAATCACCAGGAGTAGAAAATACAGCTGCCAGGAACAACAAATCCTAGTTATGTAACAACCATGGAATAGTCTTCAACAATAATCTCTCTTTCCTCTTAAAAGTATACCTATATTTAGCTTCATTTCGTTGCATTATTGAAAGAAAATTGCATACAGCTAGTGTAGTTTTATACAAAGATTCCCAATGGTGAGAGGTTTAGCTGCTTTCAACTAGTCTGAGAATTGGGAATAGACACTTGAATAGCCTGATTTGCAAAATTAGCAACACAGAAACATCTCAAGCAGGTTAATTATTAACCATGACTGAGTTGTAAATCCAGCAGAGACTAAAACCTCTGCATATATGAAATGTAAAGGCATAGGAATTAAGTTCTAACACATTTTAGAGAGTTTACCTGAAGCTAAAAAAGAGCAGTGGGACCACCAAAGATGGTTGAAGCTAACTCCAACCAGATCAGGATTGAGGGAGCAGAGTAAAGCATGCCATATGAGTAGATGCGCTTTCTACGCTGTGACAACATGGCTGCTGCAGATAAACAACCAAGAGCCATTGCAGACCCCATAGACATACTGATGATAACGCTGCAATAGAGAACTTATCAGAAAAATAATGCTGTAATAGAGAAATATCTCCCATTTCATGGGAGTTCTTAATTTTGAGACAAAGAAGATGGATTTGAAAGAAATTATCCAATGTGAGGATTCTAAACATTGGAAGGCATTCTTAAATATGAGGTAACAATATTACAATCCTTCCTGATTCTGTAAAAGAGGAAAACAATTGTAGCAAGTTTTTCTAGGAAACAATGCCCATCCAAAATTTTCCCCAAAAAAATTTGCAACCATCCTGATTGAAACATAAACTGAACTAAGCTAAATAAGATTTGCACAATGCACAGTGCTTTGCCAGATTTGAAGCAAGCTACCAATAATGAATTGAGTGGAAGACACTCCCTATAATCAACTAATTATCACAATACAGTCCAATTTGAGGGGGAAAATGGGGAATATATTTCCTTTGGGAGAACCTTAAAAACACTAGGCTGGTGTAGCATATGAAGATAATTCTATCCGGCATAAAAACCTCTATAGTCTTAGTTACCCAGAAGAGCATTTATTGAACCCACTTCCCACATTGTACCATACTGTAAGGAAACCCCCACTTTGGTAAGTAAGATTAGTCAAGAGAAAATAACATTGTAATAGTTGTTAATAATAGGCAAAAGGACACATATTACTTAGTGCACTATATTGTCCAAAAAATTATACATTGTGATGTAATTTGTTGTAAAATAATTAATTTTTCCCTACGAAAATTTCAATTCTTCTATTACAGTGCTAGTTTTATACGCATGACATTTAATAAATTTGAAAGATATTGTATTAAGAAGTAATCTATATAAGACTTGTCAGAATGATATACCATTTGCTTCTAACTTCTATCAAAGAGAGCCTATAGACATTATAAATTTGAATTTTTGAAGTGGCCTAGAGACGATGCTGCCAGTGAAAATGAAGTTTCCATACAAAAGCAATACTGGTCTTCTTGTCATTCCATCCACACAATATGGATAAAAAGGAAAATGAAACAAAATTGTGCAACATATAGCAGCAGCACAACAGTTTTCAGAAGGACAAAAAAGGAAAAAACACAAAAAAATGGGAAGAGAACATTGGACTGCCACTAAATGAAATAGCATTCTTCTATGCAGTTGAAGGATCAAAGGGTCTAGGACATTGAAACCATTATCCTATACTTCAAACTGGTGACATTATTAAACCCCATATATTGGTGGGGGGAAAAAACTCAGAATGATCTATTTAAAGGACATCAGAAAACAACAAAAAAAAGCACATCATAAACAACAGAGCATGCACAACTGATTATTGTCAAGCATCAGACCCTATCAAGCTGGCCTAATATGCAACATAATATGAGAGATGACCAACTCAAGCGAAGGACAAAATTTTAGAACAACAAGAACAATTGTACTGAATGTTAGACCAACAAGAACAAAATTTTTTACCCTGGATCAATTGTGATGACCAACTCAAGCAAAGGACATATAGAAGCCCCAGTAAAAAGTGCAGCAACCATCAAGAGAAAGACCTATTCCTCTGCTCATTAAGCAATGTAACGAATTCAACGATCACAGTAGGCAGTGGAAATGAGAAGAGAAATGCCAAAGGAAAATTAAGAAGCAGAAATGAGTTCCAAAATACCTTCTTCCATGTGGGTATTGCGGAAAGCCATCCAATGAATCCTAGTGGTGTGAGTACACCCCCGATATTCCAATGGAGATGCAAGTAGACTCCAGTAGCTAAAGCTATTAGAGCAAAGCACAAGGTGACGTAAACCTGGGTTAACCGCCCCAAAAAGATTGATCAGTTTACTAAAGAAAAAGAAAGATCACATACAATGTAAAAAGAAAAACCCAATACCCAAAATTGTAAGGCTGAAGGAAATATAACTGAACAAACCAGACACTAAACTAAAAATGAAAAGCAAGAATCCAACTGTAACAAATTATTATAAAAAAAAATGACATGCTAATACTAGACACATCTCAGGATCAAACTGAAATACAATCAATTCAATAAAAAGAAAATCAAATCAAGAAAATTCCTAGCAGGGAATAAAAAAATATCTGACCACCAAGGTGATTAGCACCGTAACCAAAACCATGGCTCCAGTAAATCACATCTAAGAAGCTAGCGACAAGAATGCATAATTCAAGAACAAAATATTGAAGCTCACATCAAGCAGCAAAAAATCCCTAAAAAATCTATATGAGGAAAAAGTCAGTGGCAAGAATTGAACTCAAAAAACAATTACCGGAGATCATGAACCAATGCAAGCATATTTTTCAAAAATCAAAAGCTAAATAATATCTCATAAATCATGACTGTTATCGAGAATTTAGCAATATAAACCCGGGAAAACAATCCTAACAGAGTTAAAAGCAAGAATCAACTAAACAGCCAGAAACTTCTGAGGGTTTCGAAGCTCCAATCTTTTTCAAAGAATACACTCATCGTGACAACCGTACAGAGAACAAAGCAGAGAAGAAGAGAAGCGCAGTAGAGACGAACAGCAGAGAATCGAATAACGAGAACGAAGCTGGAGGTTTCGGTGTGAGAATGAGATGAAAGAGAGCAATGTCTTCAAAATACATATAGAATCTTTTATCCTAGAGAGAGAAAGTGAGATGTGCCCCTGCCTTTGCCGTTGGTTATTAATTACTCCAATTTCCAGCGTGGCTTCAGAAAAGTTTTCCAAGAAAGTGAGGGGTATTTCGGGTAAAAGGAGCGAGAGTCTTGGGACTTTCGCGGGAAATAGAGAGATTTAAACCGTTCGTTCATTCTGGTTCTTGAAAATGGCTTAAAAAATACTTCATACAACTGTGATGTGTCATTTTATTAATGTGACATTACAAGTTAATTAAATCATGTTAAATATATATATTAAAATCTTAATTAAAAATAAAGTCTACCATTAATCGCGATTGTGCAGCAATCGTCGATTGATAATAAACAACTCAAGTAGAACCTACCATCTTATGATTAGCCCATGTTGAGTTATCTAGCATTAGCTAGCAACAGTAGTGGCCGATGCTAGAATTTCTCATCTTAATCATTATAACACATCATCCGGTAGAGTGGGTAGAGAAAATCTTTTCTTAATTTTATGTGGTTAGATTTCAACACATGTATTTAGTATGATTTAATTAGTTTGTAATATCAACAAAATCATGTGATTTTACCGTTATATTAAATATTTTTTTCATGAAAAGTATAATATCTCCATCTCAGAGCCACGTGGCATGGTAAATTAATCAACTGTTGAGTGAAAAAGGAAGTAAATCGCATTTCTTTAAAACAAACTGAGCTACTGAAGTTTGATTTGTGTGTCGGTTTGTTAAAAACTTATTTTAAATTAACTCGTAACATATCCAAATTAAGTTTGAAGACAATTTAAAACTGGTTGATTTTCACAGAGCCTTGCTTGAATTTGACTCGATAAGTTAATGAATAATTTGAAGCTACATAAAAATGTTAAATTTCACTCGATAAGTTAATGAATATTTTGAAGCTACGTAAAAAAGTTAATTTAATTTGAGCTTTACTAGTTATGATCAGTTCAACCAAGTCAAGTTTAAAATTATTTTTTTAAACTCGTTAGTTGTTTAAGTCAAGTTTAAACGACCTACAATTAGCTCAACTCATTTATAACTCTAGTAAATAGAAATAGAAAACCACATAAAATAAATTCTTTTTTTAAAAAAGTGCAGTTGCGTTTGTATTTGTAATGAAGTTTTGACTTACTCCCGTTATATTTGGATATTTATTTGTAGCAATAAAGGAAACAACAAAAAAAGAAAATAAATTACAGTAAAAAAAATCTAAATATGTTTATTTATTTTCCGTTGAGTTAAGAAAATGAATACATATTTGCTAAAAATCATTTTTTGTTTAACTACTCCTAAAAAATGCACACATATTTAGGTTATTTTATTTTATTTTTTTCAATAAATTTAATATTCAAACATAACATATCCTTGCGATCTAAAAATAATAAAAAAAATTATTGTATTAGTAGGCTCGTGATCGCTTGTCATATAACAGCCTACTCGATTATGTAAGCCCGGCCTTGTAGCCAACCCAAAGAAATTAAATTTTTTTAAAAGAAATTAAAAATAAAAAAGCCTGGCCCAATCCTGATTCCCCTGGGCTGTGGGCTAGGCCTAGGCGATGGAAAATTAATCCAGCCCAAGTCAAAACCTGGCCAAGCCGGGGCGGGCCAACAGCCCTAGGCAGGTGGAGTATTGGCTCTTCTGTCCACATCTTGTTTTTTTTGGAGTGATGTAGAAAGTGACTTCTCGTCATGGCAAGCTATAAGGTCTGCGATACTGGCTTCCTGTGGGCAATTTGAAAAGAAAGTAATAGTTTTTTGGGTTTTTGTGCAGTCTAGTAGGTGCTTATGTGGCTACCATTACCGTAGTAGTTGAATTGGTTTTAGTAATTGAGCTTAGAACTCTACTCTTCTTTTGTGTTTGAATCTCTTTGTAATAATAATTGCATGAGCAAGATGTCGTTGAGAAGGAGCTGAATGTTATTTATACTTAGACGGACTACGGTGAAGGGGTCATTTTTTTTGAGTTAGTAGTTATGCTTCAAATCGAATATATTGTTGTGAGTAATAACTTCTATAGTTATGTTCAAGAGAATTGCTAAGTTAGTCACCCGACTCACCCCTTTCCACCTTTTTGGCTAAGCTAAAAAACAAAAAAAAATGGTTGTTATAGAGCGCTTAACTTGGCTTTAATGGTTCAAAGAATTGCGTTATAACCAATGAAAAAGGTCTACGTGATGGTAATGCCTCTGAGTCTCTGACTTCCATAAGCTATCGACCTGAATTTGTCATTCATCTAAAGTTATCCTAGCTTGTTCCCATACATACGCAAATACTTGTCGATGCATCTATTGTAAATATTGATTCATTAACCAGACTTTCATAACCTCTCGGTGTAGATTCTCTCGTAATCAGATTCTTGTTAATAGTGATGATAATTGTACATTTTTGTAATCAAGAAAACTAAGAAACAGAAGCTAAAATTGTAACCTATGATTGTATATAGTTACCCGCATTCGCTGTTTGTGTAGGTATCTCTAGAGATATGTGATTCTTAGTTTGGGATGCCACTGTTTCGGACATTCACTTGACCTCATCACGTTTTGAAAAATGAATAGGATTTTTTTTTTCAATATTATACATTCATTAACAATATATGATTAACCCCATCCTCTAAATAATTGACCCCACCTTTTCTCAAGTGACTCCTTTAAAACTTCAGTATCCAAATTTTTATTATAATTTTTGCTTGCTTAGATCAAAAAATAAAATATTAAAACTAAAAGTCTAAAAGAAGGAAAAAAAATAAAAGAGAATATTGTACTACCCGATAGTATTTTTATTTCCCTTGAATTGTGAATTTTTTAAAACTTGTTGTTGCCTTATTAATTTAATTGTTAATGCCATCTTATCCTACCTATTTCCGCCATTTTTCTGTTATTTATTACAATTTTTTTTTATTTACAATAAGCTGTGAAATTTAATTGTGTTTCTTATAATTGAGTTGTCCTCAAAGATAATATATTCTTGAATCTTTATCCAATCCAATGAGGGATAAATATATTAAGCTGTCTTGCTTATTAAAAAAAGAATTAGGTTATAAAATCTAATTATTGTTACTTTTTAATATTCTTGAATTAGACGATAAATTTCTAAAATTTATAAAATTAATGATATATTTACACAAACGTACATTTGTAATACATTTTTTTGATTTTCATTAACAAAATTCTTTAAGAATTGATTTGATGACCAAATAAAAAATCAATAGATGGATAATTTTTTGATGACATATTTTGAAAAACACCTATTTGATAGTCTCGATAATGAGTTTTTTAAGCATCAATTCCATGTGGACAAATGTAAAAGTACATAAATTTACATTTTTTTTCCAGAATAATAATATCAATGGATTAAGATTTATTTTTATTTATATTATTAGAATTAGTATTTAAGGTTTTACATGACCATCAATAAAAATTTCTGGAGCGGCCTTTAGACGAGAGTCAAGACAAGAATGTGCCTACCAATGTCATATAAAGTAGATATCTCCACCCATATTTAGCCTCAACTGGTAGATATATTCTTCTCCATCTCCTCTTATGTTTCCAAATCCAACTCTGACTACAACAAAAACTAGTAGCCTGTTCTCCAAACCAGGGTAATATACCAAGGTCACAAGCGTCAATCTTTGGAACAAAAAGCCAGTTGAGGCCAACACAAAAGCAGAGGCAGAGGCAGAGGCTGAAACTGGCAATTTACAGCAGAACAATGATCATCATAGCAAACAAGGAGATTGTGGGTTAGCATTTCAGTTACGAGGATGAATCCCATCATACTGAAAATTTTGCCCATGTAAGCAATTAGATGTTAACTGACACTTGATTTTGTCCATGCAAAAGATGGTCGTTCCACTCACCTGCAGAATCCAAACTGAGCCCGTCTGAGCATTCTCTGCTTCCTCAGGCTCTCATGGCCAGGGCAAAGAACTCGTGCTTCGGAGCTTCCTCCGAAGTGATTCTCACTCTAAGATTTACTGTCAAGCACTTGTCCAGCAGATCAAAGAGTGAACTGGGAATTTGCTTGAAGAACTCTGTCTCTTGGTGTTTTTCTTGCACCATTATTGCAATTCAATGTTTTGCAAGTAGTTTATGTCTAATAAATCCTGCAACAGATGAATAAATGCACAGCAATAAGGTGTGAATAAACTAACAATCTTATATCAAGAAAATGTCAGGAAAGCATAAGAAAGCCAACCAAATACTAAAAACCACGAGATATTTTAAAATGGAAAAAACGGAATTGTTAACGCATAATTCACCTCACAGTTGGGCCAAGACTCTAGGTTGTTAAATTCGGGTAAAAAAAAAAACGTTCAAGCAACTAAGTGTAATGCATTGCACTTCACGAAAAGATACCTCAGTAACAGTTAAGAGAATTCTGAATGATAAATACTGATGGAAATGAGGATTCGCGGTTCTGTAGCTTGGCCACTTCCCATTAGATCTTCACTCCCCCATAATTTTGCAGAATCTTTTATATTCCTGCCATAACGGTAATTTTCAGTGAGGGAAATCTGAAGATGAAGAATAAGGTTTTGATTTATGTTTTGCATGAAGCACTAGAAATTACTCTTCAGGGTCCCCATTGACGGGTGTTCTTCCAACCATCAGGTAAAGCAGGGTTACTATTATGTTCAGCATACAAACAGTATTATTATGTTCAGCAACAGTGACTATTAAATTGTCATAACGGAATATTTAACATTCTACAATTTGTCCAAATCTTGAATCAATTAAAAGTCTTAGAATAATAAGTCCAGCTAACCACCTTTCTTTCTGCAGAATCCAGAATTTCAAATTTGGTTGTAAGTTTTTGCGTTTCTCTCAGCTTTAAAGAAGAATAGACCAAATAATACCAACACGAACAGGATGTGCACCAGTCCTATGCTATTAAACTTTGAAATTCTAGATCTTCAGGTGTGATCACGCTACAATTACTAATATGTGGTCTGTATTTAAAAATATTGCAATTAACAAAGCAAGGCTAAATGCAAGAACTCACCTCTGGAGACCGGAACCCCTTGGTTCCAGCACAAGGACCTTCTCTTTTGCATTTCCCATCAACCAGAAAGACGAGAACACAAATCAAAAGGGTTGGGTGATAAACCAAATGCCAAAAAATCTAATCTGGCTATGTACCTTTGCTTTTCACCAAGCCAGCACCAGCAACAGCAACTCCAGCAGAATGCAAAGGCATTGGACTTGGATAAACAACCCTTCTATCCATCTTCTTTGGAGGGGCGACAACCCTTTTTGGTTGAGAAGCAAGAACACTGACACTGTCATGATTAGTATTTGGCATTGCATTTAGCAACAGGCTGAACAGCTCTTTCCTCCTTACATGAGGCAGGGGTTCTCTCAACCTTACTGCAGGATTCCGCATGCTTGTTGCAGCCTTTGTGGAAATCATACTTGATCCCTCTCCACCTTGGCTTCTTAATCTACTCTTATTGCCCAACTCATGATAAGCCTTCCGGAAATCTGCATTAGTTCTCTTCCTCGTGTTCTCCAGTTTATGAGTTTGCTTAGACTGTACCTTTGCCCCTTTATTGACTGGTCCTAAAGATTTATCTTCTACAAATTTCTTTGTTTGGTTGAGGAAGCAGGTTCAGAATGAGGAACGGGGATGTGATTAAAGCTTATGTCATAGCTTAATTTTGACTTACCTGAGAATTACTGCATGCCAGATGAACTCCTAAGTCAGTAGTCACTAGTCAATAATCATGTCAAGAATTACTGCAGCAATATCAATGCAGGAATAAGGCAGGAAAAGCTAGATAAGAATATTACTAAGCAAGATTGTAAGGTGTAATTCAAAATGGATAAGAATATTACAAAGCAAGCTTGTAACATGTAATTCAAAGTGATTACACTGTTAAAGTGTAACTCATTCGTTTCAATTTGTGCTTTGTTAGCCTTAGAATAGTGTTTTATATATGTTTTTAGTTTAATAGAGTTTATTTGGATGTTTTGTAATTTTGGAGTGAATCGGAGCATCCAGGAGTGTTTGGGAGTATTCGAAAGAGAAACCTGGACAAATGAGCAAAATTATCCAAACCTGACAAAAATGTCTGGACACCCGTCCGGACACCTTAGAGTGATGCAAGGATGTCCGGACAACCTGGGAAACTTTAGAGCCTTGAATCAAGAACAAAGTCAAGATGTCCGGACACCTGTCCGAACACCTCTGAGAATGTGAGAAATGTCCGGACACTAGTTTGGACACCCTGTACAACTTCTGCAACCTTCATTTCTTGGATTCCGAAGCTTGAGTGTCCGGACACCCCTGGGAATTGATACAGTGTCTGGACAACCCACGGAGATTCAACTTTTTATGCAATTTTAAAACTATAAATAGTTCCTTGTAACCCTAATTTAGGGGTGTTGAGTTTTAGACTTAGAGAGAGTATTAGAGAAATTCGGTATTCTCTTCTTTCATTAGATTAATAATATTCATGTCTTCGATTCCATTGCTTTCAACACAAACTTTAGATTTCATTATGTTCATTAGTAGCTAAATTCTTTTTATTGGCAAAGGATGTGAAGGTTGTTCAAGGATTGATTGTTTAACAAGGTATTTAATTGGACTATCTTATTTTATCTTTTACTTAATGAATCTTCTTATTCTTCTTCTTCATTCTTTCTCTTCAAAATCAAGGGTTCATGATCAAATCTTTGAGTATTCATACGCAACGTTGATTTTGTATGAGTATTGTTTAGATTCCCCTAATATAAACACTTTGAATTTAGTTTTTAAATATATCAAATGAAGTTGAGTAAGATTCAAAATTGGTTTTAATCGCGAAATCTTCCAACTCAACGACATAAATTGTTGACATTGAATTAAGTTAAAAGAATACCTTGGAAAATTATCATTCTTTCAGGCAATTAAATCATTCTTAGCCAAGATCATCTTTTATTTATTAAAATCCTCGTTTTCATTATGTCATTAGATAATCAATCTTTTCAAACCAACCATTTTTATTTTCCCTTTCTGAAGTTATTTTTGTGAGTTTTTATCTGTTTAAAGTGAGATTCTCTATATTCCAACTGTCTTCCCTGTGGATTGACCTCGGACTTACCGAGTTTATTACTGCATCGCGACCGTGCACTTGCTGATCATCGCACTTTCTGGAGCGATCAAAAAGCCAATGATTGCCAGAATAGCTTTGGAACTCCATTCAAAACCAACCACTTGTGGAACAAATCAACGAAAAGCTCATGTCAATATAAAAGCCTACTAAATTTTATTGAAATCTCCAGAGATTTAACAAACAAGCGACCAAGAAGCTTACTTTCAGTACTGTTCTTCTGCTGTAAATCCTGCAAAAGGAAAAGAAACAATGACACGTAAGAACAAATAGCATTTGTAATCGGTGACAAAGCTTCCAATGAGACATAAAGGATGAGACAACATGTGTAAAACAAGTATCCTAACCTTGGCTAGATTGAAATCAATGAGGTAACCTTTGTTCAGCTTCCGGGAGAACAGGAAATTACTAGGCTTCACATCTCTATGAACTACACCCTGCAATTTTGGCAAGCCATATAATTAAGATGTGTTCTTCAGAAAAGATGGAGAATGCTTAAAGCATGTGCAAATCCCGCAGCAATTTCTTACCTGTCTATGTAAATATGAAAGGGCTCTAAGCATGCAATATCCATACCACTGGAGCTGAAATATATCTATTTCTCTTCTCAAAACCTAATATTGAAGCCAAAATCTGAGATCAGATAATGATTAATGAGGAAGTTAAGCTAGAACACTGGGTTTGAAGAGCTTCCGAAAATGGTATCAGAGAACCAACCATATCTCAGTTTTACTTATCCGGACAAGTACAACATGGATGTCCCATCTCTCTCACTCAAATGTCAGCTTATTGTGGCACAGAACAAGTACAAACTCCATTGGGACAGGGTGATTCACATTTTTTATAAATTGTAACAAAAAAAACTATGTGATATAGAAAGATTACCTCTGGCCAGTCATGCTTAACCTGCTCCAAAATAAAGCAGTTACTGTCGCCATCTTTTAAAGAGCCTTCATACTTTATTATAAAGTTCCTACCCCCACATAAGACAACTTACAGCCCTCATTGTTTTACTTGAGAATATAATAACATCAAACTATTCTTTAACTGAGCCGAACCAAAAACGCTTACCCAAATTGTTTGAGCATTTTTCTTTCATTATTAATATGGTGTGCATGAGCATTTACATGAGGACCTACAGAACATAAGCATGCATTGTATCATCATTTGCTTATTGCATTTTACTACTTGAAACAATGCAAGGCATCATCATTGGTAACAGAACCAGCATAATATTCCTTTCAAAATGTCTCAAAAAAGGGGTTTTATATTTATGTATTTGTATACCTAGGCCATGAAAATAAATATAAGAAAAAATTATATGAAGCACAAGCTTCCAATTTTCTAATTTTGACTTCAGCTTCTGGTCAAATTGAAATGACGTCCAGTGAATTCTTCGAAAGAAGAATAGGAAGATGAAAGAGAGAAACAAAAGAAAATTTTCCCTGGAAATTTTATCCTGAACAAGTTAGTGTATCCAAAAAACCAAAACTCAGAAGACATTAAAATCTGGAATAATAACCCAAACAATACAAACTTCCAAGATGCAACAACTCCATCCATTGCAAAAAAAAAAAAAAAAAAGTTTCAACAGCAGACCGTTAACTGTCATCGACAAATTGAACTCATGAAATTGGAAACAGTATGAGTGTGCACTCAACCAAGCACCACATTATTTCCCTCCAAGATTAAAATCTAAAAGGAGACAATGGTTTTGAGTCTATGATGTATACTAGGAAATAAGTTCTATAAAATATACCACATATCTCTCTTATTGCTCAACCCAATTACTGGAATTGTAACATGGCAACTCATGATAAATAACAATAGAACTTGCCAACAACAACCCCAAACAAACCAAACCCCCCCCCCCCCCCCCCCCCCCCCCCCCCCCCCCCCCCCCCAGGGTTTTCTCTTTTTATAGAAGGAAAGAATATAAGCCCTATATTTCTCTCTTTATAGAAGGAAAGAATATAAGCTGTACATGCCATTTATAATTAAATGAGATTAAGCTGGCCATTACATGCCAAATGATCGAACCTGAGCCATGTGAAGAAATGACTAGACTCCCCACCCAGCCCTACAGGGTGCCTTCCAGGTTTAGATTATCAGAAATATAGGCACATATGATTCATATTTGTGTTGACATTGGTAGAAACAAATTTCAGACACATTAAGGGTGGCATGAGTTGTCTTGAGCATTAAACAACAAGTACATCACAAGAACCAAAACTAATGTCTGATAAAACCGGTGTCTAATAATCATTGATAGAACTGATGCAATAATCTTTTAACTAAATTAAGCAATTGTTCCCTTCAATATGCATTCTCTTCAAAGTTCTATAGTAAATGAAAGAGAGAAAATGTCTTATTATTTAAAACATTAAAGAAAGCACACAATGCCAAACAAAAATACGTCCCTCAAAAAGGAATATAATACAAACTAGTGGCAGCTTAATTTCATAAGATAGATCAATATAGCTCACATTAACTTGTGATAGCTTATGGTATCAAGAGCACTAATCATATCCCAAAACCCGTGTCTAGTATTTAGCTTGGTGCAGTTCTTAATATGCTTCTGTTGCCTATAGATCCAATTTAATATGCCATGATATCAACTGATACCTAAGACCATTGTTACCAAATTATCCCAATCATAATCCAAATTAAATGGTTAAGAAAGTGACATAAAAATAGATGTTCTTTATACATTTGATAGCAAAACTTTTCCCGTCATTCATTCTTCGTCCCCTGTAAACAGTACCATATCCACCTGCATATTACATGTAAAGAAAGCAATAAGGAGATCTCAAACATATTGAATCACATAACAGGAAAACAAGCAAATAATGAAGTGTCAATACCTGAACCTTCTTCTTCCTCTGTGGTAAAAAATTTAAAGTGCGGTAAAGTTTTCTGTTCTGATTGACCCTACAAAGAAAGTATTAAGCATTATTGTGAATCATTTAGCGTCGAGCAGTGAAAAGTTGTTACCGCACAAGCAACACTGTTGCAACCACACTATGCAGACAAGAGTACAAGATATTTACTGCAACGTGCACAGTATACAATTTGCTTTCGTGATGCTCACCTTTAAAGAAAGAAAAGTAGCACCTGCCATGTTTTCTTTTCCATGCATGTTTTGACTAGAATTTTGTTCAAACTTCTGCTTCACTGGGAAGGTTGTCTGACCACTTTTAAATTGATCATGCTGTTTTGGAGATTTGACAACTTTATTATACTCTAATGACTCCATAAGAACACATGGATGGAGAGGTGAAGCATTCTTATTGTCCTTCAGTTTGCCTGTGGATCTTGTTGGCTTCTTCAGGGTAGCTGGGCATTCAGCCGACAGAAAGATGCCTTGAATCTCCACTTTCCTAGTATTTTGGACTCTGTCCAAAGTCATCACAGTCACCAGACTTGTTAAATCTCTGTCATTTGGTACTGTTTCAGCTGTAAAAGAGTTGCCAAGTGGAACAAGAGTTGTCATGTCATGTTTGATATCTGCCACTTTTACCAGAATCAATTAAACCCCTTTTGTGTCCGCTAACCACCACTCTGAAACCTGCATCTCCATTCAATCTGCTAATTAGCATTCCAACTTTGGGGAACATGACCATTGTTACTCACACAATTAACTGGTGAAATGCTTTTCTGTTCATCTACTTCTGAGCAAACTGGGACTGTAAAACCACTCTTCTCCCTCAAACCATCAGTCTGAGCTTCTTGCATGCGCTGTGACTTCCTATCAGGATTGTGTGCCATAATTCTATCTGCTTTTATTGGCCTGGGGATATTCAAATCTGATTTAATATTGGTAAAGCTAACCAGGCATTGGGATGTATGAAAAGGTATGGGGACCTGCCCAAGCATTGTTATATCTCTGTCAACTTCATGCTCACCTTCTATGCACTCAATCATCAAAGCAACAGTTGAAACCCCAGCAGTAAATTTGAGACAAATAGGAAGTATTGCTTTCCTTTTATCTAGTGTTCCTGAATCGAGTGATGTAACAGACAAATCAACAGGCAGAAAACTCATGTTCGAAGACATAGAATTAGCAACATGAGCTGGTTCCTGCATGAATAACAGCCTTCAAGAACTTAACCTTTGCTATCACTCACCACTTAAGAAGATTAGAAAAGAAATTATCAAGTGAAAGAGAAATCTTCTAAAACCAGAACCAGAAAGCATTGTGGTTAAAGTGAATTGAACCAATGTGATTGAGCATCTAGCCAACCACAATGACCACATGATGTCATGTAACATATTTTTGGGATTTCTGATTACACTCCAAAAGTGTAATCCTTAGCTCTTATATAGTTTTAGTTAGTCCATTTAAGTTGTTTATATGCTCATTTTAAATGCTCATTTTAGTCTAATAATGCCCCTAATGATGTTTTGTGCTTGATTTATAGGTTTGGAGCTTAAAAGAGGCTGAGTTTCAGCTTAAAGGGGCAAAACGGTCTACTTATTGACTGTACCTACGGTACCTAACCCTAGGTATGGTCATGGGAAGCGTACCTACGCAAACAGTAAACTTGCAAACTTCAGAAAAGGTGTTGGAGCGTAAAACCATCCATAAGAAGACTGTGCCTACGGTGGCCTAATCGTACCTACAGTCTACATAATCCCTTTTTATTTCTAGCCTATAAATATGAGTTTGTACGCGAATTTGTGGATCTGAACTTTATTTTCTCAGCATTGTACAAATTTTCTGTCTAGAATCCTTAGAATTTCAATTGTATTAGCTTAGTTCATTGCAATTCTTCTAGACTTCCATTGTAAGAGCACTTGAGAGTTGCTTTCAATACACTTTCCATTCCAATTTTCACTAGATTTCAATTACTTACTTTCAATTCAATTGAATTGCCATCTCTTTCATGGATATGAGTAACTAACTTCTCAAATTGGGTTCAATTGTGAAGAACACTTGAAGAATTCAAGGATTCATTGAAGGTATCCCATGAATTCTATGTTTTATTTACTTGGATTTCTAATTCTCTTTGATTGATTGTTGGATCTCTTAGATCACCTATGCTATTGACTATGTTTGGCAATTTCAAACCATGATCTAGCAATTGTGGCTTGGAGTTGACCAAATCGATGGTATTAGCCTAGGACCCTTAGATTGATTATAAATCTAACATCAATTAGAGTTGAATTCCCAAATTTTAAAGCTAAATCTTCTGAATTGCTACCATTGATTGTGGATTAGCAATTTGAGTTATAAACCTTTAATGAATCATTGGATCGTTTAGGTGTTTGGATCAATTGAGCCCAATTCCCCTTTAATTTGATTAAATTTCTATTGTAGTTCAATTCTCTAGCAACCAAAGCAACCAAAACCCCAAATCATTTTTTGTTTTCCGCTTTTAGATGTCATTTCCCTTAATTGCATGCATTAGAGAGTGAGTTTGAGTGCAACCATAGCCTATTGATCTATATTTGATCCCGATCTCCGAGGAAAAATACGATACTCTAATCAACTCGAGTTAAAACTATTTCGAATCCGTGCACTTGCGGAAGAGAGTCAATTTCCTTTGTACTAAATTTCAAAGAAATCCACAACTCAAAGTAATAGATGCTAGTTGGGGACTGCCCTGAGAGGCTGAGAGTAACCTAACCTAATGGCAGAACCAGCCTATTGAGAGGTCCATTCTTAATCAATGTTCCAGCTCCACAGTCCAGTCTAGATTGCAAGGCACTTGGAAAGCACACAGCCATTAAGCTTCATTTCCATTTTAATTTATTTTCCCCCTTCATAGAATTGCAATAGAGAACACGCTGAGAATAACAGAATGAAAGCAAATAAAAAGATAAAAGATATAAAGAACTGGGTGTAACAAGATACGTGTAATATCAATATATCATACAAGGGAAAAGGGACTCCGTCTCCCAAGACACAGATGAGTGCACAATTCAAGTTTACATTTTGTAGACAATTCTACCTTCTCAAGCATCATCATATGAGATATTGTTTAGTTATACATTAAGCTCATTTAGAATCACATTCTACGATATCAACGCAAATATTTAATAATTTTTTAGAGGAACCAACTTATTTCCATTATTTACATTTACTAACCGTTACTACTTACTAATCTTGATATTCAAGATAAATATAAACATAAAAAAAAATGAATACCTTAATAAATACAAGTATGACCTTTTGTCAACATTAACACATGCTAATTTGTAAACCTATATATACTGGTATTGTTATAAGTACATGTTAATCTCAGAGGGAGTATTTAATGTGAAAAAGCTTATTCATGTATTATGCTTATGCGTTTTGTGCCATCATTATGTCCTATATCCACCAGTTAGAATGTTATTGCACACCTCAGCTTGCAAAAACAGGTTACATTTCTGATAGCCTGATGCTTCGAAGAATAAAGTCAACTCTTCAAACCTTATGTTTACAAGAAAAATGACAGCATGGCCAATTCCGAGATTCCAAGATACAAAGTTTTCTCTACATGTGAGTGCCATAATATCATAAATTCAGCTATAAGAAGATATTTGAAGTCTAGAATATACATGCTTATGTGAGTTAGAAACACAGTCTGTATAGGCATTAGGCAGACTAATACAATTTTTACTGAACACTACTCTACTAGAAAAAGAAACATTCACAACAATTGGTGATTAGAATCTACAGGCGAGACAAGAAATCAATGTAGTTACACCCAACTAAATATTAAATTGTGAAAAAAACTATAAAACAAGAGCATGAAACAGTACTTTAACAAAAGATCCTTGATTCCTGTTTGACATATGCAAAGAAATTTGATCTCCTTTGCCTGCAATCAGTAAATCTCTCATGAATCAAACCAAACAAATAGCATACACAACCTCAGTTATTGACAAATCAAGAACAATTCACACACCATACCATCATCAGAGCGAAAACACAACCTCCTTTTGGTTACCAATGGCAACGAGAGTTGGATGTCAGTCCGTTCCGCTTCCTAATGTACGTCCTGACATCATCAACCCACGACAAGAACTCCCGTAAAACATTGACCGGAGCTGCAGATACAGTGACAAGCCAATCATTGATCAATAGAAGAGGCGAAGTAGGGATCGAGCAGAAAGCAGTCCGGCATGAGGCGGAACGATATGCATTTTGAAGCGAGTTCTTCCTGGTACGCCGGGAGACCGATGCAGAACAACACTGCGGTGATATACCAAGCTTTTTCTGTTGCCTCTGTGGTTACGATAGAACGTTCTGAAATCAGTAGTAATGTAAGCTACCATGGCAATTGGCATTTGGCAACCCTTGTTCTGGAATTGACAGTTCAATCAAATTCGAAACTCAAATCTGAAATACATGAATATGTAAGGAAATTTTCACTAGATCCTCCTCAAGGTATGTGTATGAACATATAACGCAACTCAGTGGATCGTTAATCGTGCTAGGAAGTGAGGGAGTATGGTACTCATTGGACGCAGAGAGAGAGAGAGAGAGAGAGAGAGAGAGAGGGGAAGGGGAAGGGCGAAATGCATGAATTTGTGGAGTTCCCGCGCTTTTTTATGTTTCGCATCTGAAAATTACTTCACTGCATTAGTATTAAGTAACCTATTTGATAATGTGGATTGTGGACCCATCGCCTAATGTGATGAAAATCCGAAATGGGATGAAAATAGCAAGCGACTCTAGCATTTTACTCTTAACTAACATGTATCATTTCTTTTACTTTTTTAAAAAGTCAAACTCAACGCGACTCATTAAAACAGTAAATCAAGGTAAATATTAATGACAGCAATAGTTTGTTTGGAACTTGGGGGAGGGATAGGGAAGGGAAAAAAAATTATTTTTCCTTCTTTGACTGGGTTTGAGAAGAAAACGAGAGAAATGAAAAGAGAAAGAGAGATAGTGATTTCCCCAAGTTCCAAACAGGCTGCAAGTTGGCCTTCAGCTTTTGCTTTTAACTTTTTTAATAGCTTATTTAACTAGAAAATTTAGTTTTTATGACCTTTTAGGTTAAATTATTATTATTTTTAAAAAAATTAAAACAAAAGCACTTATGAGCTCATCCAAACTCCAAATAAAATGAAATGCTATTCTTTTAAAAAAATTTGTATAGAAAAATCCACATGTGACTGTAGAGATAGCATTTATATTTAAAACTAATCATGATAGTTACTTTGTTCTAAAGTGAAACATTTTGATTTAACCACATAATTTTAAAATTAAATTTATTATAAATATAAATTTTCTGTTTCTATAACATTACCATGCAAATAAGGATTCAGATCATATAGAGAGCGAGCTGTTGCAATGCCGAAGATAAAATATTAGCCACGGCCAGAACACCTGACAGAGAGACCCAATCTTGAGTGAAATAAATACAGCAGCTTCGATCCATGACAGAGCTCTTTCTAAACAGGGTTCCTTTGGGGTCTGAACTCAAAGTGCTTTCTTATCACAATAGATAAGACTGTAAAAAAAAAAGATAATGTTTCGCCGACAATTACCCATTTATCCAACTGGGAAGTGCTTCCCAATGTCAAACTTGGGTTGAAGATGACATAAAAAAAAAAAAAAAAAAAAAAACCACCCAGAAACCCACTGCCATGGATTGCCTACCATCCCAGCCTCTCGATCCCAGTATGTTAAGACAGGTGTTTAAGCTTCTCTTAATTCCAAAGTCTCAAACGAAGTACAACAATCTTCATCGTCACACCATCAATTGACGAAACCGGAACCAACCCGGAACCAAAAGTAGGGTCTCTAAGCAAGCCAGAATAAAACTTAAAAAAAAGCCCTATCATTTGTTACCTGCACTGAACATTTTCTCCAGGAAACACAAAGTCTTTTAGTTTTAGGCACCAACAGAAAGACAAAACAGTAAAAGGACAAAATATTTGTCCTGAACAAACATGCCAGATGTGTCTCATACAGTTAAGAAGTCCTAGCATTGCATCTATTTTTGTCACAAGCATTCCAGTGTCAATTGTAAACCCTCCCTCGACCACTCATGCAAAGGCTTACAAATTCAAGACAAACCAAAAACCCTCCAATGCCACAGCCTACATGGGAAAGGAAATATCGGTGGAAGATGACAAACAAGAACTCTCTGAATACAGAAACCGTCACAAGGAATTGGAAAGCCTTTGAATCAACATTGCATAATAGCCATTGCAACCCATCCTAAATAGGCTTGATCTTGAAGTGGAGTGAGATGAGAGAGAACACAAAGCACTTCAAGTCCTGCAACCGCATGAAAGCAATTAGAACTACTAATAATGACAACTCAACTTTGCATTATAATGGAGAATAATAATGGTACACTCTATAGCAATATTGGTCATACAAGGAATCTAATGTTTGAACTCATGAGAAAAATTTCTCACCTGACCTGAATCAGTACCAGACCAACCGGCCGAAGAATGATAGCCATAAATTTGAATCTTCTTATTCGGTCCCCCTTTTTTATTTTTATTTTTATTTTCTGAGTTTCCCCATTTTGGCCAATTTATATATTTTTTTCTCATAATTTATTAATACGGAACAAGGTAAATTACTAGTTTTTCCTACAACATGGATATCACAGTAATCTCTTGGTTTCAACTCCACAAAAAAGATTGCAAATATCTAAACCATGGCCCACTTAGTGCAAGAGATCACAACATGAATTCAATCAAATAAGTTCAAACAACGCCCCTATTATCTATACTATTATAAAAGGAAACACCAGCGGCATTTGGTGAAGCTAGTTTGATGTCACATTTTTTTATTACAAAAATAACTCAAAGAAATTGAATAGTTCATTAGCATGATGAGTTTTTCTTCCAAATCACATGAGAATTAATAAATAATTTGATAAAAAGCAGTTCTATAACCACCCACCAGTCACTCCTTATTTTGGCTCTCCACTTGCATAAACTCACCCATGTAGTGGGACACCCTTCTAGTAATTTATACAAGAAAAATTTATAGTCTGGATGCAAACAAGTAGCTTTTGTGATAATCAGGAATGTAGTTGAATCTCGTGTCTAGAAAGCAACTAATGAGGCTATTTCCAAGTATATAACCCCATGAAGTTAAATAATGCGGAACATGGTAGTTCAAGGTCCTTATTGCTATATACCAAAGGAACCATCACTTTTGAGGCACTGGAAGGATAGATTCTAGTGTTGAGTAAGCAAAAAATTGTTGATATACGATTGAGGCACTGAGAGAACCATACATCAACAATTTTGATATATTAAAGCAACTGTTATCGATGCAAAAAAAAATTTCATTGTCGGTCCTCTTAAACCATGAGTGAAGCGAACATCACGTTAGAGTCTAAGAGCATTTAGACCATATATTGAATCATCAATGCCACCAACAATTCACAACAGATGATAGTAAGCACTGGAACACAACCAAAACACAAATCAATAGACCTTGTCCCAAATTTTTTCTGGTCCATTTCACAGATCAGCATTTCACACAAAAGTTGGAAATTATTTCATTGCCAGTTCTCGATCAAAATTTTACTTACCCAAAAACAGAAAAAGAAAAAAGGTTCAATCAAATGTCAACCCTTCCAACTACTTGCAGGTAAGATACAACCTTATCTCTACGAATATATAAAGGGAGAATATCAATATGGCGTTCCCATCTTTTGAGGACATGTCAATGTTTTTAATACCAAAATTGTCCTTCAAAAGTCATTTTAGTACTACTGAATTTTTATTAAATATGCATTAACTTTGAGGGTATATACGGAAATTAAACCTTTAATATATATTTCCATGTTCTTTAAAGCAACTGCTGCGGCTGCTGCTGCTGCTGCTGCTGCGGTTCAGTAAATGCCAATAAACCACTACCTAGTTGAGCTTCTACTAAAAGAAAAGCCAATAAAGTAATACTTCACTGTAAGTGGACACTAGGTATCAAAGAGAAAACTATTGGAACTTCTATGTAAAACAAATGTTACAGAGGAGATTACAAGATTTAATAACACATTTTACTAAAGTAACTACTTCAGTAATTACTTTTTAAAACGATGTCATCTGATGAAATTAAATTGCCAACTTTAAAAACATTGTAAGTAGTACAGTGGTCATCACTCACTAGTATTAAACAACTGCAAATGTTGAGGGATGAGGGGACAATGAGAGGTTTTAGGGGGAAAATGAAGATTAACAAGTTCTCAGGGCCTTCTAAATCAGGCCCTTGTGATGGCCACCAAGAACTGAACTAAATAAAATTCAGCCTCAATGTATTAAACTCAAACATCAAATAGAATACTAAATTTGACCGGGACAAGTTAGAAGAGTCCAGTTAAGAACCTAACAATAGATTGTGGAAAAAGATATAAGTAAATGAAGAATTATCTATATCATAACAAATTCAACCAAGATAAATACATAATTAAAAAAAGAAACACATTATCCTACACAAAAATAAAACAGACCACTATGTGAAAAAGAGCATCCTCTGTCACAAAACTGACCTGAACAAGATAGTAGAAAATGCGAAGGCCTTCAGGATCCTTACTGGACTGAACGTCAACAAGTGACCCAATCTTTGAAGTAGTGAAGGAGATATGCTCATTTCCCATCACAATCTCAAGCTCTTGCCGGCCAACACGATCAGGTTCTGGCCAGTTGTTATCATCTTCCTTCATGATCTAAACAAAGCACACCAATTCAATTCAATCACGCAAATTTGGAATCCAATCCGTATATAAATAGCAAGTCTAAGAAACCCCTTGATGCGTGAGAACAAAGCTATTAAGCTCCCAATGACATTAGACAGAAATAAATTCAACTAATTCTCAAGTAACAACCGGAAAACCAAAGGTCCAAAACGTTATAGGTTCAGAGTTCAAACAAGAAAAACACCAAAGAAATAACTGAAGAAAAAAAAAATAGACGATCCAACTTGACCAAAAGACCGACTCAATCGAAAAACTAGTATAACTGCCACAAAGAATAAGACATGGAAAAAAGTAAACAACCCAAGAGTAATAAATCAGTAAACGTTCCAATATGATTACATTCCGCGGACCACTGGACAGACTGAGCAAATGATCAAAAATAAAATTAGAAACCCTAAAAAAGCCGTAAAACCTAATAGAAACACACTTCAATTCAATTCCAATGCTAGCATGTATGAATGTAGAGAAACAGAGAAACGCAGAAAAAAGCCCTAAAAACAAACAATTTCGATCCAGTGCAGATAAGAGACAAAGATACAAAAATAGGAACCCTAAGAAGAAACTCTAGAGAGAGAGAGAGGGGGGAGAGACTGACCTCGCTCTCGGAAACGATGCGGCGGCATTCGCGGAGGACGGCGGGGGTGAGGAAGACCTCTTTGCGGATCATGGTGTCGTTCTTGTAGTTGGAGTTGTTGGCGTATCGGAGCTTGCCGTCAGGCCTGAACTCGAATTCCAAGAATTCGTGCCCGAACTTCCCCTTGTGCCCGACATAGTAGCGCAGATAGAACTCTCCCTCATCTTCCCCTGCCATCTCTTTCTCGAGAGCTACCAACAGAATGAACGAACCGATATGCAGAGAGAGAGAGAGAGAGAGAGAGAGAGAGAATCAGTAAGTAATATTCACGAAGTAAAGATGGGTCTAGGGTTTTAGAAAGATGGGTCTAGGTTTTAGATTTCTTAAGAATAACGAAAAAAATAGCTAATTTTATTGCTTTTGTTTGATTGGGCAGAAAAAATGTGGGAAGTTGAATGGATTTTTTCCCCAAATTTTTTTTTTATTTACTCGTAGAAAATAAATAAATATAAGTACTTTTACAAAATCAATCTTCCATCCAAATATTAGCCTTTTCAAAGAAACTAAAGAAAAATTATAATAATAAATTCTGTGGAAGTTACTTGAAAACTTCATGAATTTTATTAATTCATTTTGCAAAATTTGTATAAAAAATTATAGCAAAATGATTGAGAAATTTCATAAGCCACATAAAAAGTTCTTAGAAATTGTTCGCAAAATATAGGAACATATCAATAGAAATGAGACAAAAAATTTTAATAACATATATAACTCAAAAATTTAGATTTATAGGTTTGATTTATAATATAAAAAAAGTTTCTTCAATATAACTAAAATTATCATGAGGGAAAAAAAGGTCATAACTAAATCCTCATGTTTTCAAATTTTTAAATACCGCTTATATTATGCCAATTGTTAGGCAATTTGCATAACTTTTCTTTTATATTTCTAAGGAAAAATATTGTTTACCCTTTCTAAGCTTCAACCTCTCATGTACCCCAAAAAAAAAAAAAAAAAACACAGCGACTATAAATTAACAATTCCATATGTATTGTTTCAACTTATGTAATTTTCAAAAAGTCAACGGGCAATGATATAATAAATTAAAAAAATGCTACGAATAGTCGTGAGTATTCTTATCACTTCTAGACAAATTATCCGCTCACTCTCCCCCTCAATTTTCTTATTAAAAGTTATTGTTGTCATTGTCCTTGGTCATTATTTTTTTTATAATTATAATTTTGTAAATCTTTAATAAAGTGCACAAGAAAGATCAAAATATCACTAAATTACTCCAAACATTTAAAATGCACACGCATGCGAAGGGCTGTCCAGTGTCCACAGTAAGATATATTATTCTAAATGATAGTTCTGGTTGTCTTTGGGGCAGATTTCAACATTCATAGCAGGTTTGAGCGTTGCTCAGGACAATTTTCCGTCCAGGAAATTTCAAGAGAAAGAAATCTCAATCAGGCTGAAAATGGAACAATTCTAACAGTACTAGGGTCCATTGTATTCACAAAATGATCATATTAACATAAAGCTATATCTTTGTAAGTGGGATGTTTAAAAAAGCTTAGTTGAACTCACGAATCAAATTGAAGAATACGAATAATTTGTAAGAGAAGAAGACAATGAGAATATGTCGATTTTTTTCGGATCAATGACAGATTAAGATAGCAAGTTTAATTACAATGAATTGAACAAAAGACTCTACCTTTGACTCTAGTGAACATAACTTAAACCTTAGTGGTATGAGGTATTTACAGATTTCAGAATGCCATAATCCCATATGAAATTGTGCTTTGTCTCTTCTTAGGAGTTAATCGCTTTTGAGTATTGTTTAGTGTCCTAGTCTTTTTAGAAATGAACTCGCGTATGCTAGACTGACTTGGTTTTTACTGAATCTGAGCTGTAATTACCACTATTGGGGCCACCATCTGAGCATTAGTGAGTTTGTTTGGGCTTCTCCTAACCCAGGTCGGCAACTTATTCTTTGTTGGGCTTGACCTATTGTATTTGGGCTTGATTGTTTTGACCTACAATTGTCCTAACCCTAATGCCCTTTGGAAGGGGGCTAGGGTTGGTGTCACACATCTGTAGGCATGCAGTGCACGCTTAGGGCAGCCATTGAGTGTCATTTAATGAGATATAACTGCTAAGAAGCCCAATTCTGCTGCCCTTGTTTCACATTTTTCTGCAGACGAAGGGTTTACCTCTCCAGTCAAAATAACGAAATGCTGATACTTCATATACTCTGTCTTTGCTCACCACATGAAGAAACAAAATTCTCTATAAATCTCTCTCGTTTGTTCTTCTCTCTTTACTCCCAAGCTGAAATCCTAGGATTCCCTATTTGTCTTCCATGGCGAACAAGCTTAGGAATATGTTCGATAGTTTGTGACCTTCAAACGTAGGTACGACTTTCTTGAAGGGGTAGAGATTAAATTAATCGGGTTTAAGGACGACGGTTAGTTCGAGAACGAGGAAGGGACTCCTTTCTCTTTAATCGCCATTGTAAAGGGTAGACTTAGGTTTTCAATTCACCCTTTCCTGACCGCAGTTCTAAACCACTATAGAATCGCTCCCATCCAACTCCAATCCAATTATTATAGGATAGTCATGGGAATGATTGAGTTGAATAAGCGCCTAAACAAAAATTTAGGCCTCTATGAGTTTGATTACTGCTATTCGATTGTAGAGTTGAGTGGTACTAAGTCGGACAGAAAGAGGTATCATTTTCGGGTTAGGTGTGTGATTACATTGCAAAAGTGTAATTACAAGTTCCTAACTTTATATTTGTTAGTATTAAAATAATTATAAATAATTTTAATTAATTTAATTTTAATCTTAATAAATTTTGTTGAGCATTTTGTAGGATTTTAGATAAAAAAAAAAGGGAGCAAACTCACATAGAAAGAAAAAAGTCTTCATTAATTGGAGCCCACCCACATAAGCAACCATTTATTTTTTAATAACTCCACCAAAATAAGCAACCCATGTTTTTGCTTTTGGATAAAAGAGGAAGCAAATTCACATGGAAACATGGCAATTGACATAAAAAGAAGGCAACTCATATGACAATTGACATGAAAATATAACAATTGAAATGAAAAGATGGCAATTGACACAAAAAGAAAACAAAAGAAGAAATTAATAATTAAATAAAGGAATAATGCATCATTGTAAGGAATAGATGGCTTCATCTCGTGAGTCTATAAATAGTAACACCAAGACCAAGGAAGAGGGGAGGAGGCAAGAGAGAGAGAGAGAGAGAGAGAGAGCTAGGGGGATAGTCCGACCTTTGGCCGAGGCTTCTCTCCTAGGGATTTATTTCTCTTCCATTTATGTATGTTGTTTTGTATTAAACTTTTTTATTTATAAAGTTTTTTTATCTTCCATGTCTAGACTTTTTAATTCTAGTAGCTAGTTTTATTCTTGAAGTGATTTGGGAATATCGCTTAACCTAAGTGGGATGATTGATTAAGGTTTGTCTTTTTATTCCCGATTCCTTTGAAAACTTAGTGTATTAGCACATGTTCGATATATTGCATGCTTGGGCACGTACACGTATATTTTATGCACGTAATGGTTTCATGCAAGTTTAAACCATATTAAGTTTAGGAGTAGTGTAAAAGTAAAGTAGATGCTAGTTTACTCTACACTTTTCAGAGACTTGTATATTTTATGCAGATACTCTGTCCGGTATTTTTTTATGTCAAACCTCTAGTGAGGACCTGAGGCTTTTAATACTAATTTGAAATGGATTGAGTTATATTCATGATAATTGACATTTAGTTATTTTTGAAAATTCAAACTTTTAATTATGTTTCTAATACCTTCTGCCTTGACAAAGCAGCCGGTATATACAAATCGATGGTGAAAGTCTTTAATTTTAATTAAATAAGTTTTTAAGCTAGAACATTTGAAAATACGTGCCTTTAATTATGTTTGTTACACTTATGCCCTGACAAAGTATTGGCAAGTGTTTATGAGTCGATGGTGAGGATTTCATAATTTTAACATCATATTCTAGTGATTGATTATTTTGAATGTACCCATCTGCTAATTTATGAGGTCTGAGTAGGCTAAACGATCGATGGTTGGTAAACCAGTATTGATCATTCCCAAGTAAGTCAAGCGATTGAATCAATTGAATCCAAGACTGTTTTATTTTATTATATTTATGTTAATGTCTAGTTTAGCAACTTCCATCTCAAAACTACTAAAGGATTTTATTTTTCTTTTGATTACATTTGTCATCTGGTTTTAACTATTACATTCGTTCTATGTGATTCAACTTCGGTCTTAACGAGTTATTTTTATTATGTACTACTTTGCCACACCTACTCTTAGGTGTGTTAAGTAGATCAAGCAGAGTGCGTTAAGAGAGCTGGTCCAGTTCCTCTGCAGTTTGAAAAAGGGGGTAGACGACATTATTGTGAGGGTAAGCGGGCCATGGGAGTTCGAGAACATCCCAAAAGGGGACCAGGTGGCAACCTAAGAGGGAGGGGGGGGGGGATGAATTGGGTTTATAATTAAAAATTAAAATTTAAAATAATCTACACACTTAATTTTCAAGTGGTGAGATACAATAAAAAAGATATAAAATATTAAGCTAGATATGTAATAAATAAGACTGTTGGGGACTGCGGAATTTCCCACGACCTGGCTATAGCGTATACGCATACTACCAAAAAATCTGATCTGATTAGCATAGCCTAATCTACGTGATTAGAATCGTACCTTCGAGATCTCTCTAGTTTAATCCCGAAAACAAGAATCAGCACCAAGCACGAATCAGCAAGCTCGAACTCAACCTTCGGACTTCTGCTGTATTCCT